>CM057009.1:152024430-152555723 GCA_029891345.1 Dryococelus australis
TTAATTAATTAAAGTTTTACTATAAGGGTTTTATCTAGGATTCATTTTTATATTAAATTTGTAATTATTTTGTGATTTTTCAACGATAATGTACTCAACTGTTTAAGAAGTATTCAAGGTTTCAATATTCTCATTGTAATGACCTTGTGGTTGCATATCATATGTATTTTGCATTGTGTTCCAATATAAATGAATTTCAAAATATTTTTCTTGGGGTTATCCTTCACACATCACACATCCTTTTTAATGTAATTTGAGTTTTTGTTGCACACCTCCTGATATCATTGCATTTGTGTATACTCTGGTAATGGTAAAAGGTAAAAATTGAGTTTGTATAAAGCAATTCCTCAAGGGACAGAAGAACAAGGTTTCTGTTGTATTATTCAAGCTGCAATCCATTGCAAAACTTTATATGGCTGCTATGTACAAAAATATACAAGATGTCCCACTCCAAGCCAAACCTAGGTATTTGTTAATAACTTCAACAATAGTGGAGATATTGTATCGGAAATTTCCACAGACATTTTTTGCTTTGTATGAAATGTGATGACATCTGCATCCAAACAACACAGAACTCAGTGCTCCATACTAGAGATGGTGCAATGAAATGGGATTATGAAATGTGCACAGGACTGTGTCATTCGGTTTTTGATAGTGGCACGACATATCTGCTCACAGTTGTTTTGTCTCCTGACCACCAAGGTGTCACCAGTCAGTTCGCTGTAGTGGGTGGTGACAGTATACGTGAAACCGATAAGAAAATAGGGAAGATATCATGCTGGAAAAGAGACTTGATTAAGACATATTGACAGAAGTCCTGTAAAAAGTTTGTGGGTGCTACAGAATATTTTGCAAGCAAATAACATATCTGCGCATCAGAAGTAAAGGGCACTATGACCATATTTTACAAACAGACGTTTTGACGTCTCATTGTATTTGTCACACTCTTTTCTGGGGTGAAAAGAACTGTCTCCTACACTCAATAATAAGCGATGTAGCATGTATGAAAGGGCACTATGTGTCTTCATGTTATTGAAGTAATGAACACTCCTGTAAAGTTCCATATTTGTCACATAGTGCCCTTTACCTCTGATGTACAGATGTACAGGTAGCACAAAATAAAGCACTGAGAACAGTATTTGGACTGTCCAGATACCATCACATGCAGGATATCTATATTAAAAGTAACATTTTGCTTATTCGAGGCCTCCATTCACTGAATATAATAGTCACAATACATCAAATGCTCTTAGATAATAAACTCAAATCAGGACAGCTGCATACATACTCAACCAAAAAATCTGGTACTCTATACTTAAATTGTGTCAATACTAATTATAGTCTATCTGCCTAAGTGGGTAACTGTAACTGGATATTTAATTATGTCTTCTATTTGTATTTTACTAATATGCCCTCTTAGTGTTTATGATGTCTTGACTTGTCTTTCCGATGTGTGTGTCTAAACTGTATTTGGGTTTCCAACTATGACTGCTATAATTATAATTTACTACTATTTTCCCTGCATTTTGCTTATACCTGTTCTTGTTTTCTGCCTACAGAGTATATGTATAAATCTTGTGTGCTATATATTAACTGCGTTGCCTCACGTATAATCTTGCAGGCATAGTTACTGTGATCAATCTGTTTAGTTTAATGGCAAGACTGTTTATTTTATCTGATATTTGTCCCTTACTGCCCATCTGTATGTTACTTCTCAATTGAGTTTTGTCTCCACTTTGAGCAAACCATTTTCTCAAGGAGACTATTACTGTGTAAATGTTATTTGTAATATCCAACTGGTGTAAATAAATAAAATAAAAAATACACAAAACAGAATTGTACATAAGCACTGGATCCAATTTGGTTAATTGACAGTTAATCACTTTTGCACAGCTCAGGTTCAGATACATTATGATCATATTTATTTGACGATTTTATTCATTCTAACAGATTTCTACTTTCTAGTGAATAATCATAGAATTTTCAATAGATTAGGTAGTTCTCAACTTAGACATTTAAAAAAAACCACCAGCAAAAATATATGAGTGTTAATAAAGACAAAAGAATCATGTAACAGTTTTCAAAAGTTTGCACTTGCAGGAAGTTCATTGGTACCGCTACTAAATGTTTAACAACATATTAAAAAACCCACAGTAAAGTAAAACTTTGCTGTCTTTACATTTTATTGAAAAAAGAGGACATTTCAATTTTTTGTAACACCCAGCCAGACAGTTAACGAAGCCTCAAAAAAGGACATGTCCAGTAAATGAAGACATCTGGTAACCTTCCCAGCATTCACAAAGTCCTTCTTCCTTATTTTTTCTATGTCCTACAACTTATTTACCCCACCCACCTCTGAATACAGCACACAATTGCGAATAGTGTGCAAACAGCCTCGCTTTGCCACCCGTCATTATGGTGGACAAGGGGCCAAGCACGCTACCCTACGGAGCCCTTGATGAACACCAGCTTCCTCTGACAAGGACTCCCTCACTTACACCCTCCAAACTCATCTATGTTTTGCATCAAATTCCTGTGAGGCAACTTATCAAAGATCTTCTCAAAATCTATGAAGCAGGCATCCATCTGCTTCCCCTTATCTGCTGCCTGCACCAAATACTCCAGCAGTCTAGGAGCCACAGTGTTGTAGTGGTCAGCCTACTTATGTCCCACCTAGGCAAATCAGGTATGATTCAGGATGGGATCGCTCCCGGATGTTTTTACGTGGGAATTGTTCCTGATAATGCAGCTGGTCAGCAGGTTTTCTTGGATCTCTCCCATTTTCCCTGCCCTTGCACTCCAATGCTACTCCATACTTACTTCACTTCACTCTCAGCTGCTCTCAAGACCTCGATGTTAAGAGCTACACAAACCTCTACAATCCATTGGTACAGCCAGTCACATCTCACATGAGTAATCTACCCTAAAACTATGTTGTCACTCATAGAGCAAGTTCTTTTCATTCATAACCTCTACCACATACTGTACTACCAGCCACTTCATCACTCATAAGCCTGTAACTGCCAGGATTTATCCTTTCTTCCCATTATTTGTATACAGGTACCCCTAATGCCACCTTCCAGCCCTGTGGCACTTGCCTTACTCTTTAGAACTTCTAAACAACACTTCAAAATATCTACTATTTAGGGCTTCATTCCCTATACCATCTGGACCCACAGCCTTGTTACTCTGTAATCTCCTATAACCTTATCTATCTCCTTCTGCCTTATCCTGAGCTTTCTGTACTTGGACTTTTAAAAAAAATCATGCCCCTCACACATTGACAAGTACTGGATTCTGGGTTTGCAGCAACTCAGCTTTTCCCTTGTCACTGGGATAGCTCCCCCCCCCCCCCCCCCCCCCCGCCTTCCTCTAACCTTTTTAATATATCCATACAATTTCATCCATTCCTTTCCTTTCCCTTCCTGTATCATGCAGCCTAGGTATTCATATTTTGCCTGCTTAATGAGCCTTCCTAGTTCCCTCCCCATGTGTTTCATACGGTCCCTAGTACTGTCTGATCCTGTGTTCTTCCACCATGCGTGCATTTGTCTACACTTTCTCTTCATCCTTTTTATCTCCTGTACATAGAACAGAGTATAACCCCCCAGCCTTTATTATTTTCTGTGGGACCAATTTCTGCAACATTCTCTTTAATATTCCTCTAAATTCATTCCACAAGCTACTTTCTACCTTTGCTCACTGCTCAAAATCCTTCCCTCAAGAGATTTTCTGCCTCCTTCTTGTTTCCCCTCCCATACTGACGTATTACCCTATCCCTAGGATCCTCTATCCTCAGTCTTCCAATCCTGATTTCCACAACTGGAATATTGTGGTCACCGATGCCATCTAGACTAATGAACGAATTATGGCATTCTTTGGCTTCACCACCACACTCAGCACTGCCCCCAACACCTTCTCCATTACTTCCTGTGGGTGACTCTACTGCCTGAACCAACTCTTTGTTTGATATCTGTGATGTTATCCTCTCCATCATGTTGCCCATCCCCTCTAACCACTCTACACCTGGCATGTTCAGTTTATCAATAACTTTCCTTGACCTCCTGTATTGCCTGCCACCCCTGACCTGGCAGCCTGTACACTGTTAGCAATCTGATGCTTTTACCCCTCCCGGAGCTGTGGTGGTGTAATGGTTAGACTAGTTGCCTCCCACCTAGGTGAACCAGATTCAATTCCCAGTGGGTCGCCCCCAAATTTTCTCATGTGGGAATCATACCGGGCGATGCCGCTGGTCGGCGGATTTTCTCAAGCATCTCCCACTTCCCCTGCCTCTGCATTCCAGCACTGCTCTATACTCATCTCACTTAAACCTCATCAAATCTCAATGGCTCTCATTATCTTGCTGTTATGAGTAGCCCAAATCTCTTCACTCATTTTACCTATCACTCCTTATAAAAATTTCCATCACCTCGGCCACATCACAAACCCATTCCTCGGACCCCTCTAAGCCCTCTCTTAAGCACACCATTATTCCTGGGAATTGTGCGAGATGAAGCCATTTGTCGGCGGGTTTTCTCTGGGATCTCCCGTATCCCCTGCTCTTTCATTCTGGCACTGCTCCATATTCACTTCAATCACCTTCATCGGCTCTCAAGACCTCGCTGTTAAGAGCCGCCCAAATCTCTTCACCATCACCATTATTCCCCCTCCTTTCTTGGCCCTGTCTCTTCTGTAGATTATAAATTTATTTTGTCAGCCTTTAGGTAGGCACTCCCTCACTAAGTCATTTCTCCACTGCTATGACCACGTCAGCCCCATATCCTTCAACCATTCTCCAGAAGCTTCTATAGTTAACCAACATAAACTTAATACAATCACCACACTGATTTCCTTTTCTCCTACTTTGAGTAACCAGACCTTCTCCCTCTACCTATGTTTTGGTAGTCAAAGTTTCTCCTATCCATATGACTTCTGTCCCTTTCCATCCCCCTTGCCGCTTAGTTTAGTTTGCTATTCCTGTCATCCCTGAACAATCCTACCCCACTATAGGCCATCTGTGATGAAAAACATGGTACAGAGCTCATTGAAGGGCAGGAGGCGAGTTGAAAGAATGGTCAAGATGTACAGGATGGCGTATGGAGGGAGGGTGGGGAAGGTTACCCTGCCAGCTAACTAAGGGGGTGTTTAAAGGGAGAGGAAACAAAAGAGAGAATATTCAGAAGGCATGGAGAATAACAGAGCGGGGTAGGCAGTCCATACTTATGAGGTCTGTGAGGGAGTGGAATGTGCTGCAGGAGGAACTGGTATCTGTGAGAGGCTTGGGGGTTGGAAAGTTCAGGAAAGGTGTGAAAGGGGTTTAGTTGGGGAGAAGTGAATGAGTTTGCCACCCGACGATAGCCCAATTGCGGCTGATGGTTATATTATTATTACTGTCACACATTAGCTGATTCTCGCCAACGTCATGATGGACACTCCTAGAGAGTACAGGAAAGTGTCTTACAAAAATGTGACTCTCCTAAATCTGGTACCAAACCATCCTAGAGCTATTACCTATGAGCTGTTCAGTGATTTGCCTACAGGTATTAAAATTAATCCAAACCACATGTTTGTCAAAAAAATTATATACAGACAAGTTCTTAAATTAGACAAATTAAGGAAATAAGTGTTTATAGCCTTGGAGATGACATAATACAAGCATACTTCAATGGGTTTGTACATAATGTGTTTAGTAGTATGGCACAAAAGAACTTTGTTGACACCCGTGATAATTTAAATAGTAGATACATTGTTGGTAGTGAATGCAAAGTTAATCACGGTTTATGTGAATAATAGTTAAGAAATTGAGATGAATTGAATGGAATCTAACAAAATTAATTATGTTTCTAAATATAAGGACTGGTGGTTTGAGTATTTAGGCTTACACTATTGGTTGTAGTATGCCATAATCTAAATGCAAAAAGTTTGTTAGTTTGCTGTGTAAAAGCTGTGATTCAACCAACATGCAGTTAGGTTTCATTAGTTAGGATCATGTAGTATAAAGTTTTCATATGTATTTACTAATCCCATAGATCTATAAATTATCCAGTAATAAACTGAGCCAATATGCACGAATATGTTATCCAACATCATCTTGGTGATATGTCAAATTAATTGTAACTAAGTTTATTTCCCCAATACCGTAATGGTATTATGTAGTAAAGTTCAGAAAATCTGTTCCAATACCAAGAAGTACGTAATTTTTTAATGTCCTCTGTCCTGTTGGGATGTTGGAAGGGAGTTTGTGACGGGTGAATGTGGTGATATGCATGCCATAACCAACAAAATTGTGGTGACATCATGACTTACTTGTAAACAGCTGATGACACATAAAAAAGTCCCTAAAAATATAACATTCTACTAAGTTACAAAAAGTTTTAAATTCTATTAACAGTTTTAAAAACTTTCTTTTTCAGTGATAACTTACATTAGGCCTATTGTCTTGTGCCAAAGTATGTTGATGAAACTTACTTAAAAATGTACTACATATTGTTGTCACGCTTGCATCTATCTGTTACGTACATGTAGTGAGATTGTACCTAAATCAGCTGCTATTTTAATGCAGGTACCAACTTCGTAATCCACAAAACCAGACGTCGCTACATAACAGTAAGAATATTTCACGCATGGGTACGTTCATTAGGGGTAAGGAAAAGCTTCTCGCTTTGGCTGAATATAAAAGTAACTTTTTTAAAATTTTGATTATTAGGATGAGCTATAGCACCTTTTATATTTATCCAAAAAATGATAAAAAACATTCTCGGCTCAACCCCCTCCTCCAAATATAAAACTACAGATAATTTTTATGTAAATACCTACTCTGTTTATAATACACTGTGTTGCCACTAAAGAGAAATTTATTAGGTATTTCACATGTAAACATTTCAACTTCTTAAAAATAAAATGTACTCTTTAAAAAAAGTTTTTCATTAGCATACGCCCTATTACATTTCCTAGTTCACAAATATGAAGAGCCATTCCAAAGCAGTTTCTTTGCTATTGTCAACACTGCAAAGTTGGCACAGAGTTTTATGAATGTTAAAGTACACGCCATTAAAATTATTAGGCAGTGGCTTACTGCACAGATGAAGTATTTCAGAAATTAAGATTTCAGACAGGGTTAACTGGGGAAAGTAAACCGTGTCTCAATTGACCCAAAGAGCTCTCTCTCTCTCTCTCTCTCTCTCTCTCTCTCTCTCTCTCTCTCTCTCTCTCTCTCTCTCTCTCTCTCTCTGATGATGATGATGATGTCACAGAGAGCACTCTCTGGTGGTCTCAATTCATTGAAGAGAGCATGAAAAAGCGAGAGCACAAAGAGAGCACGAATTTGTATACTCGCTGGCGCTCTCTCGCAGGCACCATATTTGTTTACATTATTTCCATGTTTGAGTAAGGTTATAGTAGCTTTATGAGCCAAAAACCTGTTGCATTTTAACTGTAAGTGTATGATTTCAACTGTTTTAAACAGAAAATTAACATACGCAACACGTATTTATAAAAACATAAATACGGATTTCTGACTAAACCTCGTTTCGTTTTGTCACTTTGCTGCAACATTATGGTAAAATATAAAATAAAAATATTAGTATTTTATACACTAATTATTGTTCTTGTACTGCTATAATTATTTGTTCATTATTTTGAACATACATAAATTACTTACAATTGACATGATCACGATTTTAACTTAAAATAATTTCCCGCCATTTGGCATCAGCTGTTTGCCTGACGTCTGAAGGCACTTACGAAAAGTCACCCGGTTAACTTGATCAGGTAAAAACTTGTACTTGGTCCGTTCGAAAAGTGATCTGGTTAAAGTTAACTTGCGTTCGGAAAGTCATCCGGGTTAACCCGATCTTCGAACTCAACTCTGGGCTAACCCTGCTTGACAGCAGGGTAACTTGACTCTAGCAAATGACACACATGAAATGGCATGTAAATACGTAAACATTGCAGCGATAAAAACAAACAAGTAAACGAAAATAAGTTTGAAATCTGGAAATAATGAAAATATGTAAAATTTTAAATGTTTAGCTGCTTTGGCCAGTCATTGTAGCATGGAGATTAAATTTTATACTAACCTGACACTGAATACAGAGGTATTGAAATATTGCAGTACTGCTTAATGCAATTTTTTTTTACATTGTTTGTTCATAACATAATTTAACAAAAACTCATCATAATCATCATCATCATCATCAACACCAGAGTTACTCTAAGAGTTCGAAGCAACCTGGATAACCGCAAGTGATCGGGTAAACCTAGTCATGTGAATGAGTTAACCCAGTTAACTTTAACAGGTTACTTTTCGTAAGCGCAAACAAGAGAGTGGTTGTCTCAATGTCACAGAACGAGAGCACGAGAGAGCGAAGCAGTGCTCTCACCAGGTTGTACGAAAGAGTGCTTTCTCGAGACAGTATTCTTTAAATTGAGAGGGGTCAGAAATACGGTACAGACAACTCAGTAGCGCATGAAAAATAACATAGGTACTTATACCCAGTACATTCATGGTTAGTTCCGAATGTTCTGCAGTCCTGCTCACATGTTACTTTCAGAATAATCCTCTGCCTCATGCAAGCTGAGCTTAACTGAATTTAACCAATGGAACAAACCATCACATTTATGCATGCTCAATGATAATTTGCATGAGAACTGCTTTTTAGTAGACATTACCAACACACACATTTTTCCTCTGTTTTCATTCATATTAATTAATTATAAAATAGCAACTATTAAAATTTATAGATAACATGAAAATAAAAGTTTTATTTAACAAACAATAACACACATTTATGTTATTGTTTGTCATGTAGGTTGTGATTTTCTGAAGGTTTGATTGAAAAGGCAGAGGGTGAAAGTGGGGGAAGCAATATCGGAGGAAGAGGAGGTTACGTCAGGGGTACAAGGAAGCATGCTGGGTCCTTTGTTATTTACCATAATGGTAATTGATGTAGCTATCAATTTAAATATCACAGATGTATCAAAATTTTGAAATAGGGTCTAGTTTTCTTAATCTTCTGCCAATAAACACGGGGTATTTTCCCCTCTGTATATATGTCTGCCTGTTATTTCCCTTGCATCTTTCTTAAAAAATTGAACATTTCTCCACTTTCCATGGCACAATGCTCTGACAGAGGAGGAGAATGTAATAAGTAAAGTAAATTCATTAAATATGCACAGCCTTGCTGTAATACTGATGACACACTAATGCCACACCTTTATTAAACACTCAGTTTTGCCCCTCAAGAAACACCTGCCATGGACACTTCTGGTCTGTGATAAAAGTGCACATCCGAGGTAATGCCTTAACACTATCGTGATTTGCATCCAAGTCTCTTCAAAATGTGTATGGCCTAGATATTATTGTCATTGTTTATTTACATGTATCTAAAAAGGCAATAGAACTTCATAAATTATATTTTATAAATAAATGAGTAAACTGTAAGAGTATGTATACTGTAAGTTACAGGTACCGTAAAGTGGGGTTACTTCGAACATGCTGGAGTGACATTGAACGGCGATATTATTTAAGGTATAAACAATGAAATTTATATTGTAAGGTGGTTTTATTTGCAAAATTTATGTTCTATGTTTGTATGTTTTACGTAACATATATTTTCTTGTAAATTACTTTGGACAATTCCCTTCTAGTAAGTACTGGAATACTGGCAGACTAAACAAATAAATGAAATAGAAAAACAAAATAAATACATAACAACTTACTGTACTCATATGCATAACATGAGGAACATTGACATTAGGAGGAAAAAAAGGGGGGCATCCCTTTCAATAATAAAAACAGGGGACTAAAAACAATTAAATACCGTACCTAAGTTAATAAGCTCCACAAACTTTTTGCTTGCAATGCCACCAGCAACTACCATATGAATGTTGTGAATCCCTTTGTGACAGAATATCCTTCTAATTAGTCGAGCCCAAGCTTCATGATTCACGGGAAAGAAACATGAGCTGTTAAGTAACCTACTTGCTGACATGCAAAATTATCTTTTGTCACGCTGTGCCACCATTAACTTTGTTACTTTTTCTAGAAAGTCTGTCTTCACAGACCCAACAACAGCATAGGTACATAATGCCTATTTCAGGCACAGGCCCATAACAAGGCACAAAATGCTTTAAGGGGTTTTTTTTTTTTTTTCGAGTTTCATACAGCCTACCCTCTTCCAGTTACTTCTTATCCATACTTCTGATTGATGGAAGCATGCAAATTAAACCCTCTACACTTGGGTAAGTTTACATTGAAATGCACCTTTCTGAAAACACAAGCATGACAACTGAACTATGGCCTTCTCAATTTAAACTAACTAGTGCTAATAAGTTAATGCGTGTTCAGACTCGTAAAACGACAGTCGCAACCTAGTGCAGGTTCCCAGGGAGTCAGCCCCCAAATTATGTACACACACATCCACACTAGGTCTAAAACATGAACTAAAGTTCACTAATTATTTTAATAAACTTACTTCATATAAATTACTGAGCTATGAAGGCACATACCTGCTGAATAAAATGCTGAATTAATGTCTCATGTAATCCATGGAGTTTTGGTCACGCACTTACACATTTTATATTTCCCTCGATTCCTGCACATGTTTCGCAGCAATTAGTTTGAACACAAACGAGGAAATACATACACTTGGCTACGCTTACAGCGCGCATCGTTTTTAAATATCTCATTCGAAATTTGTAATGCACTTTCATTTTCACCCACAGTTATCACATGTTCGGTTCTAAGGCCTTGATCCGTCTTAAGAAATAAATGAACTCTCCTGTTTTTAGCATTTTCCGCGACGGGCAGTCAACAAGCGACACTGGTCTCGCTGGGGTCCCACGGCAATTTGCTCGCTCGCCAGACAGATGCAGGCTCCTGCAGCTCGTTTTCTACTCGCACACAACACAATTCTTCCGTCGAAAACATATTTCACCTGCCACAATTCTTCCCGAAGTCATTTTAGCTCAGTTTGGCTGGAAGAGCGTACGCTGTACACCATTTGAGGTAGCCTGGTTCTGAAACAAGAAAGTAAAAGTCCCCGCAATGTTCTTGTTATGTCACAATAGACAATCTCTTCTTATGATTCTACTTTCACTATTACTGAACTCCCAACTCCCACGAGATCGGGTGTTATAACATTTCGCTACAACACAACACTCGCACTTAATGATATCGTTTGAAATGTGCGCTATTTTTTATCGCGCTGTTATTCTATATTTTAGAAATCACCTGGAATCTAAAACAAATACAGTAGTTGAAGGTTGTTACATTGTAAAGCGTTGTGTAAAAAAACACGAAAAGAAGAGAGAGAAAGAGAGAATGCTTGAGAAAGAATTAGCAGGTAATTTCGCAACATCGACTAATTCTAGCTTTTAAGTACGGCTGAACTCCACGAAAAACACACAATACAGCATTTACAAAGGTTGCGTAAACTTCCTCGGAAACATCAACAGCAGTAAAATAGAGCCAATTCCTAAATTAAATTCAAAATGTTATCAACTCACCTGCCTTGCTCTGACAACCAGCGAAAATAAACATTACGCTTTTGCATTAGCTTGCTAAACGAATACACTGGCATTTTTTCTTCACGCTTGTTTTGTTTGATTTCTTTCTATTATTATTATTACTACTACTACTACTTGTCCTCTCTTTCAAGGCCGCGAGTGAATCGGTTTCCTTCGCTATTTCATTTTGTTTATCAAGGTAAAGTGATCCGTGTTTCCTCCTCTTCCAGTCGTTTTCTTCTCTCTCCTTTCTTTCGCCCTGGAAGGCAAATAAAAAAACTGAGCAAACAAAGTAGGCTACACTTTTACACACAGTGTAAAAAAAGGATGTAACATTCAAGTTTTCTTCCTGTTTTCAAAGAGACCTCTCAGCCGCGCCATTAATTTTTCCCTTCGTTGTATAATCACTATATTTAGGACGGCTGGCTCACAGAATCCCTATTCCATGCGCGATTCGAACTGATTTTGACTTTCACTTCTCGCGTCTGCGTTACCTTCAGACGCCGAGAGAGAAATAGAAAAAGGTGAAGGGAACGTACTTTCACAACAGCGCAGCGGAAAAATAGGCGAACATTTGAAAAGAAAGGGAAATGTTTAATAGGAGATAACGCTCAGCTCAAAAATAATATAGATGTACTTAGCCTCTGATCAATTTATCTTATTGTAATCTGGATTAAAACATTTTGCAATAGTTGAAAATATTACGAGTAAAATTAAAATTTGCATAAATGTCAAATTTCTGCCTCATAATTGACCTACAGATACTTTTTAACTGCTTTTTAAATACACTCAGCGACTTTATTTCTCTGATAACAGTAGGTGGACTATTATATGGCTTTGCGACATTATAACCATAATTAAAACCCCCGAGTCCTATTACGCGAATTGAATTGGCAGCAAGCTAGGCTGGACAGAACTCTATACACTCCAGACATTAGCATTTGCTTATTGGTTGCTGCGCTCTGTACAGGGATGATAAACACTCACTCACACTACTGCTTCCTGCTTATTACTGGCTCGCAGTTAAATGGGGCGTGTCTAAACAACTGTTATCCAATCACAACAGTAGGAGAAAACAAGTGTTTGGAGTCTACTTAACCTCCGAATGAATTCGCGAAACACTCCTGGCTCTAACCATAATACTATATGTGCCGTACTTCGTTGTTCTAATATTTTTCATTATGACCTACAAGGAGGGGGGGGGGGGCGGGCGGTGACAAGAGGGTGCAACGCTCAGGGGCCCGGGTCGGGCCCGATTCGTAAATGTTTATTTATATTACGAAGTACCATTTTATGAAGCTGTTTGACAGTGGTAGTTGTACATATGTAAAAATTTTATTTCGACAATCAAAACTTATTAACTTTTTGCATGGATAACGACTGTTTATGTTGCTGTAAATTGATTGTTGATGGGGGGGGGGGGGCAGCACGCATTGCTCAGGGGCCCGGGATTTCTCTTGGTGGCCCTGGTGTTCATGTGAATGTTTTCAATTGTCTTGTTTTGTACCTATGGACGTCCTGATTATTATTAATAGGGACTTTATAATGAATTAGTTTGTTGATAGCTTGATACACATAACTCATTTTTGCTAACTGTATCTGCATTTTTAGTGGCCGAATTTTGCTTTCCTGAAAAAGGGTAGGCCTATGGGACGGGAGAAGGTGAAGGAAGCCATATTGTATTTCTATTGCCCGTTTTTGTAGGATTTCTAATTCCTTTATCGCCCATTTTCGTCGCTCTTTGACTTATCTAAAGGCACACTTGATTTTCGCCGACAGATTTCTTTTTAAGTTGTATTTCAAAACACTTTGACTCCGGTCCACTTGCGCGATTGGTTGGTTTCAAGCTACACGTCTTATGCGCCTGCCCACGAATCACAAGAGTTCAGAACCTCTGTAACCTAGTTCTCATTGGTCCAATCAAATACCATAATGACCACAAGATGTGGGCGTACCCAGTCTCTGATTGGCTGCGCGACGATCTGGCAACGAGCCTTGTGTCTGATTGGTCACTGAATGCTGCGAAAGGTATCCTATTTACGACAGTCGCCTGGAGAATAGGCTGCCGAGAGCTGATTGGCAAATGGCGTTCCGACATTTATTTATTATTTATTTATCATCGTCTTTTTTTCTGGCAAAGTTAAAGTGGTGCGTCTTTTCATACACTTAGCCATTTTTAACAAATGTAAGGTTTATTTTACTCAAGTTAAGAACAAAACGAGATTTTCGTATGGTGGAGTTTAGCATAGGGAAAATTCATGCCCAAGGTGCGCAGTGTTCCAAAAGGTAACTTTTCATTAAAATTTTTATGCTACGTTTCCAATTTTAATAAAAATAAAAGATAAATATTTTACTTAAAGACTGTTCATGATAAAGTGAGCACTTTTGAAATCAACCTTAGAAAAAAGTCACTGCTCCTACTTGCATATATTTTAACGTGTGCACTGTGTGACATGCAGCCTGTAAAGTTGGTAACGATGGATGGAAAGTAATTCCATATCTTAAAGACGAATAAATAGTTAGGTAACCATTTGTGATACCTTAAATTATTTCTTTCGCTTTCTGTTTTTTTTTTTTTTTAATGCATCGAAGTGTAAAAATGAGCAGATCTGTAAAGTATTTACTTTCTTTATAATTTCGCCGTTTTATTTGACCGACGCATAAATAAAGTGATGAGGCATATGGCAATGTTAATTTTGCATAAGGCGGAGAAATACACAACTTGTATACAAGTAGATCTTAAGAAGGGCTTTCAAAAGAGCTCATTTTACGGTGAACAGCCTTTAGTTGCGAAGTTATTTTATATTTGATTTATGATGGAAAAAATCTGGTACATTGCCGACAGTTAGTGCTTACTAAACGGCGAAAATGTTTGGTTGCCAAACTTTGAACAGATTTTCTCAATCTGTAATGGAAGTTAACTTAACAAGAGTAAGCGTGAAAAATTAATATTCTTATCATACGAAATTAGTCCTAAGTTACAAACAGAAAATAATTTTAAAGTTATTGATAAACTGGGAAAAATATAATAATATTAAATAATCAAGTTTAGTCAACTACTAATGAAATAGGAATGAATATGCGAATAAAAATTAATATGGTTTACTAAAATAGGGATGTGTTAATTGAGTGTTTTGAAGATCTAGATAGTGACCAGAGCAAAGAAACTGTATGCAAGGCCCATGGGTTCAGTCATTTTCTTAAGGATAATGAATTCGATTTCTGGCTCTCATTTTTTCACGGAAACATGCCTCATGTTGACATTCTATTCCAACAACTACGGTCTCGTCAAGCGAATTATTTAAGTATTAAAAACGGATTGGAATGTTTGGTACCAGCTGTACAAAGTGTGCGAAAGAGCATCGAAACTATTTCCAGTGACCTTTAAGTTGCCAAGATGACTGAAAGTGCGCCTAAACGATGTAGATTTCAATATGTATGTACCTACGGCTGCAAAAGAAGTTAAGGAAGGCAGTGTCTCAACTCGAAAGTGTGCTCACTCTCACTCGCCGCTCTCACTCTGGCACACTCTGGCTCACTTTGGCGAATTGAGACTTGTGCCCTCTATAAGCCTTCAACATTATTTCTCTGGCAGAAAAGGTAATAAATAGTGAAAAATAAGATATTGCTGGCTTTCACTTTTCTCAAATAAATGCACAGTAGCATATTTTATAAAATAGTAACTTATTTTAATTTGTTACATTTTTGCGTGATTAAGAACATAATTGTTATGTGCAAATAACAGTATTTAATAATATGCACTCAATTAACCTAAATGAAACGTGAACTTAATAGCATCATAATTTGTTATGGTCTATATCAAACGGAATATTGTTATTGCACATTTCACAATGGCAATGATTAAGTTAAGTCGATAAAAGATTTCTAGCACTGCTTTAGACACAACAAAATATATATCTCGATATTTGAGGTGAGACTTGAAAACAACATGGCTGCCAGAGAGGGTGTGAGAGTGAGCACCGAGTGTACATCGTCGTTCACTCTCCCTCTCGCACTCTCTCCGAGTAGGGACAGCAGAGAGGACTCTTTGTGACGTCAAGAGTGGGCGAGAGAGTACTACTTTCTCAGCGAATTGCGACATGGCAATTTTGTGAAGTATTAATCACTCACGCAAAAGACAGGTTCGAAAACACGGAGCATTATGATGCGGCTAAATTAATAGATGGAGGAAACTTTGCTGCTTATTCATCTAGATTTCCTGATAAACTATTAGATATTTCTGTGACAACTTATCCTGTTTTAAACAAAGAAGACTTAAAGCTGAACTTCCCATTTTGTATGAACACACAGGATTTTCGGTAAATTCAGGACATCTTACAGTTGTCGAATTTCATTATAAACAACATAGAGGACACATTTCAGGAAGTAACTAAAACTACTTCATGTATTACGTAAGTAGTAGTGGTTGGTTCCTTGTCGCACAAGGGGATTGGGGATCAGAGCCGGAGCCGTGGGAGCCGCCATGTTGTTACGTCACCCAATGACCATCTTGAATGTCATTGACCTTTTACCCTTGACCCATGACCTTTCGCCCATGACCTTGATCTTGACCCAAGGATTTTTAACACCAAAGACTATTTTAAAATTAAAGAAAAATTAAAATCCCACACAAATTTGTTATTACAAATTATTACAATTTATTAAAAAATATTAAAAAGGATCCTCATATATAACCCATTTTTTCTGGAGCAGGCAAGAGGGATCAGCGACCCAGGGTCAGACTCAGGTGATCGCGATCAGTGACCCAAGGGTCGGGAGAGCATGACCTGTGACCTTCAACCTCGACCTTGACCTTTGACCCAAAATATCCAAAAATATATCCAAAAAATATTAAAATTTAAAAAAATTCAAAATCTCAAAAGAATATTTAAAAATTATTAAACACTATTAAAAAACTTATAATTTTTTTAACTTACATTTTCGAAGGCCCCCCCCCCCCCCAGCTCCATGCCCAGCAGGAGACTGACTACCTAGCCCCACTCCCATCATCTATACTCATTCCACCATCTTGATTATTTGTGTTCATCATTATTTATACATTACTAGAGGCTACAATTTTGGTAAGCGACCACCATCTTGGTAGACATCACGAATCCGCCATTTTGTAAGCGAATGACCATGGCCATGATCCCATGACCTTGATTAACCTTGAAAACAAATATCGAGAAAAAATCCATAAAAGGAAGCAAGCATAAAACATAACAGACTACTGCCGCTATATTTGATGAATACGACCCTGGCTTTGACCGCACGACCTTTAATGATCTTGAACACATAACACGAAAAAAATATACAGGAAAGCCAACAAGGATATATGTTACAGACCACTACCACCATATCAGATGCAGGTGACATTAACATTGTATGTTTATGTGATTAAACCAGGCCCGTCATATTAATAGTAACGTATAGTATGTTCAGGCACATCAGGCTTCAGGCAGTGGCGTCAGGCATTCCGGTCACGCATCCGCCACCTTGGATTCCGCCATGTTGCTAGATAGTATGCTGCAATCTTTCAAGCCAGAATGCCACCATCTTGGACAGCCATCTTTGTAGCAAGTATCCCGCCATATTGGACTGCCATATTGCTAACCAGTAAGTCATATTTATGCTCTTGCATTCTGAGGGTTTTCTCCGAGTGCTCCTAATTTTTTCTCTTTTGCATTATTTGTTTATTTTTCCTTACTCTTTCGTCCTTTCCTTCTCCCTTCTTCTTTACTTTCTCTTCCATTCTCTTTTGCTCGCTTCTCCTTTCCTTTCTCTCTCATTCTCTCATTCTCTCCCATTCCTTCATCATTTGTTTAGATCAGTTGTTACTGAAGGCTGCCATCTTTATATACATTTACATGGAAGCTGCCATCTTGGTTCTTCGTTTGTCATTAGTTCCCCCTATTAGTTATGGCTTTGGCCACTAGGAGCACCGCCATATTGGTTCTGGCTCTAGTGCTGGTGTCGATCTTATTCGATTAGTCGATCGGCCGCCAAAATGGTTCTGGATGTGGCCACTGGGGGTGCTGCTTTTTTTAGAACTCAAAATAGCATCTGGAATAGTGCGGGTTCGAACTGCCGGACCTTGAGTCGCCAAACTTATGCCTTAGAACACTTTTTTTTTAAAACCTTCATTTGACATTGTTGTGACATTTTTGACGTTGACGAGGCTCTAGTGAGACCAAATTATCGACGAATTCCCAGTGCGACAATCGAACTGAGCATCCGCCACGTCGGAGGCACCGGGGCGCGACCCAGTACCCTCCGACTGCAGCCGAATAAATTATATCTTAGTTCTCATTTAAGACATTACATTTCATATATATAATTTTTAAGTATTTCATATATATATATCAATAATTTTTTACTTTGATATACATAACAATAACTTTTTTTAAGTATATATTTTATATTATATAATTTTTTATTCATGCATACTTTTTTATGTATCTTAAATTTATTTTAAATATTTTTAAATAATAACTTTAATTACATCACTTTCAATTTTTTATTTTTTACTGTTTTGGTTTAAATTACATATATATTATTTAGATTTAACTTATATAATTTTTTTATATTAATTTTTTGATTATGTTATTTTAAATTTTTTTTAATATTTTGGTTTAACTTATATAAATAGTATTTAAGATATAAGTTATATACTTTAAAGTATTATTTATTAAACTTTAAATCACATCGAGAAAGGAGTCTACAGACTCATATTTGTCAGGCAGATAAGAATATGTCATCAGAATATATGATTACATGACTATGACAATCACCGTATTGGATTATTTTATAAGCATATATAAAAACTGTTTTAGTAAATATATTCCAAGTGTTTAATATTATGAACGTTGATTATTTATAACAATTTATTAATACTCCACATTTAAGTATGTAGGGACCATTGTGACAGACCAGTTGTGACAGAAGCCTTTGTGGAAAAGGCTTCTGTTGAACTTAGAAAAACCTATATTTCCTACTCCTATGTACTGTAATGCTTGTAATTTTTTTTCCAACACACCATCCCATAAACTGTTCAGTATCCACTTCACTTAACCTAAGATAACCTAACCTTACTTCACCTAACCTAACTTTACCTTATGTAAGATAATTTAACCCAATCATCACATAAAAAATCTGAATTTTTTTTCTATTTCTCTCGACATTCAACCATCACACACTAGTCACCACCAGACCCCCTCTTCACCGCACCTTCTTACAGCCTTACTTAACAGCTATGTCGAATTTTACTGAGTACCAAACCAAAACATATATAATACCTTTCACAATCACATTAGCATGTCGCATTCATGCTATTAACAATACAGTCCATATTCGCCAGCATATCTCAGACTTACTAATCAATAATAAATAAGTCAACTATATTGACTACAATTTCAGTCCCATCTAACTTTGCCAGTTACACATATAAACAAGCTATTCTGCCCCTCTCATACTAACTAAACATCCCATCAAACCATTCCGCTCTTACTAACAGACCATACCAGCTAAGTATTCTGCCCCTCTCATACTAACTACACATAAAACGAATCATTTAATTAAACCATTCACCCCACACCATCTGAGCTATACTTTTTTTTCATACTGCCAAAATAACCGGAACATGTGATCAGGTCATACCAATCAACCATACAAGCAAACTAATTGTACAACCAAGTCATACTTGTGTGTGTTACACCCCATGTCAGGACTATAAAAATATTTTATTTCTCTCGCCATCCACTTAACATAACCACAAGTCAAAGTAAAATTTCAATTTCGTCATTTCAACTTTTTGTCGTATATACTCCACACACTTGTGTAGGACTTAGAAAGTATTTTCATATAGTGTTGTACACAGAATATGTTTAACTTAGTCACACCCATTCTACTAAATGTCAGGACTTTTGAAAGACATGTTAACCTAACCTAACTTGACCTAGCATAACCACCACCATCCTCTATAGTCATGTATGTTAAAACTTAGAATTTTTTTTTTCATTTTAAAATTCTTAAGTATGTATATATTTTTAATTATAGAAATGTGTACTTATCCTCTTTCTCCTCCTCCTCCTCTCCCTCCTCCTCCTGTCGATTCTATGAGTACTATAGACCTCCTACGACATGCACTCACATCAGTTTTGATTTAAATTGAATAAATATGTGTTTTAGAGAGGCAGATGTGCATATTATTATGAATATATAAACTTTTTATTCACATACATATTGTGCTATTCAATAGATAGGTCACCACATTTTTGCAGGATATCTGCTCTACTAACCAACACCAGCCTAAATATACTCATATCTCATACTAGAAGTCAAGCACACTACAACCCACAGTTCAGACATCTTGAACAAACCATTGGTAGATTTAAACTCACAATGCATCCCCTCATTTTATCTAAGGACCAGCTGACATTGTAAATGTCGTGAGCAAGTCTGTACCTGTATGGTAACTGGAGGTTGTCTAATAAATAACCTTATCTGAGTTTTTACTCTTCAAAGTCCCTCCCCAGAAGCAACTACTTCTGGCAACTTCCTAAAAACCTGATATTATTGGCGAGAAACTACTTCGGTAAAACGAAACAGAAATAAAATTAAAACACAAAGTCTCACTCGAAATAACAAATTAAAAGAAATAATTGTGTTTTAGAGTAAAAGAGATTATTATACGGTCATGTAAAATAAACAAATAAGTAGAAATTAACATATTTAGATCGTAGCCTCTTATCTCAGAATTCATATCAGTTTGCCATAGAATAACAAAAATATAAATACACTTTGGTTTGCTGGTTTACAAATAAAAATATTTCATGGTTTTAATGAAAGGACTATTCGTACTCTCATGTCGTTGATCATTTTGACCGAATGTGAACACTCTATCGCAGTATCGGCACTGGAGGCAACCAGTTAGCAATAATGCGGGTCGTGGCTCCTTGTTAGCTGAGTCCAAGGCAGGTCTTCGTATTCACAGTATAGCAAGAGAAGGCTTCCTAATCGATCTTAGCTTCCCCTGATACTAAGGTATCAGCATGCTCTACATGAAAATTCTCCCATCACTCGGAAAAATGTCGTCCTTTATTTTCTAAGTTCGATAGAGAAAATGAATGCTGTTTTAATAGTTTGGGGTCTCGAACTCGGGGTGTTACACCATGCCTAACAGTTACTGATTTATATCAGGCAACATGAATACTGCGAAATATTGCCGTATTATTCTAAGTCAGATAGAAAAAATGAATATTTCTATGGTTTCAGGACTCGAACCCACAGTTTCATGGCATGTCTAACCACTATATATTACATCAACCTTTATATCATATACGTTTAAGCACATAAACAGACAGAAAATCACACACAAATTTCGTTAAAATTGATCCCAAGCTCGGGCTGGTATTAAAACTGGGGTTTCTAAATCGTGTTTATTCTTTGTCCAAAAATTTGTTAACAGCCAGTTTCATACACCATACAATTATTCAAAATTTTAATCCAGCAATTTTTAAATAAAGTATTAGTTCGGTTATACTGGAAAGCCAGTGAGTTCTTTCTCAATTATCATCAAACTAATATAATTTTTCTTGAAAACATGTTTTTGAAGAAATTATTACGTACAGGTGCGAGGTAGGTAGGTAAGTGGGCGTAATGTCTCGTCGACAGCGAGGTCATTAGAGGCAGTGAAGGTTGCACAGGGAAGAAGTGTTGGGAAGGAATCGGCCATGATATTTGTTTGGGACCAATCCCAGCATTCGCCTGGAATGATTTTGGGAAACCATGGAAAACCGAAATCAGGATGGCTGGACCGGGAATCGAACCTGGGTCCTTCCGAATGCGAGTCCAGTGAGTTACCACTGCGTCACCTTGCACAGTCCTTAGCATCAGGCTGTGAGATCGTGGCGTCATGATGCATGCAGCAGTGACGTCACTGCCGAGGACAGGCGAGGCGACAGCTGGCTAACTATTGTGCTCCTTGCGTGGGACAACCCGGAGGTGTCTCATTTTGCTGAGCTAGCTGGCACAAAACGCGAGCGTGCCAGCAAGGAGGTACACATGTGAAACTTAATCGCAGGGCTTCCCTGTCGCACTGAATGTGTGGAGAGGCGTAGCATACGTGACAGCAGGAGGTGACATCATTGTTAAATACAGTAATTACATCATGATGCGCCCTGCCCCCGAGATTGGCGTCGATATCACACAACTGATTGGCAATCTGAATATTATTCAGATCGATATTGCCAAGTATCTGCATCGTTCATCTTGTTAATAAGAACAGGTGTGTCCATAATATCAACATGTTTTTTTTAAGCAAATGTTGAAAATAATTTAATACTGCGCTCTCACTAGAGATCGATGAATTTTGGGAATTTGTTCAGTGGTAGGTTAGACTTTGAGCAGGAACATTAGAGTTTTGAGGTTATGATTGAGCCGACGTTGTTTTGCTATGTCCTGGGCGACTCCGAGCCAGGGAGAAATGTCATGCAATATACACCTTTCATGGCATATATTAATAAAAAAAGAGAAAATAGGTATGTTGGTAATGCCTAGTAAGAAATAGTTCTCGTGCAAAATTTTATTACATAGAGTGTGCATGGCAGTGGTTTGTTGTCTCCCTTTGGTGTAATTTTCTAACCTTTGTTTGCACAGGGCAGGGAAATATCCTGGAAGCAGATCTTAATCAGGGCTTCAGAAATGTTGGAAGTAACCGTGAATGGACTATTGTGTTAGTTTATTACAGTTATCTTTTTCGCCAGATCAGTCCTAATAATGTTGGAGTAGTTCTTTCGAAGGAACCGTCTGTTATTTACAAGAACAGAATGGCTGTTGAAAGATACAACCACACTCCACAACAGACAGTTCTGATGGGTTTTATGTGAAGGTGAATAATATTTGGATGGTACCAAAACCCCTTTTGACTTCTATGCACATGTTAATAGTCTGCATTTAGATTTGTTATAGCAGCCATATTTTATCTCAGTAATTAGACTTGAAAACTCTTGTAATCATGTAGTCCTGTCCATTGGCCTAGTGAATGTGGGCATCCAGATGTTGGAAGCATTAGTTTTATCTCCTCGTCAATGCAAAAATTTTCAGTTGCTATCATAAAATTGGTTTTTACTACTGGTGCACGACTAATTCTACATATTTTATATAACCCTAGGAAATTCTCTGCCCGTTTCTGAATATTTTCGAACATAAAGACTAGCATGCACATTTACAGTTATGTTGGCAACTAATTAGGAATACTATTTTAACTCATTGTCTTATTTAAAGAATAATGTTCATATTGGTGACACTGAAATTGGTTTGTTGTTTAGTTAATTCCTCGATGTCACTTCATTGGCACGTATATCCTGTGTGCGAATAGATGGTACACAGCAATTTAAATTTTTCCTTGTGGGTATTTATTTACAAACAGTGAAGAAGTAGACAGAAGTATAAGCAGCACTTTTTTCAGTTGTGTCATGTTAAAAAATATCTGTGCATAATCGTTGGACTAGTGTTAAGAATTTATTTCTGCTTTATCAACATTGTAACCCAAATTACTCGATGACTGGAAATAGTTTTTCTTTTCAAGGACATTAATGATATTTTATAGATTGCATTTGACTTGACAAACTTCCACTGGGAATTCAACAGGAATGTTTTGCTATATGGAAAATAAGGAGTGGAGAGTGAAGTGAAGATAAGTGATATTAAAGCAAAGAGATTTGGGTGGCTCTTAACATCGAGGTCTTGAGAGTCGATGAGAGTGAGGTGATGTGAGAATGGAGCAGCACTCGAATGCATAGGTAGGAGATCACCAAGAAAAAACCTCGCCAGCTAATAATTGACCAACATATGAGGTCCATTGCAGACATAAAGCGGACGAATACACAACGTATATACAAGAAGATCCCAAGCAGGAAACAGCCAAAATGTGTAGGGAAGTTCCCAACTTTTTATAGAAAGCAATGCTAAACATTACTCAGCTTGACATGTAATATTATTTCCATACAGTGTATAGGTTAAAAACTTCCATTACAGTTTTGGAAGTTTGCCAAACATATTTTTACAGAAATTGGAATACTAGATAATTCCATAAGCAGCATAAACATGGTCAGAAGTACGATTAGTATATTGTAGGTGTCAAATACACCCAAGTAATGGGTTTCAATTATGCTTACCTAACTGACTTCTTTATTTCTTGCAGAGTAGTATGTATGAAAAACAAAAAAATAAATAAGATCTGGTATTTCATAGCTTCAGGACAAACTTTGTAACTCACTCATGCTGAAACAAGAAAGGGTAAGAATATGAAAATTAGACAAGTATTTATTTATAAATAATACTGTAAAATGTTATGTTATCACAACTAAATATTTCAGCCCATCAATACATCTTGATGCTAAAATCACAAAATCAAGCAAATTAAGTGTGTATTTATTTTGCTATCAGTGCTTCTTAACCAACTATATTTTCCAGAAAAAAAACTGTTTTTAAATTCATTTTTTGCCAGTAGTTCTATTTTTAAAACTACATCTATAACAACATTGAATTAATCGTTTGAAACTTGTGGGGAAAAAATATCTGACTGCTTTGGAGACATGTCAGAAGGCTTTACGTGAACACTCCTGCATTATAGGGATAATATGTGTTCCATATATGGGAATAAAATGAAAGTAACAAAATTTATAGTTGGCTTTAATGCCGTTAATCAAGATATATAGGCAAGATCCAAAATTTGCACAACAACCTAGTATATTGGAGTAGTGATATGTACATTGTCGTCTTCCATGTCTGTTCACTTTCAACCCTAGGCTATGTAGAAACTGTTTGTTGGCATATGTTAGCATGTTGGTGTCTCGAGCTCTTCTGGCATCTGGTTTGGTGCTGCGCTCGACTTTATGTATGGTACACCTAGCAAAACTCAATGCCATCGATTTAAGTTCAAGCACAAAGTTATATCTTTGTTTCTGAAGTCTGTCTGTTTATCTTCCTGATCGATGATTGATACGACTACTTCGTGTGTGCTCTTCACGATCACTGGAACATAAATGATGCTTTTCAGAACTTCGACCAGTTTATAACCTGGTGGGGCTGTCGGCGCGAACTCGTGCAGTGTATTGCTGGTTTTACAATTGACATATCAGCTGCTAGCCAAATTACAGTTTATGTGTATCACGTTCATTGGAACTATGTTCATCGGCCGCGATGATTCGTGCATTTTACCAGCTTTGTAGATTCGCATCTCAAACCCCAGCATTGGTCCGATGTTATCTGGTTCGCTGAAATCGGTATCTGCACTGCAAAATATTTCTGCCTTCAGTGTGTTTGGGTTACTACGTAGTTCAAAAGTCACAACTGATGGCATGGATTTCTTGATGGAATTAGCCATGTCCTTCAGTTTGTATGCACCGGAAGGAATGCTAATTCACATTTTCTCCTACGTTGGATATGGAGTTGTAACTCTGAAAATCTGTAAGTTCGACTACCCACTCACCTTCCAGCTCCGAGGGTGGGTAAAACGACGCTCTCAGCTCAGGTATCTTACCACTTAGAATGATGGACACTAACATATTGACTGGAGAATATGGGTGCAAACACCTTTTATGTAAACAATTAACGAATAATTATTCGCCTACAATTTCTCTTTATTCCATTGTGCTAGAACCCCAAGACACAAATGTCCACAGTTCCATGTGTTAGGCAACTGCTCCGTTTTTTAATTGTATGTTAGTTTGCAGTTTTTCAGGTACAGTCACAGTTCGGGTAGAGGATGCAAATTCCCAAAACTGTCATAATAGTTTGCACGTTTACCCTTTTTTACATACGCTACCCACTGTGTGCCAGGCCCAGCTGCCATTTCCAGATTAATTATGGCACACTCATTACATTTTGGTTTAGCAGACAAAGCATATCGCACGAACACTCCTCTAAAATAAGCTATCTTCAATTTTCGTGCAAACAGTTCTAAATCCATGTTCGTGAGCAGCCATTTCGGTAGATATTCTATTAGCACCTTTTCCTGCTGCGACCCTCTTTCTTTCTTGCACCTCCTCCTCCTCGGTAGGGCTGTCATATGTAAAGACATTGCCTGTTTTTTTTAAGCTATGGCAATAGCTGCCAGTTTATGGTTGTGGCGAAAGTTTTCCTCCAATTACTTATGTTCGTTCGAGGCTCGTTTCACCGCACTAACAATATTTGTTACCGCCCAACAATACCACCCAGATCCTCGATTGCAGGTTATCAAAGCAGGAAGGAATCCTCCCTTCTTTTTCTTCTCTCTCCTCTTGGAACATCGTCTTGCCTTCTTTGCTCCCCTGCCCATCTTCACCTTGACTTTCATCAGTTGGAAACAACCCCATGCAGCTATTTTTTCACAGAGTCGAGTATCTGGCGATTTTCTTATCTCGTCAGCCTTCTGTGCAAGTATCTTGTCTGCCTGGTGCCTGATTTGGAGATCCCTGTGCTGGGAATAAGTGATATCATGCTACTTGCACATCTTATCAAGCGTGTTGATGCCCGTATCGCAGCATGCCAACCTTTTGGCTAGCTTGGTTCCTGGCCCACAGAACCTGTATCCAGGAATGTGTAGCTCGAATGGTAGACTGTTTATCAGCATAGCGATGATACTATTACCGGATTTCAACGTCTTTACCTTACGACACATTGAATAAGACTGACCTGAAACTTATAAAAAAGACCCTTTTATATTTTTTGTTTCAGTATCATTCTAGACTTGGAACAGTATAGATGTATCACATATTCCAATATGATATTTCAGTGCGAATCCTGTCAGAGGCAGTTTTCTCTGAGTGATAATTTGAAGAGATATTCTAAAAGGTGCTTAATGTCATCAAGAAGCTTGTTTATGTTACATCCTTCTCCTTCTCCTCCTCCTCCAATGTGTGCTAAAAACCAAGCAGAAGAAAACAGTTTACAGATTATCAAGCGAGATGTTACCCTATTCATACGCATTTGTTCTGAAGATGAAGCTATCTCCCATGAATCGCGACATGGAAGCCTATTTACGAATACTGTGAGCTGCATCATCGCAGGATCATCGGGTTGAGGATATATATATATGTGTCCTACTGAGCCTGCTGGAAGAACCGAATGGCCTTCAGTTTGAGAATATGTACCAGTATTCCAAATCACTCCAGCAACCGAAATATCAACGATTGGCACTAATACTGCAGACCGTGGAAGGCTTGGGTTATTTCCCATGCAACGATAACAAAGCCATTGTGTCGCCGAGCGAAGCGCTGACAAGCTCGATATTTGTCTTTGATGACATAGCCTGCGAGAAACAGACTTGTATTCAAAAGTACTTTCATATGGGACGACACACATGTGTTGACTGTGTCTACCTTGGACAGACTTATTGGCGCATACCCAAACAACATCTTCGTGATAATGCCTGTGTCTGTACTGATTCGCATGGATGATATGAACTTGAATCATGCATACGACGACCACGTCAATACTGACATGATGTTTACAGAGTTTAAGGATATGTGTGTCTTGTGCTGGAAAGAGAAATATGAATTTTTAGTGATTGTAAAAGACTGGCCTCTAAATAATTGCAGGTACAGGTGCGGCTTCGATCAGTTTGTAGTAAGACACTGACCATGAGTCACAATACAATTTCCAAGTTCGTACATGGTCTACACTCAGATGATGATGATGATGATGATGATGGAAATGTGCTAATGAAAGCTCACCTCGCATATGTTCGCAGGGGTCAGTCGCTTCTTGGGAAAAAGATCGAGAGCGTGAAAAATGAAGTGGTGGAAGATATGGTGGCTATCGACTGGCACGTAGAGGGTATGGAGGCATGGATAATAGCTGTGATCAATGTGTCTAATGCGCAGATACAGGAATAATTGATGACTCTTCAAAATATGTTAACGTCCAAACTGGCTGCCAAAACCGATGTTACAAGGCATAGCAAGAAGGTACTGGATGCATGCATCGACTGACTAGAAAGGATCGAATATTTACTTTCCTCAACACAAGAGTTACTATATGTATATATACCTGTGTAGTTGTGTGTTTATTCCATTCTATGAATTATAATGGACCGAACTGAACTGATGACTGAGTTACAGTAAGCCATCGAAGATGTTCGCACAAAATATCTACTCGCTAATAGTTACAAACTGGCTCTCAGTAATCGAAGGGCAGAAGATTGCAAGCCGATAACCTTCCGTCTCAACGAACTTGGTCGACAACACCAGGAGGAAATTCTGCCTTGGCCAGATATCAACCATGAAATTAAGGTGGAAGGATCGACCCCGATGCGTAAACAGAAAAGAAGCCCGGAATTGCCTGAATCGGAAGGTGACATCACTAGTGATGAAGATGATTTGCACCTGATCGATTTGCTGCATGCACAGGAACGGAAACGATCATGAGAGCATGAATCCGAGGTGGACACACTGGTCGAGCATTACATCACTTCCTACTCTGATCAGAACAGTGATAAGATGCATGGCCTGCGACACCGCAATGAAAAATGGTTTCTCGGAAACAAGGAACTGATGTTTTATTTCCAGGAGATGTGATGCAGATCGGCAAGAGCAAGGTGAAAATGACACATGGTCTGTGTTAACTTTTGTTTCGTAGGCATCCCAGACACTACAGTGAATCAGATTTGCAGCAGTACCGTCGCCTACTACAGTCCAGTCATGCTCATTATGCAAACGATAACCCCTCAAAACAACAATTTAAGGACACGACCCATGCAAAATTCGGCATTATCGCAGGACTGTTTCCACGATTAGTCGAAGCTACTGGATCAGTTCTGCTGGTGCAGAAGATCGACGTCAAATGCAAGATAGACTACGTTTATTGGGATTATCCGAACGAACTCGTAGATAGACTACGGCTACTAGTCGCTTCACAGTCTGCTGGCAACCGGTCGCACACCCATGAGATTATATCCATCATCGAAGAACTCGTCGAAGCCATTTCTGGTGAATTGCACAGGTCGGCTCGAACGAATTACCCTCGGAGAAAGTACACCATGAAAGGGCTGGACGATACTTTCCAATTCAATCTGATCGAAATGCAAGATTTTCTCATGCGAATAAAGGCCCCCGCTACATTTTGACCGTAATAGACACATTTTCTAAGTATGTCTGGTCCAGGCCGCTCAAATCGAAGAATGCACATGACATCACCGAGGCCATGATAAATGTGTTGATCAAAGGATGCATACCGAAAAATCTCCACACCGAGAATGGTAAAGAAAACTTTAATGCTACTTTCCGTGCACTGATGAAAAGGTACGGCATAAATCACTATTACACGTACTCTGGACTTAAGGCTAGCATCGTCGAGCGTTTTCACCAGACTCTAAAAGATAAATTGTGGAGATGTTTCTCTGCAAATGGAAACTACAAGGGGCTTGAGCTACTGCCGAAACTCTTTCGTGAGTATAATTCTACCGTTCATTCTACCACTCACACGAAGCCCCGAAGATGTCGAGGACGACTCCTTGCTTCGGTCGGTTTGTGCTATTCCGACGAGGAGGGACGTGCGCAAGCCTAAAGCCAAGATCGGAGAACTGGTGTGCATCTCCAAAGAATAATGCATTTTTCCACAAATGCTTCTGTCACAACTGGTCGGCAGAATTGAACAAGGTAGTTAGCATACGGCATTGGTATCCACACATGTATTACCAGGAGGACCTATGAGGCGAACCCATCGTTGGAGGCTTTTACACAGAGGAGATCAAGTATACGAAGTTTCCAGATGTGTATTTGATGGAATAGGTGCTGAAATGATGTAATGGACGTGTGTACATGAGGTGGCTCGGACATTCGAAGCGTGACGACTCCTGGGTCGACGAGAAAGACATTCTGAAGTAGGAATTAGGAATGTTTTTTATAAGTGGTGATATGTACATGGCTATTTAAAAATAAAAGTGTGTTTTTATGTTACTTTGCATTAATTTTATTCTTGCATCTCCTTTATGCTATATTGGGTTGGAGATAGCTATCTCTGTGCTGTTGCAGGCTTGTACTTTCCTGTGAAACCTGCTGAATCATTCTCTTTATTTACCTGACAATGTGCTAACATTGCTATCCCCACGCTCATGGTTATCCGACACCATCCAGGTGTGCAAACGACTTGTTAATACATACAGTCTCCAGTTACTGTGCAGGTACAGACTTGCTCTTGACATTTACAAGGTCAGCTGCCCTGCCAGTGTGTGCTGTCTCAGTGCCTGATTGCTATTGGCCAGCTGCAGTCATGTGGCAACTCGGTGATTGGCTGACCTGTGTCCAAACAATGTATTAATGGTGCAATACGATTGGTTTAAAGTCGATATGACGCCATAGGGTTTGCATACTCATATATAAGCAGTAGGGAGGTCACTTGAGAGTTATAGTTTGACAGCGGCTGTCGTAAAAGGCGGATTGTCTCGGCTAGCTTATACGTAATGTCATCCATGGCTAGTTATGTTAAAGTTGAATGGATATTGCCCAGCAATGGTTTCTCGCCATCGACTTCTTCGACTTTGACGTCTCCTGTTTTACCAGCACCGTAGACTTCTTCAGGTGTGGCACCGACATCATTATTGAATTCTTTTGATGGATGACCTACACCAGTGCTGCCATCGACTTCTTCAGCTGTGACACCTATATCACTACCAGTATCTACTGCTACCAGTGTATATCATCAATTTCTTTGGATGGGCTGATTACTATAGCACCATTGGCGACTTCTATGCGCATGGTACAAACAGTGCCATCGAAATATTCAGATTGGGCACCTGCGGGAGCAGCTTCGCCATTGACTTCTTCAGATTGGATACCTGCGGGAGTAGCTTCGCCATCGACTTCTTGGGATGGGACACCTACAACAATGCTGTCATTGACTACTTAGTCAAAAGTTCCTTGTTGCTACTGTGACAAGACATTTGCCTACAGCCACAATGCAAGGTGACATGAGCGTTTAAATTGTGCCACGAATCCCTGCAGTATATCATATTTGTGTGAAAGGTGTGGTATGCAGTTCAGCCATACCGACAGTTTAATTAGGCATGCAACGACCTGTAAAGGTGAAATGCATTTCTCATCAGTACCTCAGTAAACCAGGTAACGGTTTACTGCAAGTAGGTCTCTTGTGACTACAGTATATGTCCTAAAAAAAAGTGTAGTTATGTACATAACCTGCCCTTGCACAGTGTGACAGTGTTTTAAATGTCACAATATTTTCGCACACGAACAATGCAAGTGTGATTAGCGAGATGCATAAGAGACTATAACCTACAACAGAGTTGGTTATATATTGAAAAATTTTGAATTTTTTTGCTGGTTATGTATTCATTCTTTCATTATGTGTGCAATAAATTTGTGTAAAAAATTTTGCTGTGTTTTGTAATATAAAAATACATACATAATTAATATTTTTAAAATGAAAAAATATTTTACAATCTTATACGAGTAAGGCCAGTGTGTGTGTGTGTGTGTGTTTGTGTGTGTGAGTGTGTGGGTGTGTGTGTACAAAGCTTCTACATGAAAAGAAAATACTTAAACATTTTCAAAGTTATATCTGAATAATGAATAAAAACCCTTACCATGGATTTCAGTACCATTCGATGCTGGAGGTATGTTACCTTGTAGGATTCGTAGGAGTAGCTATATGTATGGATGGCTGGCATAATTAACTGGTTAGTTGGTTGATTGTTATTTATTAACATACAAACAATTTACATGAAACATAATATATTATTTACTTATGTTGGTCTAGTATTAGTAATTGCAAAGTCCTACATGAAGGTTAGGACATGTAGAAAACTTCCTTCATGCTGACCCAATGTTCAATTAATTTGCAAGTTTGCACTTGCTCATGAAGCCTGCTGACTCATTCTCTTCATTTACCAGATGCCGTGCAGGTACAGACCTTCTATGAGCTGACTTAGGCTATCTGACACCATTCTGGTGTTAAAATGGGCAGGAAGCAAGTACAGACTCCAGTTATCGTGCAGGTACAGACTTGCTCACGACATTTACAATGTCAGCTGGTCCTTAGATAAAATGAAGGGATGCATTGTGAGTTTAAATCTACCAATGGTTTGTTCAAGATGTCTGAACTGTGGGTTGTAGTGTGCTTGACTTCTAGTATGAGATATGAGTATATTTAGGCTGGTGTTGGTTAGTAGAGCAGATATCCTGCAAAAATGTGGTGACCTATCTATTGAATAGCACAATATGTATGTGAATAAAAAGTTTATATATTCATAATAATATGCACATCTGCCTCTCTAAAACACATATTTATTCAATTTAAATCAAAACTGATGTGAGTGCATGTCGTAGGAGGTCTATAGTACTCATAGAATCGACAGGAGGAGGAGGAAGAGGAGGAGGAGGAGAAAGAGGATAAGTACACATTTCTATAATTAAAAATATATACATACTTAAGAATTTTAAAATGAAAAAAAAAATTCTAAGTTTTAACATACATGACTATAGAGGATGGTGGTGGTTATGCTAGGTCAAGTTAGGTTAGGTTAACATGTCTTTCAAAAGTCCTGACATTTAGTAGAATGGGTGTGACTAAGTTAAACATATTCTGTGTACAACACTATATGAAAATACTTTCTAAGTCCTACACAAGTGTGTGGAGTATATACGACAAAAAGTTGAAATGACGAAATTGAAATTTTACTTTGACTTGTGGTTATGTTAAGTGGATGGCGAGAGAAATAAAATATTTTTATAGTCCTGACATGGGGTGTAACACACACAAGTATGACTTGGTTGTACAATTAGTTTGCTTGTATGGTTGATTGGTATGACCTGATCACATGTTCCGGTTATTTTGGCAGTATGAAAAAAAAGTATAGCTCAGATGGTGTGGGGTGAATGGTTTAATTAAATGATTCGTTTTATGTGTAGTTAGTATGAGAGGGGCAGAATACTTAGCTGGTATGGTCTGTTAGTAAGAGCGGAATGGTTTGATGGGATGTTTAGTTAGTATGAGAGGGGCAGAATAGCTTGTTTATATGTGTAACTGGCAAAGTTAGATGGGACTGAAATTGTAGTCAATATAGTTGACTTATTTATTATTGATTAGTAAGTCTGAGATATGCTGGCGAATATGGACTGTATTGTTAATAGCATGAATGCGACATGCTAATGTGATTGTGAAAGGTATTATATATGTTTTGGTTTGGTACTCAGTAAAATTCGACATAGCTGTTAAGTAAGGCTGTAAGAAGGTGCGGTGAAGAGGGGGTCTGGTGGTGACTAGTGTGTGATGGTTGAATGTCGAGAGAAATAGAAAAAAAATTCAGATTTTTTATGTGATGATTGGGTTAAATTATCTTACATAAGGTAAAGTTAGGTTAGGTGAAGTAAGGTTAGGTTATCTTAGGTTAAGTGAAGTGGATACTGAACAGTTTATGGGATGGTGTGTTGGAAAAAAAATTACAAGCATTACAGTACATAGGAGTAGGAAATATAGGTTTTTCTAAGTTCAACAGAAGCCTTTTCCACAAAGGCTTCTGTCACAACTGGTCTGTCACAATGGTCCCTACATACTTAAATGTGGAGTATTAATAAATTGTTATAAATAATCAACGTTCATAATATTAAACACTTGGAATATATTTACTAAAACAGTTTTTATATATGCTTATAAAATAATCCAATACGGTGATTGTCATAGTCATGTAATCATATATTCTGATGACATATTCTTATCTGCCTGACAAATATGAGTCTGTAGACTCCTTTCTCGATGTGATTTAAAGTTTAATAAATAATACTTTAAAGTATATAACTTATATCTTAAATACTATTTATATAAGTTAAACCAAAATATTAAAAAAAATTTAAAATAACATAATCAAAAAATTAATATAAAAAAATTATATAAGTTAAATCTAAATAATATATATGTAATTTAAACCAAAACAGTAAAAAATAAATTAAAATTTATATAATAAAAAAATTTCTATTAGAAATACTTAAAATAAATTTAAGATACAAAAAATATATATAAGAAATAAAAATTATATAATAAAAAATATATGCTTAAAAATATTCATTAGTATATACATTTTTAAAAAATCATTTATATGTAAATGAAATACATTTGAAATTATATAATAAAAAACATAATGTCTTAAAATCGAGGCAAGGTATTATTTATTCGGCTAGAAACTATACACTGCTTATAAACTATTGTCCCAGTACATGTCGCGATAACCGATTGGTCTAAGGTGTAATTCTGGCAACCAAAGGTCCGACAGTTCGATCCCGAGCTATTCCAGATGGTATTTTGAGTTTTAAAAAAAGCAGTTCACCTAGCGGCTAATTCCAGAATCAATATTCCTGCCAATGTTCTAATAGAACAAGAGCGACACCAGCGCTCCTATATGGTGGTGCTCCTAGTGGCCAAAGCCAGAACTAATTTGGGAGGGGGAACAAAGGACAAACGAAAAACCAAAATGGGTGCCTCCATGTAAATGTAAACGACGATGGCAGCCTCCAGTAACAGCCGATCTAAACAAATGATGAACGAATGGGAGAGAATGAGAGAGAAAGGAAAGAAGAAGGGAAGGAAGAAAGAAAAATAAGCAAAGAATAAAAAAGAGAATAAAGTGGGAGCACTCGGAGAAAACCCCTAGGAATGCAAGAGCATAACATGTCTTATTGGTTACCACGATGGCGGTCCAATATGGCGGCATACATGCTACAAAGATAGCAGTCTAAGATGGTGGCACACTGGTTTATAATATGGTGGTGTACTGGCTAGCAACATGGCGGAATCCTAGGTGGCGGACGCGTGGCCGTAATGACAGAGCGGGAAGTCCAGAGTCTAACATGGCTGTCGCATGACCCTTGAGCCACGGATCCATTGCCCGAAGCCTGATGTGCCCAGACATACTATACCCTACTACTCATACTAATAGCAACCACATGCATGAGTATGTTATAATCATGGTATTGATCAACACATTTTATAGGCTTAATTTTAATTAATTTAAATTTCAATACTACCAGGCTATGGAGACTTCGAATATACGACTGCAGCTTGGATGATAATCATTCATGCTCTTCTCAGACACTAATCTTCATCAATCCACACCAATCGTCACCAATCCATACTCCAATTTTCACAAAACCTCACCAATCCTGCTCACCAATCCACCCAATCATTCACCAAACCATCCACCAATCCAACCACCATTCCGCCCTATCTTTCACAATCTTTATGCCAATCCATGGGCTTGTCGGCTGCCAAAATCCATACATAAAAGAAAAAACGAGTCACCTCAGGGGCGAAGCCAGGAGGGGGATATCGTGATATACCCCCCCCCCCCCCCGAAAGGAAAATAAAATATTTAAATTAAATGTATATATCCCTTAATGATATAGTACAACATACTGTTGATTAATCCAATGGCTTAGTGCTCTGTTGGGTAGGCAAGCTGAATTGTATACTTCTCAGATGCCAGACAGTGTCACTTAGATTGCTTCCCATTCAGCTATTCATTGTCCTTTTAAGGTCAAACCGGGTGTCGAGTGTCGCTGGAGATAAGAAGACGAGCTGGCTGGCGGACAAAGGTTTTATTGGCTGGGCGGGACTGCAAGTGACATGCGCAGAAGGATGCGCAAAAGAATGAGGCAGCTACTGCTGAAAGGTCATTCTCAACTCTTTGTCGACTGAAAAACTATCTCAGGAACTCAACTTCTCAAAATAGGCTTAACGGCTTGGCGCTTTTATCTGTTTACAGAGAAGTTAATATAGACCCTGAAATAGCTATTAATGTTTTGGCGTCCATAAAAACTTCACACTTAGAAGTCTTAGAACTTTATTATTTTCAATTTAAATATTTTAAATTGTAAATAAGTGTATCCAATTTTTCTATTTATAACTTCTCATATTCAATTGAATTTTCTCTCTATTTATATAATGCATAAAAGAGTTTGAACTTCTGAGATATTTTCAATGCACTGCTATCATAAAGTAAGATGAGATGAATGAACATTTTGTAGTTCTATCTCTGTGTGTTAGCCCATTTCTAGTAAATAATTTTTTTAGCTTAAAATATGTGAAATTATAATTATTCATTCAAATATATTACATTTATAATTCCCCTTAAGCATGAAGGAGGTGTGTAACATTTAGTAATTCTTCAATCTATGTATATTAGCCCACATGATTGTAAACAGCTTATTAGTCTATAAACATGTAAAATTATAACTTTTTTAAAATATATAATACGGTATTTACATTTCTGTTTATTACCTCCTTAATCGTAAATAATTTTTTTTTACTAATAAAATATAATATTATAAATTTTAATATTTCAAATATAAGAACTTTGTAATCACCCCTGAAAATTATATATATAATTTTCAAACACGAAACACCTGTAATTCAACTTAAATCTGGAACATGTTTATAGCATTTAGTAGCTGCATCTCTGTATATTATCTCTGTTTATATCATTTTGAAATATACATCTTCACTGAGAAAATCCAAATACGCGTTCATAATAATCCTAAAACGGCGACTTATCCTTATAATATCTAATATTTGCTATTCATATACTCATGATTAAATGATTATTTGTTTTTGACAATATTTGAACTCGTACAAGAAAAAATTATTAAAAGCAAACTGAAACGTAATTTTAACTCCAAGTTAGTTTAGTATTCATAACAGTACGAAAATACTCATGAAATTTTGTTTTGCAATGTTGTACTTGCAGCATTCTTTGTACATCCCGACGAGCCCGGCACAACAGAGATTATAAATAGGATCTACTTTTGTACAACTATGGGGGCTGTGATCTTGTCGGACTGACATCACAGTGACCTTGCTTTTTATTGGTTACTATCCAGATTTCGTTCGTGTCGGGATCGTCAAGTTATTGTGATTCCAGCATATAGTCTATTTAGGAGTTCTTCACACATTTTGAATCAAACATTTAAAAAATCATCCCATGTATGATACGTTTGGTTGTTTCTTAAATGTGTCATTTATCACAAGCATTTTATACTTGTTTTGGCATAAGTAAATATCCTATTATTTGTTATACTGAATCGTTTACTTATACTTTACGTATACGTAGGCTTACAATAATTTAATTATGTCCCTAATATGAATAAAAACAGGGAGAGAATAGGTATGTTGGTATTGTCTAGTAAGAAATAGTTATTTTCTAAAATATTATTCAAGTGAGTGCGCGCTAATGTGGTGCGTTATCCAATTGGTGTAATTTTCTAGACTGAATTGAGCTTTATTTATACGAGGCTGAGGGATAGCATGAAAGTAGAACTTCAGCAGGGCTTCAAAAATTTGGAAGTAACCTTGAATGCTCTGCATAGAGCACGCATGTCCAATTATAATCTCTGTGACCCAACCATGAAATGATTAACAACGTTGTTCCGACTAACCTGAAGTGTTTAATTTCACATATTATTCATTTATAGAATATTTGCATGTTCACACAGTGAAAAACTGTACCATTAGGCAGTATAACTTTGCAAGTTTCCCCTTGCCTTGGATCAAATCAAAAGTATCTATACACTATCAAGTTGCTATGTCTTACCTACTGTTTATGTTTCACAGCGGGAAAAATCTAGAATTAAAAAAATATAATTCCCAAGTCTTAAGTTAAGCCAATAATGATGACCATAAATTTTAATGACCACATATTTATATTTTGATTTCAGATAACAACTTTCAAGATTCACTTATTATGACCTTCTTCTATAGGCAAAATGTTGACTGAAAAAATAAAATAACAAGAAGTTACCTATATAACTAATAAGCCTACTTTCCTTAACATGGGTGCAAATACTGTTTAATGGAGTTCCTAAATTATTAGATAACCTCGTACCATAAGCTAATGTGCAATTAACTGTATTATGGAGGTAGGATTCGGAACATCAATTTTGGATATAATCAGTCTTATGATGAATGATTGGGTTCACAACCCTGAAATATTTACATGGCTGTCAATTTGAATATAAGTCTCTGACCTACTTAAACATTTCAGTTTACACCATCTGCTATTTTACTACTCATTTGCCAAATATGGTAACAATCGTTCTATTGTTTCTCTAGTTATGACATGAAAACTTTATTTCTGTATGTGGCACTATCTTAGAAAATTATGGACCAAACGGGTTATTTCTTGGAATATATTATGATTGTAATAGATACAGATAGTATAGAAATTTGTTCGAATGGTGTGGTAGCCAAAATATAACAAATAAACCTAAAATATGTATATGGCCACCATTTTGAAAATAAGAGGCTAATCAATTTAAATAGCAAGTGTTTACATCACCAGTTATTAATTACATTCCAAATTTAGCAAGAATTGGTTGAGTAGTTCTCGAGTTATAAAGTAAAAGCTTTATTTTTCAAGAGGCACTATATTCCAAAATAGTATACTAACAAAAATATACATATAAAAATTTAATGCTTATATTATGCACTGACAACATACAACATTTGTTTTAAATTGGCCAAATGGTCCCCAAGATGACATATAACTTTAAATCTTAAAATGGCCTCCATTTTTAATGTAAGCACTCAATGCTGTCGAAAACTATAAAAGTCGGGCGACCCTGTGAAATTCTGTTCATGTGTTAAAAAATTTAAGAAAGGGAGGTACATGCACAGACACACAAACAGATGTACACACACACAGACACACCCAAACACACAGACAAGAAGTGATCTCATAAGCCTTTCTTTCCTTCACAAAGTAGGCAAAAGTGAAAAACCGATGGGTTAACACCCTTATTGGAAGGTGTTAAAATATAACATGAAAGTTTATTTTTAAAAAATTACCAATATAGGTTTTAAACCAAACAGCTTCACTTTGTGCAACACTATCAACAATAGTTAATGTTGTCATTAGGCTACTTGAATGTATTTGCATATCGAGGTGAAACACAGTTGATGAGACTGTGGGGTAAGGGATTTAGGATTGAGGAAATACTCCTTGCTTCATATCCCATCAAGGATAGTTAGATTTTTTATTTGTGTGACAGATAAATTATTGAGAATATTTGCATATCGAGTAACCACACATATTTAGTATTTTCATATTGAGTTGAAATTAAATACACATCAGCCGTCGAATCACATTTGATGAGGCTGTGGGGTAAGGGCTATAGACTTGAGAAATTAGTCCTCGATTAGTGTACAGTCAAAGATACTTACATTTTTTTCGCATAATGAAAAATATACACGTAAGTAGTATTTACATAATGAACAAACACAGAGATTAATTTCAGCCTTAAATACACATCCTAGCAGAACCATTGCTTACTTCCATCTAACAAAAGTTTTGGTTTTTATGTTTAACTTATACGCTCACAGTGTTTTAATCATCAAATGCAATACACATTAATCAAACGATGCGTCTTTAACAAATTTTATTTCATTCTCTCAGCAAATCTTGTGGCCACAATCGCTCTTCTAGCAAGTTACCGCAGGTCATCAGACAACCAAGGTCTGCTCACCCCACCTCCTTCCTTCAACAACCTGTCTTGATATCTCAAAGGATAACACTCTCTGTGTTTCGAAAAAGACACACCTGGCCGCTTTCTATATGGGAAGGCTACACACACTCGTCTTCGGATTTACAACATCACAATATTCCTTTCACATATAAGTAAAAAAAGCATACCATTATAATATTATTTTTCAAAAGTATTTTTATATATTACATATTTATTTTAAAAAATTCAATTAAACCCTTAAATTGACTAAAAATGCACTTTTCCCCAGATATGCTCCGAAAACCAAATTAAAAAAGTAAATAATTTTTTATGTTAACATAATTTCCAATTCATTTACCAATCAGACAAGATGTCCAGAAATGTCCATTAAGAACAGCTGTGATTTAAACATTCCTCCATCTCCCAATGAGACTAAGTTGTTGATCGGAATAGTTTACATCAATAAAGTTATAAAATTATATACACTGAGATATTCCTACTTGAATCCCAACAAAGATATTCAGCTTTATACTATGACATTCTTTCCTTCAAATCCCGACGAGGGTGAATATGCGTATAACATTATACTAATTGCATATCAATGGTAATTTAATATTATGTAAATAACATCCAAACCAACATCATATAGGATAGTTTTGAAAAAGAGAGAGTGCGCACATCTCTAGCAAACTTCCCGAGAGGTTATATCTCTCGAAAGGTAGATGCGAGTATGGCCGACCGACTTGCAAAGGAGATTAAGGCGAAGGGTAGAGGAGGGCGAGTCTAGTTCTAACATTGCCGCTAGGGGATGTGTGTCGACGGCAAGACATTTGTTCCCCACCGCTCGAGCAGATCACAACTGCCCTAATACGGCAGCATGCAAAGGTATCCATACAACCCTTGTAAATCGCAACTTTACTATTCGCTACAGAACATATCTAACAAGCTATCGTAAAACAACAAAACATACTTAGATCTCGTCCATCACAAACCACCCCATGCAAACATCTCAACAGGCGAATGACTGATACTGATCGTTTTGTCAACGACTCATGCGAACAGAGGATATAGCAATCACCATCACCACTCGCATTGCATATACAAATTCTAGTATATCAATATAAAAATTATTTTTCAAAATTTAAATTATTTCCTTAATTGCTACTAATTAAATAAAACCCACTACATTACAATTCCCGTTAACATGTGAACCAACATTTCTTGTGTAAAAAGTAAATATCCATTCTTACTGTACTTTACATGCACATACCACCCCTGTAACCAACCAATTTTCGTTAAGCTTTACTAACTCTATAAATATTTTTGCAATGTGTCAACCCACAATTCGTGAACATATGCCGAGACATAGGTACACTATTAATCCACCGTTGTTTAAAATGTTTTCTATACCCAAAAATCCAAATCTCGCCCCGCACTAATATCATCTCATTCTCTAAACATTAGTCAATCACAAGAACTTTTAGTGGAAAAACACACTAAGTATATATGGAATCCATGAAACAATTGTGTAAAGAATAAAAACTAGCTCTCCAGTCATAATTATTACATCCTTAAAACATTATATAAGAATACAGAAATAGTCACAAATATAAACTTGACCCCCACCATCACCACCAACCTCAAACAATATCATTTCAAACAACGACGTAGAGAGCGAAGAAGGTTATTGAGACATTTTCTCATTTCTTTTGTTCCGAATTCATCGTTTACTGTAAAGTTTCTTTTGAAGAATGCATACCCAACTTCTAACATAGCAGACTATGATGGAGTATCTACTACCTCAGTTGCTATTATGTCACCTAGGAAACATAAGTAGAGGCTATATGCTATTTATATCAAAATAGCTTTTCACATTTATTACATGTAAACACACACATACATCCATATACACAAACAGAATGAAGTAAATACGTTGACCTTCATCGCTTGCTACCAGTCTGGTTTACCTAAACACACCAACCAATTATACTTTTCGTGAACTTAGTAGCATTATGTGGGAAGAAAATATCATATTTTAAAAACATCCCTGGATAATCAAACAAGTCATTAGATTTGTAATGAAAGCTTGAAATTATTAATGCAAAACTCTTTTAAAAAAGTTATTCCATATACATCTTACATACAAGAGATAAATCATGTTGTACTCGACTAACATACAAAGGCAAATACTATATTTAAACCCATTTACAGAAGGGCGTGATTTCGAATCCCATCAAAATCATTCAGATGCCATTTTTTTCCCCCAAAGGTTTCCCAATTCACTCCAAGCGAATGTTAAGATGTTTACATACTACACACGATACCAAGGTTTCTTTTCACTGCAAATGTAGTTAACCAACTTCCGTCTCGCAGAAGGCTAGGGTAGAGTATTCAACACACATCATATACCTATTTGCTTAGACAAACATTATAAATTTATGAAATGATCATATATACACTCCTTGCATTCGTTTCCCCCATAATTTTGTAAAAGGAGGATCGCAAAGTTCCCAAATACACCTCGAGTCCATGCGAATTATTTAAGTATAAAATTAATTAAGATAAATCATCCAAACTTTTTCGCTCCAAAATATTCCATACCTCTATCGTCACACAGGAAACATACTGGCTAAGTTTGTGGTGGAGCAGCAATCAAACCACTATTCTCTTACTAAAAACAAGTAATATTACTCATTCCATCATACAAATTCTCGAGCATTATTACTTGCGTTCACACACATATAAAACATTAACGATGTGAGTGGAAGAGAATATTCACTCTTATTATACATAAACGCTCCTATGACACAGGGAATGTTAGTGAGAGTGGTAAGATATAACACATTCCCACCCCAGATGTCAAAGTATTCCCATCCCAAACTATTGCAAGTCAATATAATTTAATATATGTGATGTGCACAACATATTTGTTAAAGTAATTACTAAAGGCGAGAGATGGAATTTCTAGCTTCCTTTAAATATTCCATTTCATAACCCTATCGTATACACGCACATTTAGCCTCTCCTGTGGGTACATCCAGGGTATTCTATTTAGCAGAGAGCATTCGCCACAACTAATACAATTCATCTCTCCTACAAACATTTCGCTCCCCACTACCTACCCACATCGATGGTAATCTATTTAGTAGAGAGCATTCGATATGAGAAGTAAATATGCTAGAACCATCTCAACTCCCATACACACACATCATTCACTTAGAAATTTTCCTTTTAAAACCCTCTATATATTCTACTTATTTGGTGTATTCATTTATTTGTCAGATGTATATATTTAGACGTTTTCACATCTATAAACATCACATTCAGACAAGCTGTTTTCTACCTTTCACGCAAAAAAAATAAAGTTTGTTATATTAATTACAAATTATATTTACTATTCACTGTGAAAACATATAAAATTGATATCATAATATAGATAATTATATATTTATTTTTTTATTATGCTTTCATAAGTAGAAACATTTTACTATAATTAAAATTAACTACTGGTAAACAGATATGAAATGTATTTACAAACACGCACATAAACATGCATACATATGTTATATTTCAAGTAAAATATTTAAGAGATTATAGAAAATGTTCATGCATAGACACTACTAGCGAACCATACAAGCAGACAATATCGCCAAAACATTCCTACAAAATATCACATTCTAACTCATCATCTATGTCAACTGACACTACATTTACATGCAGTCTATGGTCTCTTTAAATTAAGATCTAATGTGGTGTCGTGGAGCCTCAATGGGTAGAGGAACATTGTTAGGAGCTGTGAAAAATTGGTGCTGGTAATTTGGTGGGGAATGGTATTGTTACCCATGCACCAGACATCGATGGTACAATGTCGTGATGGTAGAGCAGACTCCTGTAGATCTCTGGATCGTTGGGCCGAATCACCACTGCGAAATCCTCCACATTGCTCCTTTAATGAATTTATGGAAACTAATTAAGTACTTCCTCAGGATGCTGTGATCTATTCGGGCTGACACACATATACACACACACACACACACACACACACCAAATAAATACAAAAACACTGCAATGATATTGAAACCCTAATAGATGCATTGTAAAACAAGATGATATACACTTGCCAATATTGGCCGGAAGGTGAGGACCTGCACCCTTATGTGCCCGTAAGCAAACCCGAATAAAAACACGGGCTTCAGTTCAATGTGGCTTTTACTGCAGGTTCTGTTATACTGATCCTCCAGGAAACACACTTACAATTGCATGCCAGGCTTAACCCACCGGCATGGATGATGCTGTACAAAAACGTTACGAAGGCTGTGAACTATTAAATGGATATTAAACTCCCCCAGGCGATGCAAGCACTGAGGGAGGAAAAGGGCGGTTTTCCGGGCGGCTAACTAACGAGGTTCTGGTACATTAAAATGCTATCGTAAACGAAATTATTAGGTGCAAAAGATGATAGCCGCCCAGGTGCGTGAACCGCAAAACACGGTGCCAGACATTTGTTCCCTCGAGACTCTGAGCGATGACGAAACTCACCACGTGGCGCCCCGGCTGGAACTGGCGGACCAGTGGACCACGTGGGACTATTTGCTTGCCCACTTTGCATATAAATACTTTGTCCCTTACCGTGCCTGCAAATTAACATTACATAAAATTACCTTGCATTAACAAAAATTCCAAACACTTGCAAACAGGGGGTGAGATGATGTGAGGATCAAAACACATGAAATGTAAACAAACAGAAATAACAAACAAACCCTTTCGGCACTCCTTGCGTGGCACTGAAACATCGACGCACTGTTCACACATGTAGAGTGCTGATGGGATCTGCGCTGCTGGACTACTGTGCGGTGGGCGAACGGTCTATAGGGAGAGGAATGCGGCATGCATTACATCTCTAATGAAATGCTGCCTCCCGCATTATAGTGTTAGCTCGAGATCAAATCTAGAAATAATGGCATTATGTCATCATGTTTAGTAAATGTGAATTTAATAATTAACACTCCAACTATATACTGTTCACACTAAAAATGTTTCTTTATACAAGCATTTCCTTATTTTTAGTTATCCATATATCATATCATCTATAAATTATCATGAAATATACCATGGATGTTAATGTTTATCATTCATCAGAAGTGAGTGCATAGAACCATTGCTAGAAATTTTAGAATATCCCTTGAAACAAACTCTCTGAGTAAGCCATTGCCAACAAAGTTATACAACGGTGTAAATTTCCGTTACTATCATAACTTTATCACATTACGAAAAATTATTGACAATATTTAAATTTTATATATATATATATAATTTTTTCTACAGACTCATGGTTTCATTTGCTAGAAACAGAGAGCTCATCACTATAACAATATTATTAATTACATATGTCAACCAAATTCCCTGCCACACACTTATAATTAATATCATATTATCCATCTATATAGCCCAAACATCCAAATACCAATCGAAAAATGTTAAAAATAACTCATCTTATTTTGATGTAATATCATATTAACAAACAAAAAACATGTTAACCAATTGTTTCTACGTATTGTTCCAGGCAAAATATTCTATCATATGTTATCCCAAATACATGACCATACTGTATCATCAATCATTACTTACGCCTTAACGACTATACTATACACCACACATCATACCTTCCAAGACAACAAAGCAATCATATGAGCATTGCTATGTAATATTCCAACGAAATACTCTGATAAAACATTTCGTCATATAATAACAAAACACACATTCAAATAATACCTTCCAAGGTAACAAAGTATTCATATAAACATTCCTATGTAATATTCCAGCGAAGTATTCTGATAAACCATTTGACGGTGTTGAGTTGGATGATTTCGAATATTTTGGGTTTTGAGGAGCGGTGAAATCTGTAGTAAGGTAGTTTGTGAGAAATAGGTGTTGTTACCCGGGGCGCCAGGCGTTATCCAAACATAATGCCGAGATGAACTGGTAGAACAGACTCTTCTTCCTCAGGATCGCGCGGCCGGCGACCTTTGGCAGAAATCCTTTCACGTGCTCTGCTTCGCTTCTCAGTAGAATATTTACTTATTGATTCACTTCCTATGCGGTGGTAATGTAGTAGTAATGACTATCCAAAACATAGTATCCCATCGAAAAACGGTTAACACCCTATCTGGGGGAATGAAGAAAGATCGCTATATGGTGGTAAGAAGCACACGGATACTAGAGTCGGACCACGTAATAAGTCACACTGCAGTTAATGCAGGCGAGGAAACGAGAGAGGTCCAGCTTACAGACGAAGCTGCACATATGCATTCTAGGGAGAAGGAAGACAGCCAGGGGGCAGGAAACGAGCATGTCCCAGTTTTTAGTGGCATCAAGAAGAACGCTCGATGTGGCTTTAAAGTTGCAGACGATGCATTCAAGGAAGGGCGGCTGGTGTGGCTGTATGAAAGGAAACACCTTCGCAGTAACACATCTCAGCGCCAAGGATGTTGGGAAGGCCCTTACCAAACTGTGAAACGAGTAAGTGACACTTCTTTCCAGATCTGTTGCCGGGACTTCTCGAAAAAAAAGTTTAAATTTGTACACATTTACCGACTGGTGTTCTACGAAGCTCCAGATATTGGAAAGTCTGTTCGGGACGAACAGACTTAAGGAGGGGGCAAATTGTAACAATACAGAGAAAACAGGTGTTTTAGTAACGCCTAGTAAGAAAATAATTCCCTGCGCAACATACTATCACATTGAGTGCGCTCGAATATTGTACATTGTCCCTTTGGTGTTATTTTCTAGACTGATTAAACTTCGTTTGCATAAGACCGAGGAATATCCTGGATGTAGAACTTTAGCAGGGCTTCAGAAAATTTGGAAGTAATCGTGAATGGTCTATATACTTTCATCAGATGCTAAAATTTCATATTTCCTTGGGTAGGGGCTCCTGTTCTTTGCGAAAAGATTTCAGGACAATTTGTGTTCCAAAACACTTCAGTTCAGAATCACTTCGGTGATTGGATCATTTGAACTGTCACGCGCCTTATCCGTCAGTCCGCGAATCACGTACGGTCACTATTGGAAAAACATTATTCTGAATTGCACAGTCTGGTAAGAAAAGGTCTCCTCACAAAGACACACAACCAATAACGAAATAATAGTCACAAGACTGCACGTAAGCTATTGAAGTTTATCCGATGCTTAAATATTTTCGTGAAAATTAGGTGGCCCTACTAATATGTCAATTTTTTCTCTCGATTCGTTCGGTCACACATTGATTTCTGAGTTAACTTTTTGCAATCTCTGAAGGTTTTTGGTACGCATTGTACATGTGTTCAGTACTTGCCTTTCAACCAACGAACAAGGTGCTGTGTGCTCGATGATGTCTTCATTAACCGTTCATATCAGGGAGGCGCAGATAAGTGCGGAAATCATATTAACCACAAAGCAGACTGGGCGTTTGTGTCTATATGTGTACAGTACCGGCCATAAATGCCATTCACGTGCAACGTGTCCTCGATTGTGGACGGGGTGACTGAACGGGTTAAGTGTATAAACAAAACAAGAAAGTAGATAGGTATGGTATGTTCTGTGGCACAGGGATCAGGGAGAGGCATAAGGCGCCAAGGTCCCCGGCAGCCATGTCGGTTTTTTTTCCCGTTCTTTCTCCCAAAATCGCGCATTTTCACACAAAATCGTACGTTTTTGCCTAAAAATGCCTTAAAAATTCCATTTTTTCCCTCAAATTTTTTCCGGTTTTTCCCTAAAAAATTTCCCGATTTTCCCTCAAAAAAAAGCCATGCTATAGAACGTGCTGTAGCGAGCTGCAGAAAGGCAAAAACGAGCCAACTCAGGTGATTTGTGAGGCTCGTTATTGCTTCTAGCCTACATAATGAGAAATCGAATAAAATAAAATAAATTTAATAGTTTTTTATGAAATTAAATATATATGTTTATAATTAAAAAATTTAAAGCCTTAAGTATTAAGTGGTATATATCACCGGACTCGTATTTTCAAGATGCATGATCATGATCTCATGATAAAATTATTTTAATTTTTTTATTAAAATATATTTTTATAATTAAAAACTTTAAAGGCATATGTATTAAGTGTATATCACCGTACTCGTCTTTTCAAGGCACATACGTTCGTGGTGTCATACCACTATTCTGTCTCGATTTTTCATGCTCTATCATTCTGTTTTGGCTCTCTCTTGTCTCTATCATTCCATGGGTTTTCTCAGAGGCCTCCCATTTTTCTCTCATTCATTTCATCTTGTCTTTCTCTTTCGTTTCTCTCTCCCTCTTTCATTCCATCTCTTTATCTCTTGTCTCTCTATCAGTCCATAGGTTTTCTCGGAGTCATCCTATTGTTTGTTCTTTCATTTCTCTCTCTTACTTTCTTTCTGTTTCTCTCTTTCTTTCCCTTTCTCTCTTGTCTCTCTTATTCGTTCGATTAGTCGCATTTGCTCCAATGATTACTCACACTTGTTCGACACAGCCATATAAATAGTCCCTTCATCGCCTGCTAGAGTGCGCGAATCGTCGGTGTGTATACTTTTTTTTACAAATTTAAAGATGTAATTTTCCATACACGAGAAGGTATATAAAAATGATTGTAAAGTGCATTCCATGCAGGAGTTTGTAAAAACGATTCGAATTTTAATAGTTTAAAAACAAATTCAGTCGATGCATATTTTTTAATCATTATTTTCTTTATATAATTTACTTTATTCGAATTGTTTTTACTTAAGTACGGAAATTGTAACCTTGTAAGAACGCACACATGCACACATCGACAGGTCCGCCAGGCAGGTGTACCAGCTGCGACATGCGCCTGTAGTGACATAGGCAGGCACCACGCGGGGAAAGAGGGACAAAGTGTAAATGACCACGAGACACTCGGCTGGCCGGCCCCGCCAATCAAATTTCTATGAAGCGATACATTTATAAATAAGTAGAATTATTTACATTTATTTTAATTATGTTTTGAAAAATGCCGAAAAATAATCTTTTAAAATACAGTAAAAAGGTATTTTCAATGCAATTGTAATGCAAATTCAGTTTAAAGAACTGAAACTATGTAAATTTCCCACTTTCCCATGACAACTGGCAATATATAAAAAAAAAAAAAAAAATCTCATGCTCAAATGGGATTTGTACTTGTAAACTTTGTGTTAGAATTCGGGCATGCTAACCCCTAAGCCACCAGAAGCTATTCTGTATTGAATGCTTAAATGTGGTATTAATATAATTTAAAACTTTCTAAATCGTACTATTTACCCAGGCCCAAATAAAAATGATTTATTTTCGTTTTAAAAAAATAACGTAGCAAGTCGGGCTGTAAGCAAGTGAATATGTATAGGCATTTAGGTAGACAAATCTATTTGCAAACCCTTAGGAGGCAGACAGTCTCGCAAAATTTTTAGTTTGCAAGTAACATTTCTGTCCTTAGGATGTATGTTTAAGACCTTATAAGCGTAGTGGTAAGCTTAAAATATAATTTCTTCAAAGTGCTTTTTTTAAACGAGATATGTTTATAAGAGACTGGAGACAATACAAAATTAAAATAAATAAAATATTACTTTTTTTTTTAATTTTATTTAAATTTATTACTACAAAAACCTTTTTAAAATATGCATGTTCTTCTACATACTTATACAAATCTCAGTCCTTCGTTAAACATGAAACCGACTATTCTGGCACTTATGAACTTCGTGTCGTCATGCAGCAAGCATGAAGGCAAAGTCCTGGCAGCAAAAGCGACACCGTTTAGCCACTGAAAGTTCTGTAGATGATGCACTAGCGGGTCCAGATGGTTTGGCTGTCGTCATGTCGGAAGGATCAGGAACCAGGAACGAAGTTGTCGATCACGCTGATGATGAAAGTTAAAGCAACCAGATATAAACTTATCAGCACTGTAGGTCTCTTAGAGACATCCCACATAACCATCATCAATCCATAGGCTTCTGGGTATAACACAAGCAAGAAATTAAATACGTTTTAATTTATAACATATGCATATATTTATATACCTCAGACTACAAACATAAAAAAACAGAAAGCTTAAATTTTCCACACCAATCATGTAGTATCTTTACGCCAGCATGCTCGCTTTTCGTGTAGTGAATATAATCTGCTTATATGCAGCTCAAGACAGTATATGCTAGAAAGCATTCAACCAGAACCCTTTGCCATATATTCTTCTTCTCGACAAAGTTTCATGACTGTCACTGTCAAACAGCTCCGTAAAATGAACCCGACTGCTTATATACTCGCAAGTAGGCACCTTACAAGGGGAAGTATCCTTGCAATCTTGGATTTACATATTTTCATCAATAACTTAATTTTCGGAATTAATATTTAAAAACCAAGCTAGTCAAGACATAGGGAACATTTTAACAGTTAATTCGAAATCCCACTTATTTTTCTTACATGATTAGTTTCACATCTGTAACCGTAATCAAGCATTGCCTAATTATTTAATAATTCCCGTCCCACATAGGAAAATACAGGTATATTTGAAACCCTACAAATTAAAAAATATGCTTTAAGTAGTCGTCTATGTCATGTCTAGCTTTGATATTTTATTCCTGGTCATACATTTTCATTACAAAGATTTGTTAGAAAATTCGAAGATGGAGTGGATACTACCCCCTTAATATTCAATGTTACGCCCACTGTAACTCATGTCTGCTCTACCGACCAACACCAGACTTACAGAGGTCAGCTATAAGTTTTTATTTTCATGTTTAACATTTTAAGTTCAACATTATAAGTATATATATATATATAAACATACATATAATATATTTTTGCTATCGCAGGCTTATTTTTCAGAATCTTGAAACTTATTATTCAGATTTAATTAATATAATTTTTAAGTATTTTATTTATATGTAGGAGTTTTGTTACACTGACCTTACCAAAACATTTACTTACTGCTCATACTTTCTGCTCTACTGGTCGACACCAGTCAAATATATACTGACCACCCATACCACCCATTAAAACCCAAGTCATACCAGACCGCATAACACCCGAACTCCTATAACCAAATAAAAAATTCAATTCAACTGCACCGCCCAATACACCAAGCACGATATCCATCATAACTTGAGCAACTATACAGCTAAGGCCAGCCCATAACTTAACACAGTTTCTACTTGCTCTACCAACAAACACAGCTTATACTTACCAACCATGCCACCCACTATAACTCTAGCATACCTCAACCATTGGTCCACACAGACCATACAAAGCAAACATACAGTCCATACCAGTGACACGATTAAATTCTTCTCATACCATCCACCATGTCAGCTAACACCAGTCAAAATACAATAACCACCCATACCAAACACTTTTAACTCAAGCATGACTTAGTATTATACACATACATATTGTCCACGCCATTCGACATACACCAACAATCACAAGACAGGTATTCTGGAAAACATACTACCCAACATACCATTGATGATAACCCAAGCATGCCAAGCATATTTTATTGTCCTGAACAACCCTTGACTCTTGACCCTAAGTGTGATGCCTGCAGTGCAAAGTGCGGTGCCTGTAGCGTTAAGTGCGGTGCCTGCAGTGCCAAGTGTTGTGCTGACTCCTGAATGACTCCAAAATGACTCTGACTCCAAAATGATTCTAAACGCCTCTTAAATGACTCCAAAATGACTCTGACTCCAAAATGATTCTAAACGCTTCCTAAATGACTCCAAAGTGACTCTGACTCCAAAATGATACTAAATGGCTCCTAAATGACTCCAAAATAACTCTGGCTCCAAAATGATTCTTAATTCCTCCTAAATAACTCTAAATGACTCCAAATGACTCCAAAATGAATCCAAAATGACTCTAAATGACTGTTAAATTACTCTAAATGACTGTACTAAATTATTCTAAATTATTCTAAATGACTCTAAATGACACAAAAATGACTTCATAGCCCTACAGCTCAATCGATCTATCGATCCATCAATCTAAACGAACAGGTGGTGGATACCTTACCATCCATACCAATAAAATGCTGTCCACCACACCTCAGACAAACGAAACAAAATATGAGTAACCCTGTTGACAAGGAGTACTGGGTACTATACCAACCATAACGCCAGCATACTTCAGTCATGCTACACAGATCACATTGTATATGCAACATAACAACTACTCATTTCATACTACCCCTACACCATCCATTAACTCCACCAACCAAACATACATGGTGACAACTCTTCAGCATACCAGACATTAATATAAATCACTATATCAACCAACAAACCAGTTAATTATGACAGTCATCCATACTTATAGATGATATTTAGAAACCTACCAGGTAGCATACCTCCAGCATGCTTAACAACCATATTGATAACCTAATGTTACTGAGTACTAGAACAGATATAAAATAACTTTCACCTCGGCATTAGCTTGTCTAATTGTCTAAGCCATGCAATGTCGAAAGCCATACATAAAACCCAGCATACCAACATGCTATAACATCTGAATATAACAACGAACCACTACAGCAGATAGCCATATCAACCAAAACATACAGCCCAAACTATATCCTTCGTTCTAACAGAAGCATACCTCAGTCGTGCTATTAACAACACAGACAACATCAACCACCATACCTAAAACTTCCTGATAAATCATAACAGTCAACTATATTGACTACCATTTCATCCCATCTAACTTCACCAGTTATACATATAAACAAGCCATACCAGCAGCCGAGCCAATCAAATATTCCAATCCTAAGCTCCAAACATGCTATCATAAGATCAATATTATTACTTGAAACATCTATGACATCCTGTTTGAAATCCCGGTTCCGCCTGCCAGGTGCTTGGCCTGCGTCGCAGTGTGTTTGAAATGCTGTTTTTTTTTTTTTTTTTTTACGAATATATTAAACCTGCCCCCAGTATGTTCACCTACGAAAATACGTACCCCAGACGAACAGAATGGAACTTTAAAGTTACCACACATGCTGTAAATATTATGTTGGAGCCCTCCAGTGTAGTTAAAAATGGCTTTATCAGGCTGCCTTATCTTAAAACATACTAGCCGGACACGAGCCAAACTACGATAGGAGCCTGTATAGAACTTTGCTACAGACTTCTAACAGTAAATTGATAGGGTCACCGCTGAAAGTGCCATAGGTTCAACACGCAGCACTACGAGAACACTGCACGCCAGTTCAGAGCCATGCGCGTAGCGGCGATGGCGCACTTGTAATGCGTTCCAATGTAGTCCTTATAGTTCCGTGCATCTCGGCAAAAAGAAATGGAGACAAACGATACAGGCAGGCGGGTCCTTAACCAGGGGAAAAAAACGCTCTCTGTGTTGGCGCTAGCTTCTGGTATTGTACAACGCCGATCATGATATGCCCTGTTACAATTTTGCAAAATTTCATATGTGAACCAGTGTACTCGGGATAACACATTTTGGGGTTGTGCTTGCTTCTTTTAAACCGGCGCAAGAAGCAGAATTTATACATTAGGCGACTCTGCTCAATTTGACCTTTTTTTCCCTTAACCGCTGTAGCGGAATTGTAGAACTGCGTTTACCGGCTTTCGACTAATTTGCGCTCAAGAAGAAAACCAATTAGGCCTACTGTCTTTTTCTTCGGTTCCGCCTACTTTAACTTCTTCTCCCCGAGAGAGTCAGACGTAGCTAGCGCTTCACTCGGACAACGATACAGCTGCAGCACAGAACACTCAGAAATACAGAGGTGAATAAAAGTGTTTATACAGCGAACTACAGTGGCATAAGCCAACAAAATGGTCTCACTGGCCAGCAAAATGCTGTAACGCCATTCGCTAATCAGCGCCTGGTAACGTCGCCAGATGGCGGTCCAGCCAATAGGTAACATTTCACAGCGTGCAGTAGCCCATTAGGTCAGAAGGCTCGTTCCCAGATACTCGCGTAGCCAATTAGAGAACGGGTACGCCCACATCAAAGGGACCGCCATGCCATTCGTCTCTGTGGGCACCGCTGTGGTGTAGTGGTTAGGCTACTCGCCTCCCACCAAGGCGAACAGGGTTCGATTCCCGACGGTGCCGCCCCCGGACTTTCGCAAGTGGGAATCGCGCCGGACGATGCCGCTGGTTGGCGGATTTACTCGGGGATCTCCGGTTCCTCCCGCCTTCGTATTCTGATGTTGCTCCATACTCACCTCGCTTCACCCTCTTCACTCTCACTCATTTAGTCTCTGTGTACGTATCTACCCTTGAGTGCAGGAGTGGAGATATTTGGGCGGCTCTTAACATCGAGCTCTTGAGAGCCGATGAGGGTGAAGTGAGGTGAGAACGGAGCTGTACCGGAATGCAAGGGTGGAGGAAATAGGAGGTCCCCGAGAAAACCCGCCGACCAGCGCCATCGTCCGGCATGATTCCCACATTCGAAAATCCGGGGAGCGAACCTGCCGGGAGAGTACACTGGCCACTAGAGCCGTTCTAACCCTGTAAGAGCAGGAGCCAAATATGTTTACTTGCCAAGCAATTGTTTCCGCCGAGGAAGATTTTTTTGAACACACACACTGAAAAACATTCTCCGCTGCAACACACTATTTGCTAATGCAATGAATATTTTTTTCTTGGCGAATTTTTTTTGGGGGGTGGGGTGGAGGGGGGCGGATGCCAGGGAATTTCCCCTCTCTAAATTGTTTTTCCTGGCTCATGTGAGAAAAAATATAAGCGTTTTACCTCTCTGAAGAGTAGGTAATAGTTAGAAACCTGCGAAATAATCGTTCTTATCTGAGGACATTTTAAACTTAAAACTCGTTTCCTTTCCAATAAGTTTGTCATTGGTCCATTCTTTATTTGATACACCCTGGGTAACTCTGCGCCAATAAATGAATACTTCACAGTTGTGTGCCCCTATCATGCGCAGTTCACTCAGGAACGGAGTGACTTAACATCTAAATAGCAATCAAGTAAAATATTAAATACCCATTATGATTACGGACATGCTAAATTCGCATCATTTTGTGACTGTAGACAAAAATCCACGGTGTTGTATGCTAGCTTGACTTCTACCATTGGTCGAAAACTTGTGTAGCACGCCCCAAAGTCGCTTTTGGCCAATAGTGAAGGCTCAACTGTTGAAAAACCAATCTCCAATAAAGCGGACACTCAGATAAACGACATCAAATAGTCGCCAGTAGCCAATGAAATTATGGATTGCACTAAGGTAGGAATATGGCATTGAAGTCTAGAATGTTAGTGAATAATGACGCAAATTTAGCACGTATGTTATTATGATTGCTGAGACAAATCGTTTCCACGTACAAATTGGAAAAACGAAACATGGCAAGTACTGGCTGGGAAATACATGCAAACACACGGGATCCCGCCCAGATGTGTCGTCCTTGCTGTAGGTACCTACTTCACTTCACGGGGACATAACAGTGCAGCTTGTTTATAACTAGAGACCCGACAATTTCGTGGGTTCATTCCTAGACAAGTTGGAATTCACACACATGTACGTTCATGTTGCGTTTGTAATTGGTCGACGTGTTGTTTGACACTTCCTGGGGACAAATGAGCCAACAATAAAAATGCAAAAAATTGTGTACCCAAGTACCGCCTTTTACCACAACGAATATCAACCAATCAACAGTTAATATCTATGTGAGAGTAAAGAAGACTGTGAAGTCTAGCCTACATGTCATTGAACTCGCGAATTTCTCGGGTCTCTATTTAAAAACTATAAGTAGAGTCTGAGTATTTCGCGGATTAAGCTGGCAGCAAGCTAGACTGAACAGTCCTCTATACACTCGAGACATATCGTTTGCTTATTGGTTGCTGTGATCAAGTGAGGCCTCTGTACAGGACTGTTAAACACTCACTCACACTACTGCTTCCTGCTTATTACTGGTTCACAGTTAAACGGGGCGTGTCTGAAGAACTGTATGCCAATCACAACAGTAGGAGAAAAGAACAAGTGTTTGGAGTCGACCTCGCGTCCGAATGAATTCGCGAAATACTCGTGGCTTCACCTATAAGCTATTACTAGGGGCTCCTGACATTCACGATAAGATCTCAGGACAAGTTGTGTTCCAAAACAGTTTAGTTCTGAACCACTTTCGTGATCAAATCTTTTGAATTGCTACGCGTCTTATCTCTCTGGCCGCGAATCACGGACGGTCAGTGTCGGGGTAACTTAATTCTTATTGGCTCACTCATGTAACATACTCTCTTCATACAGAAACAAGCGCCCAATAGACCAAAGAAGGCTGCAGGTGTGCATAGAGGATACTGAAGTCTAGCATCCGCGTAAATATTTTCGTGAGAAATAGGTGGCCCTACCAATTAGGGCTTCCTCGACTATAGACTATTCACGGTAAAGTGAGCACTTTGTAAGGCCCTCCCAACAGTCACTATCCACTAATAAATATATCTTATTGCAGCCTCAGTCATTAAATTTTGAGGGTAGTGAAATGTATATACTGTGTTTATTGGTCACATTGCAATGTTTATATCAAAAAACTGCAGGAAGATGGAAATTGGATGGAAGGAAAAATTTAGAAGGGCCTTAAAAAGTGCTCATTTTATCATGAACAGTCTATAGGTGAAGTACAAAATACGTTAGTTGGGAACCAACATCGTGGTTCGATGATTTTAACTCGCACGTATATTTAAGTGCCTGCCACAGGTTCGCGGTCATTCAGTCTTTATTCTGATTGGCCAAGTAATTATAAAATGTCATCTCACGCTGACACGTGGTGAAAAGCTGAAGGAAATTAGCAAGCGAGCGTGTAGAAGTTGAAGCTAGCCTGGGCATAAGTCTTATCGCGAGAATGGGGTATCGGTAGGCAAGATATTTCGGGGGTGGCGGTGGCCCCCTAATGCACTGGCCACTCTGGCAGTGTTGCCAATCTTAGTGTAAACAAGTGTGCTACCACTCTATAAAAATTATGCTACTTTTGAAAGCAATATGTTACATTTAAGAAAATTACGTAAAGTTATGCTTGTTAAGGTAAAATATATTGCTTTTATGATAGACCTACAACAATTTAAAAAATCAAAATATTTATTTAGAAATAAATAACCTATATTAAGTATAACACTCAAATGATATGATTTTTAATTATAACTTAGTGTTCATTTAAGTTTCCTTCATTATTTGTATAAATACGCGTATATACACACAGTAATATTTTAAAATAAACATGTATTGCGAGGGAAGAGCTTCATTCACTGTGTTACTCTTGTCAGCAGAAATAGGTCCTGATTTAAAAAAAGAGGGTACTGGAACAGGGATACAATGATGCCTTTATCATGTAAGCTATCAGAGTTTCGTTTGGAATGAAGCCTGTTAAGTTTTCAGACTTCTTTGCAAGCTTTGGTACAAGCGTGTGGAAGTGATAATGTGGTTGCCGTTCTTACAGCAACGCAATAATAATGCTACGTGTAGCTTGATTGTGCTACGGTTGGCAACACTGCGGCTCTGGCTGGCTCGCCGCGCCGCGCCGCGCTGCGCGCCGACACTGTTGCCACACTCTCACTGTTGCACAACACACGGCCAGCCCTGCTCAACCTTGCCCAGTAGAAAGTGAGAGTGGAGCGCAGACTCGTCGTCTGGTTTCTCCAGGCGCGAGCCGGCCTCGCCTCGCCGACACTCTACTGCGCTCCTAAATGCTGCTCACGATCAAGTGAGCACTTTTGAAATCAACCTTAGAAAAATACCACTGTTCCTACTTCCATATTTTTCAACACGCGTCGTGAGCGATATGCGCCCAATAAATTTAGTAATGGTGGATGGGAAGTAGTTTCGTATCTTAACGTCTAATAAACGGTGTTAGGAAACCATTTCTGATCATTTAAATTATTTCTTTCGCTTTTTCTTTCTTTTTTTAAAAAATTCATTGAAGTGTAAAAATGAGCAGGTTAGTTAATTATTTACCTTTCTAATAGTTTCAAAGTTTCACTTGACCGACACATGAATAAAGTGACGAGGCCCATTACAATTTTAATTTTACATAAGGCTGAAGAATACACAACATGCATACAAGTAGATTTTAAGCAGGGCATTCTAAAGTGCACATTTTACCGTGAATAGCCTTTAATTGATCTAACTGCAATACACTTCGTGTTGATTCTAAAGTTTTATGACAGTAGTGTGGCAAAACTGACTTCGGATTTTGATTGGATCTCCATTTCCTGCAATGACAACGAAAAAATTCACGAAAAAATTGAGAAGGATGAGAAACACAAAAAAAAAAAATGGGGTGTGTTTGTGTTGGGGACATGGCCTTTTGTTTTGCGTGAATACGTCTACGCTGACGCGCTCGGACACCTGGATGTTTTCTTTACGTTCCCGGTACCGCTTCACTCGATCATATGAGGTTTTATGGGTATCACTGAATTACTTTTGAGATGCTCTTTTCAACCGTATACGATTTCTGTATTTCTACTTTGGTTTTTGATGAGTATAGGCCGACATTTTGTTAAGTTTTCTTAATTTTTTACATTAAACTCATATAATTTCACCATAACCACGCCACACAAATGTTTTTATACACGCGATCGATTGATCTTGACGAGAACTGTCGATTGAAACCTACACGAGCGTCGTAGCTTCTCCTAGTCAAAATTTATACTATGCGGAAGTTATGAAACGCGGCGAAACGAACTCAAATTTGCGGCAACTCCCCCCACCCTGCAATCGCGTACGATGCTTCGCAGTCCTCACTCACCGTACCATATTCTTTGATCCTTTGGAAATCGAGTGGTGTAGTTAAATTTTGAATGTAGACGATATATTCGGACCTGCAATGACAAACTGTATGTCGCGATTTTGTTATCATCGCATTTTCTGGATTGCCTCCCACTATGGTTGCAAATTAAAAGACATATTCACGTCAAAAAGTGATAATTTAAATAAGCATGTATATGGAACAAGAGGCAACGATGCAGTTAGACAAAGATCCATACCGAAACAAAAGAAGACAGCCCAAATATGACAATACTGTTACAGCAAAACCACAAGCGAAATACACACTGCAGTGTCAAAATAAATAGACACATAAACGTATCAAATATTTATAATGATCCAGTCTGACAATGAACATAAAAAGAAAACTAAATACAACATAAATGTGTCTAGACAACACCAGCACGTCAGCATTAGTTACTTTTTTCATAGTCATTGTAGGCAATGGAGGTCCAATCAGAATCCGAATTCAAAACACTTTGTGTATGTACAACTGCGCTGGAACAGTTTTAAACTGTTAACGTTCACATTAATATTTCGTTTCAGGCGTTGCAAAATAAAATAAAAAAATATATTTGGTGTGAGAAGTACTTATGAATTTCTTATAACAACTGACAATTTAGAACTTATGGAAAGGGTTCAAGTAGATTCGCGGCACAAGAAACAACCAATAACATGGCTGAAGGAAAGGCGACGTTTGTATTGGCGTTATCCTTCTGAATTTGCACAGTACCAACAATGGTTTCAATTACTCTGCAATATTCCAGACGTGAACGAGTATACTTGGGGGATAATGTGTTAAGGGGGCGTGGGACATAATGTAACACCAAGTTGATGTTTACTGATTTTTGAAAGCCAACATAGGAAAAAGTAAAAATGGCATTCCTAGATAATAGGTTTTGCCAACTTAATGACCAAGTATTTTGCAGTATTACTGTATCAATTTAGCATAATGTCTTGCGCCACGAAAACACACAAAAATGGTACGTGTCAGAAATATCTCGGCAGAATAACGTCACTCAGGTAAAATATTTTCTCTCGTAGTTATTAAAAATTATTCTGCACGGTTGCCCTTTCTTTGTTTTCTCTATTGGCTTCCATAAAATTTGCAAAATACGATAAACCACAGTGGCATTAATTTATGTCCCGTGTCCTCTTAAGTGGTTAAATTGGGAAAGGAAAAAAATAAGTGGGGGGGGGGGGGGTTACAAGAAGTGTGGGGTGGGTGGTACACGAAGTGGGGGTGGTACAGAAAGTGGTGGGTACGGGAAATGGGGGGGGGGGGGTGTACAGGAAGTGAGGAGTACAGTTAGGGGAGAGGGTGGTACACGAAGGGGTTTACACAATTAAAAAATCAAGCCATATAGACCATTCACGGTTGCTTCCACCTTTTCTGAAGCCGTGCTAAAGTTCTACTTCCAGGATATTCCTCCGCCTCATCCAAACAAAGCTTAACCGAATGTAAAAAATTACACCAAAGGGACAACGCAACACATACGTGCGCACTCCGTGTAATTATATTTGCTAAATTATTTCTTACTAGGCGTTACCAATGCATCCATATGCTCTATGTTTTTATTCATATTAATTATAATTGAAACGATGTAAGTTATATATAAAATACAACTAAAACTTCAATTTAAGAATTAAAACAGGTACTTTTATGTCAACAGAAGTATAGAATTACTATGGTTATGGTGAAATTGTATGCGTTTAATGTAAAAAAATTAAGAATATTCAGGAAACAACCCAGCACGCCATACATCGTGTGATTTTTCCAAGGTTCCATTCAGAAAGTGAGAGTATAGAGCGAGGAGCTATTTTGGCCACTCGGCGCACGCAAACGAGGCTGCTGTAATAGCATTCAGTGTTCCTGTTGTAGCGCTAGAGCTATGCGACTTCGAACAGTGACCGTAACATTTCACTACCGCAGAGTCTGTTGCAAAGTCCAGGACATGTCCCTGTATTAGATTCGAGTGTTGCCGATCACTGCACTTTGCGATAAGGCAGTGTGGAAAGTCAGTTTTCAGTTAAGTTGGAGAGCTCGGAAATAGTGTTTGTAATGTGCGCGGTGTCTTGAAAGTAGCGTTCGCACCTCGTCTCAAGCGTATGTTATTTTCCTCGATCAGCACACTGGACGCATGTTTACTAGTTATGTGCCAAACGTGCATTTCAAACACTCGGCAACGCAGTGCCGGCAACATCTGCGCGGGGAATTTCAGTAGTTTATTCACCGTTTCATCGCCATTTTTCTATCAAATCTTCGAGAAATCATTACATCTACGACGCGTATGGTTGTTTACTAAATATGTTGTGTATCACAAACTTTCTGTACTTATTTTAACGTACAAGTATAAGCTGTTCATGGTAAAATGAGCACTTTTGAAAGCGCTCCTTTAGATTTACTTGTCTGCACGTTGTGCATTTTTCCACCATATGTAAAATTAACATTGCCATGTGCCTCATCACTTTATTCATACGTCGGTCAAGTGAAGCTGCGAAATTATTAGAAAAGTAATCATTTTATAAATCTGCTAATTTTTACACACTGATGCGTTTAAAAAACAAAACAAGAAAAACATAAATCGTAATTAATCATTTAAATTTCTCACAAATGGTTACCTAACACGTTTTATTCAACGTTGACATATGGAACTACTTTCTATCCATCGTTACCAACTTTACCGGGCGCATGTCAATCAGTGCACCCGTTAAAATATATGCAGGCAGGGGCAGTGACATTTTTCTATGATTGATTTCAAAAGTGCTCACTTATTCGTGAACATAATTTACCTTAGTTTTTGGTTAAATTGGAAATTTGTATATAATTTATTAATAAATCATCATTTATAATCATCATTTCCAAATTAGTAAATTGTCTACTTTTAAGCCAAGAAACTTAGTCCCCGCTGTTTCGTTAATTTTGTCTCTGTTACTACTAACATATTAATTTATGTTTTTCTGTACTTTGAGAGGAAATTCATAACATATGTTTTATCTACTGGCAAGGACATCCGATTTTCCCGAAGAGATTTCTACGCACACTAGATTTTAATATATTCTACCTGCTTATCATTAATTTCCCTTTCCTTATTGGCTTATCTTCGGCAGAAGACATTTCTTGCTCGAGCGACCAACCAGAATTAAATTTCTCCGATACTGCAAATCTGTTATTCGCGAGCAAATAGCTAATGCGCATAACTCGCAGATAATACAACCGCGAAAGTGGATATGTGCTAAACGGTTATGAAATACAACTAGCCATGAAATATTTCCGTGAAAATCGAGTGTTCGTAAAGATAACTTCTACCATGTTTAGGCGGTCTCCCACTGGCATCGAACCTCTTGTTTAAATTACGTTTTTTATTTGCCACAATAAATTTTATTCCCACCAGTGCTTTAAAAAACTATCGTTTAATCATTTATGACTTAAAAAAACTTAACAATTACTACGCTTAACGACTTCTAAAAGTGTAATTCTGAGGATTTTAAAATAAAGTTTTCATGGCACACTAATAAACCAATATTTTAAAACGAAGTTTTATTCCAGCTTAAGTGCCAGGAATGTCATGCTTTAATGCATCAGTTACTTTGAAATATAACTTTTGGTTCGCCCGGGCCATTATTGTGATTTAATTACGAACTGTTTTAACCTACAATTATATAAAAATTCTTACACCTTACACTGGAACTTTGGCCGCAAATTCAATTGCAAGAACACGACATTCGTTGATATATCAACCTGTTTTAAGTGAAATAACTACCGTAGAATGGGTCCCCGTGTTCTTTAATATCTGTAAACGTTTTTTGTAAATTCTACTGAAAATTTCTTTGTACACAATCAAACTCTTGTGGGAATACAATAGTTTTCCTGGTATTTTTGTAACGTTACAAGAGTTGTATTTGCAATGCATCTCTAGTCTATTCGCGGTTTATTCACAATTTTTCTATCAAACATTTGATAAATCATAGCATGTACGACATGCTCGGTTCTTTCCTAAATATGTCATGTATAGAGGCCTGAAAAATTCGCGAACTCATTTCGAGACAAGCTAGAATTCAAAACCTCGTACATTTGTATTGCTTATGCTTAGAGACCCGAGAAATTCACGTGACGTGTAGGCTATACTTCACAGTCTGATATACGCTCATACAGATATCAACTGTTTATTGGTTGATTGCTGTGGTAGTAAAAGGCTGTGGTTGGGCGCACAATTCATTGCATGTTTATTGTTGGCTTATTTATCTCCAGGCGGTGTCAAAAAACATGTCGAACAATTACAAACGTAACATGAACGTATATGTGTGTAACTTCCAACTTGTCTATAAATGAACCCGCGAAATTCTCGTGTCTCTACTAATGCTATTGGTCCACCCGTTAGTTTACATCTCCTGGATAACTCTGAGCCACTAATAAACACACTATAAAATTCAGACCAAATCACCGTCTCCCACTGATACAACAAGCAACCAACGAACAGCAATGTTTGCATGATTCTACGTAGGCCCCCTACAAAAATGCAGTATAGCCTACAGGTCATTGAACTCGCTAATTATTTAGCTCACTAGTCATGTTTCGCCACCGTTTTATACTTCTGTTAACATATAAACTCCATATTTTTGGTTAAATTGTACTTTTATTTATATGTTATCTACACAATCTAATATCTAATTTGCAATTAAAATGAATAAAAATCTCGGGAGAAAATAAGTGCGATGGTAATGCCTAGAAATAAATATTTCTTATGCGAAATGTTATAACACTGAGTGCGCACGAATGCGGTGCGTTGTCCCTTTGGTGTAATTTTCGACACTCGGATAAGCTTTGTTTGCACGAGGTGGAGAAATATACTGGAAGGGTAACTTTAGCAAGTCTTCAGAAAAGTCGGAAGTAACCGCGAATGGACTATAGCCTACTGCTCGAGGTTATTTACACAATTATAGCAATCGCTCTGTCTCTCCAGTCTTCCTCCCTGTTTCGCATTGTGTTTCTCCTGCATGATAGACACCTTCCAGCTCTTTCTCAGTAACTCGCATTGCCTATGGAACTGTCTTTTCGCACGTTTCAGTGACATCATTGAAGAGTAAAGTGCGATAGCTCTCTATTAATATTACAACTTTGCTTCTAATGTAACAAGACGTTAGAATTATGGAAGGGAACATTGCAAAAAAATAGTAAGGGAGACATTTTCGCGAAAAGTTCCCCACGCAGGGTGGACTTCAATAAGCCGTGTGCACACTGCAGTTTTCCTTTGGTTACTGGTAGGGTTGTGCGATATTACGATATATCGCACGCGTATATATAGCACCCGCGATATTTTGCGATGTTGCGATACTTTACGAAGCCGCGATATTTCGCGCGTTATGTAGCTTCGCGATATTTTCTGATTTTTATCACGGCGCGATACATCGCATGAATCGCGATGTATTTCATGTATCGCATTGTGATGTTGTGTCAATGAATATCGCACGTCTTCGACGAAGACTGTGATATTTGACTGGGTGAGTCAGAATGAGGTAACAGCGGTAGTGAACTTGTGAGATTCGCGGCGAGCACATATGTCGCGCGGCAGTTCAATGCATCGCTGTAAAAAATAATGAGAAAATTACCTGACAAGTGTAAGATAATATTCGCAAACTTGTGGGGGAAACATGGTTTTCCTTACAGGTAAGGTAAAATTACCGCACTCTGGAGTCAACCTCACGTAATTACATGGTAGTGGAAAATTCCATATATGGATGGGAAAATTAACTTAATACGCGTGCATATCTTCAGCATTCTCAGCAGCTTAGTAGGGGGACGGGCGGAAGAAACAATCCTAATATTCAGCGTTGCTGTCACGCTGTCGTTGTGGTATAATGGATAGCTCGTCGGCCTGTCGTGATAGAGGACCATGGTTCGCGCCCATCCACCGGCAAGTGTTGAAGTTTCGATTACTATGCGTTTCAGGATAGAAGTAATAAAGAAATTAACAGTACCAATAATCCATGATATTTTTTAATATATTTTATTATACAATATAGTTAATTTTCCCTTACTTGTACGGGATTTCTCCCCCACTTTTGTCAGATACTTTTCTCGTACGAATAGGGAATATCATTTGTTATGTAAATATACTCTACATTTAAGAGGTAATTTTACCTTACATGTGGATGTAATTAGCTTCCCTTATATGTAAGGGAATTTTACCCCAATTTTTTTAAGGTGTACACAACAGCGAAGTGTTTGAAAATACAAGTAGACAAGAGCTCTTTATCGCAACAATCGGCTGCCAATTTCTCTCAACATTTTCAGCCGTGTTGGTTTATATACTGGGCGTTGCACAGGAAGTGTATTTGTATATTGGACACAGCAGAAAACTACTCCCAATAAGAGAGGCTCTCTCTTGACTGGAGACATCATTCACTGGGAAAAAGGTTTTGTTGAATCAATCAGACTTTGTTTGGCGCAGCCAAATTAACTGTTTGTGTAGGGGCAAGAAAATATTTTGTTGTTGAAACCGAATAATTTTCTTGTTATTTGGTTGCCCCAAACAAACGAATTCAGCTCTAGCATATACGGTACTGCGAATTTTAGCTCGACGCCAAACCACAACGAGAATTTTGCAGGTCCTTACTTATTGGATCTGACATACACTGTAACACAATTATGTAATTTTACAAACAGTTATTTGTAAACTGGTATCTAACGATCATATTGGTAACAATATAAGTAAATCAGGACAAAATTTGAAACACATTACTGTGAAATAAGCATTTAAAACTGAAGTTGAGTTTTAGCAAGAGAGTAGGTAAGTAATGTAAGACTTCAAATTTGCCATGAACTGGTATATACGTAAACGATTTTGTGTATTTCGTAAAACAGTTGTGTTTTAAAGACATTACTTTTGACATGAAGCGATACAAAAACTTTTGGCAAATAGTTTAGAAGAATTTGTTTTTAAACCAAGCAAATTTTTTTACTTGTTATGAGAGAAGGCTTTCGATTCCTTTCCCATTTGTAATTATTTATTTTTTGTTAATAGTTACTTTTGTGACAAAACAATTGTACTTAATTTATTTTACATGGGAATGATATTTTAAAACCAAATAAAATACAAGAACATTTTTAACATAATTGTCAACATCAGTTCAACACAAAATTTGTTTTGCCGAGACATAAACCCCGCCTTAAATTTTACAGTACAGAAGAAAGGATGAAATATTCTTATGTTATTATTGTAATGTTTCATTATCATATTAACTTAACAGTATATTACATTAACAGCAACATTAGTTACTGATGGCTCACAGGTAATATAAAATTACTGTTGTAGTAACATTAATACTGTTCTACAATTGCGGTTACTAGCGAACAGCGATAACATCTTGAAATGAAACCGTCATATTAAAATTCTAAAGCATAGTTTGAAAACTAAATGAGGCCTAGACCAGTCCCCATGCCTTGCAAGGCAGTTTACATGTACCAAATATGGATATACTTCTAGAGCATAATGTATTTCCACATATCGTTTAAATTCTATTCAAAACCTATAATATGAAACAGAAACAAATATTCTATGGTAGCGCAGTTGGTAGGGGCCGGGTTCCGTAAAGTGTTATGAGTCAAGCACTCAGAGCAAACATTCAATTATCCTGCCTACCGTTAATTTTTTTAGTTAGTAATATTTCTTTTTGTCCATGCGATAAAGAGAGATGCAAACAAGGAAAGGAAAACGACAAGTAAGAAATCTTACTTGTGAAATTTGAACCGAGTCAAGTAGATGTATAATGAGGGTACCAGCTCACCTGATTTTTTCATCCAAAAACCAAGCTTTTTAATACAAATTCAAGCAAATTTATCGATTTTTGGCCACTTTTTATTGTTTATAGAAGCTCCATTTCTCATCCATTTTCATCAAAGAAACATGCATTTTAACCCAAAAATCAAATAATTTAATCGTTTTGAGGCTACTTTTTCTACCTTCTAGAAACCTAATTTGGTCTTAATTTTCAACTCTCAAAAACAAGCAAATTTAAGCCAAAATCAAGCAAATTTAGGTAAAAAAAACCAACAAATTTAAGTCAAAAATCAACAAATTTGATCGTTTTGAAGCTACATTTCTACTTCTAGGAAGCCTCATTTGACCTCAATTTTCATCAAAAATCAAACTTTTTTCCCCAAAATCAAGAAAATTTTTCAATATTAAAAAAAAAAAAAAAAAAAAACAGCTGTGCAGGATTTGTATCAATTGAAAAACAGCAAATTTAAGCTAAAATCTAGTAAATTTAAGCTAAAATCAAATGAAATATGAAATAAAATAGCTTATAGATTCAAATAAAAAACAGCAAATTTAAGCTAAAATCAAGTAAATCTACCACTTTTAAAAAAAGTCCATGCAGAATTTGTCTTAATTTAAAAAGCATCAAATTTATGCTAAAATCAGGTAAATTTCTTGTTTTCAAGCACCTTTTTTCACATTTTCTAGAAATGCCAATTTTGCAAGCGAGTATTCTAAATCAAACACATTTAAGCCTAAATCGATCAAAATAAGCTAAAAATTCGATGATATGTTATCTTATTATTCTTTAAAGTTTATATTCGAAGCTCTACTAATTTTTTTTAAACACTTCTTCTATTTGCTCTAGATTTTCACCACTATCTCGAAGTCCATATTTATCATCAATGATTTATAAGAATGATAATTGTAAGTTTTGTAAATTTGAATGAAATTTATGAACTATATTTTTCAGATCTTCAGATGCATTATCTAATCTATAGGAATGTGGTCTTGAACGATCACCACCTTTTAAAATGTTAGTCAAACTGCATGGAAACAAAGGCATTTTTTTTTATTTATAAAGAAAAGAAATTTATTAAGAGAAAGGAACAACTCATTTAGAAAATTATTATTTATTTGTTTACTTGATTAAATAATTCATCTATATTTCTAAGAATTCGTAAAACGTTTAAAAATAACCACTCTACTTTAAGTCTAAAATATTGTATTAAAATATCGGAACATTTTGTTGATTCGTCCATTTGATAATTATATATATATATATATTCAGTAATTATTTCTTTCAAATAATTATAAGTAAGATTTATTTTACTAATTAAAACATTTTAAACTGTATCTGCTTCAACAGTTTTACTAAAATCAACACTAATTTTTATATTTGTTTTTTCTTAACTACAGTAGTTTTTCTATATAAACAATCTATAATATATAACAGTCTTCGCCCCAAAATGAATATTAATTAATATCACCATCAAAGGTTACAGTTGGTTTATCAAAGTTCATTATTTCTATAATTCGTATCTAGTTTGGTTTTTTAATTTCTGAAATCATTATAAGCAAGAAATTATTTAAGACAAAGACCGTTTTCGAGGTTTAGATTCCAGTTTTTTTTAATGAAAAACTTAATTTCTACCGTTTTTTACATAAATATTTCTCACATTACAATGATCAAACATAGTAGAGGTGTTTATGCTCTCCAGCATGATTTCTTCTATTAAGTTTAAAACCTACAATTACAAAATCGGGCAAATCGAATTGTAAATTATTAAACTGATCTTTTATATCAAAGTTAAAAATAGTTGATCCAGAAGGAACTTATTTTTCTAAAAATTGCCAAAAATCCAAACTAATAGGTATTGTTGAATCTTTGTATATTTTTCTTTAATTGCAAATGCTGTGTTAGATTCAAATTCAACAATAGGCCACATAATCTATAATTTTTGAATAACAATATTACCAGGATCAGGACAATATTTCGTAACTATGCCTTATTTATCTAGAGTTTCATAAAGAAATAAACAGTTGTTATCAGATGAATTACGAAAAAAGTAATTTTATGACCACCTTTCCTATAAACCTCATTGATATGACGAATTAAACGAAACAAATATCTCAGTGGATACATTATTTCATTTCTTTTATCACTAGATACAATTTTAACTTAATCTGTTATATGACTAGAAATAGATTTATCTTGATATAGATTATCAACGCCAGTAAAATCTAAATAAATTTGTTCACTTGGTAATCTTAATAATGCATTAATTATTTTTGATATTATAACTGGATTATCAACAGTTTCAATAATATTTCCATGTTTTGAAATTTCTGCTCTAGAAAACTGAAAAGGAAAAAATTCGAACAAACATCAACATTATCTAATTTATCATATTTTGCTTCATCTCCAACTTTATCTATCTTTAGTAATTTAAATTGCTCATTAACATGAGCATCATTTGGAAAAGAAAATCCATCACCTATAGGAATATAAAATTCAATTATATTATTGTAAACATATAAATTACCCCTAGTTTGATAAGTAGGAGGAAATGTTTGTCTTTCAAAACTCTCAATACTTTTATAACTCATTTATAAGAAAAAATTTAATATATGTGTGAAAAAATTCATATATAAATGAATTAATCAAAAGGAGTTTCTCGAGTTTAATAACTCATCGAAAGATATAAAATATATATAGCATCATGAAAAGAATGTGAAAAAATAAGAAGAAAGAGCATTCATTAATTGACGAATTATGAAATATTGGTAAAAAAGTAGAAAAAGTAAACAAAGAAAAGAAAAATTTAATAACAACACTAGTTCCTGTTGCAGTAACGTATTTATATTGTATAACAACACCAGGAGAAACATCATTCGAAAGAGAATTATTCTCAGAACCAAAATATCCTAATTTGGAAGCGCGAATGGGCATTTTACTCATAAAAAATTGACGCAGCATGCATCTGTTTCGACGCGTACAGCGTCTGATTTTACTATAAATACCGGAAAAGAAATTTCAAAAAGAATAAATGATATTGATACTCAGTATGGTTTACATGCAGAAGGACAACATTTTTTACGTAGGTAATAGATAGACGATGATAAAATATCTATTAAAAATAAAGAATATTTATTACAGAAGGCCTTGATAATTTGTTAACAAAGGAAAAAATAATATCTTAGGATAATTCCACAGACAATGACAATGAAAACTACACGAAAATAGTTTCAGATAACAATGCTGCATTCCAAGAATATAATCCAAAAATGAAAATATACTCGAATAGAATTTGGAAATACAAAAATATAATTAAACCAATTTATGTTAACTATATAAAAGAATTGCATTCAAGAAAAACACAAAACACACAAGAAAGAATAATTTCTCCAAGAACTCCTAGATCTGGAGAAGAAATAACAATATAAAATAATTTGCCAAAAGAATATGTTTGGATGGATGATATTAGAAAGTTGGTTGATAGATTATTAGTTATTCGTGGTGACGAAAATGCTGGAAATAAAAATTATTACAATGAAAAAGTAAACATAATGAATATGCTAAACAATATATTTTCTGATTTTGTTGTTAATAATCCAAAAGTATTCCTTATCTTATAAGAGTTTTAAATGTAATTCCACATTCTTTAAGGAATTCTGAACATCATGGCAAAGGTATAATAATCTGGCCATTAAACAATTTATCTTTACCCGAAATGCATTTGCCTAGTTATAATTATTGTGGTCCATTTATAAAATTAAATGAAAGGTTGGAAAAAGGTTACACAGGAATAAATAAATTTGGCGAAGCATGCAAATATCACAATATTGCTTATAGAAACCACAAAGATTTAGGATCTAGACATAATGCTGATAAAATTTTACAAAAGAAGCAAAAGAAATTATGCTAGATGAAAATACACCAATTGGTGAAAAAATTGCATCTGCTGCTGTTGCCTCAACTATGTTTACAAAAAGAAAATTAGGATGGGAAATTAAAATGTTTTATTAATTATATATTTTTTAACTTATAAATGAAGATAAAAAGCTTAACTTTCAATTTACCAATTGATCAATTAAGATATTTGGGTATAGATAATTTTTTTTTAACAAAGATCAACTTGAGAAAAATATAGGGAATTTAAATAAGGTAAAGGTTTCATATTAACTTTGACATTTCCAATACTCAAAAAATATTTAAAGAAAAACAGGAAATTGATTACATCATGGAGTAATTAAACCACTTATGTTTCCAATTTTAGGTGCACTTGGTGCTTTAGCCAGTGGAGCTACTGCAATTTATAATTCTGCTGAACAAATTAGAAAAAATAAAAAATAATTAGAAGAACAACAGAGACACAATTTGGCAATGGAAAATAAATAAGGAAGTGGTTTAGTTCCAAAAAGGATGGGAAGAACAAAAAATTTAATATATACCCACTATCTAATATCGATATTGAAAAATGTGAAAAAAAAACATTAAATATAAAGAATTTCATGAATGTTTGCATGATTGATGAATTACCTATAAGTATACACAAAAATGAATGTGCTGTGGTTAATTTCGACATTTCATCAAATTCTGGAACTCACAACCTTTACATTTCAAATCAAACACCTTGTCACTGAGCCATAGTGACAAGATGAGCACTACGACTATTAAAAGTTTTTATGTGGCAAGTTGGGAGCTCATTAGCAAGAATTGTGCAGAGTGTTCGGCTCATGGCTACTAGATAGTGACACAGCTGTGATAAGCTGCTTCCTACTTCTGCAAGTGTCCACTGAAGTTCTGTTGTGGACAACTGTGCAGATAAGTTTTCCTGTTGCGATGAGAGTGTGCTTAAGTTCAGTTGTGAAGTAGATAAGGAAAACTAGTGTATAGTTCAAGTTCAAAAGAAAGAGTTAGAATATGAAATCTTTAAGCTTGTCTTTGTACTTCCCAGTTTCCATTTTCCTACTCAAATCTATAGTGATAAAACTATAATCTTCATTCCAGCATTTTGCAAAGAACTTTTCAAAATTCTCATAAGGCATCTCACCAGAAACAAAATCGCTATAGATGTGTTTTAAATTAGTGTCATCTTGTCTAAATATACACAGAAAGTTCATATTGTCTCTCACCAGTTGCTTTGGTAATTTCGAATATGTTTGTGCTAAATAAAATACATCAATATTTTTATGTCTTCTCATAGTAAAATATTCGCAGATGACATCCTGGTTTTCTAAAATGACATTGTCAAATATAATTAGACTCATCTTCATATTGGTCTAAGGGAATTATTTCACCGTTGTTATTATAAAAATATGCCATTTTTCACTAAAATTATTGGATATGACATCAAAATCATTTTGTAACTGAAAATTATTTGGTTGATTTTAACTTTTTGAACAAACATACAATTTATTACAATTTAGCCATCCTAGCTTATAAATAAATTTAATCATCAAGTTGGTTTTTTCGCACTTGCTTGGACCAACTATAAATGCCCTTATATGTCTGGCAAAAGTTTGCCGTTCTTATTTTTCTTAGCATCGCCTTCAGAAATTAGAATACCTATACCCCAATCAACTTTTTTCATTTAATGTGATAATTTTTGTAATAAATGGAGAATAAAGTATTTAAGTACACAAATAATAGTTCTGGTTTAGAGAAAAAGCTTCAATGTGGTATAATTCATCAAGACAAATCTATTGCTTTAATTAGTTTTCATGCAAAAATTTTAACTCCTAATATAAACAACAATACTATAATGACAAATGAAAAAATGAGCACTGCCATTGAAAAAATGAATTTATAACCATTCCTAAAGGTCGATGCGATATTGAATCTTTAAAGGAAACTATAAATTCAATTGACCCATTTTCAACAAATAACATTGAACAGACATCAGACAATGTGAAAAATAGAGTTGTGGTTAAATCTAAGTTTGATATTAAATTTGATGACCAATTATCCAATATGCTTGGTTTTGGGAGAAAAATGACTATTGAAAAAGACAAAGTTGTTGTAGGTACTAAGGTACCTAATTTTAATTTATTAAAAACACTAAAGTTTCTATGTAGTTCTGCATATGGACTGTTTATAAAATATGACAAATCTAATCATTTAGAAACTGTTATAATTGCTAGTTTTCCACCAAAAACTACGTTTGGCTTCAGAGATCATATTATTTAAGAACCAGCATATCCAATTTTTTATCAAATTAATAATGAATGGTTTAACATATTTTTTTAGAAATTAGGGACGAAAATGGTAAACTGATAGATTTTTTTGGTTCTGATATTGACATTGTTTTGGAAATTATAGATGTTTAAAATATAATATAAAATTATACTAATATAAAAATTAATTAAAAAGTATACATTTTGATACCCATTTGGTAATGTATCTATTATATTTTCAAATATAATCATTTTATTATCATAAGGACTTAATGTAATTTTATTAACTTCTACTGTATAAATTTCATGCTTTTCTCTCCTTTTAAATACATTGGTCTATATTCTATTTTCTCTCTAAACAAACAATTCTTATAGTGCTCAAATGTAATTCTCTTGTCAACAACACACTTCTTTACTCATTTTGATCCTTCATTTTAATTATTATAAAATCTATATGCATACATTTTTGTTTTTAAACCAACAAATTCCTTCATTATTTTCCCATTACATTCGTCTTTCATCTTACCTATAAATTTATTATTTATTTGTGGCATGTTACAGATATTGCCATTAGAATAATCACTTGTATCAAATTTTTCTATAATTGTTTTCGTGTCTTCATAAAAATCTTCTGTTTTATATTATAAATATATTAATCAATATCTTGATAGGACATTTCTATTTTATTGCCATATTTTAGTTTCAATACATTATAAAGAAAATCATACATTAGTTATTTTGATAGATCCAAAATTGACATAGTATCATAAATAAGCATATTAAATTTTTAAATTTGCCTTGTTCCTATCTTTAGCTGCAAGATTCTTATTAAATATAGTAATTCTTTTTAAATTTGGTTTTGTTGCTAATTTTTCGCAAACTTTTCCATTTGATATCAGTATTACATATACTCTATTCCTAATATTTTCCATAGTTTTACCATATACAGAATTATTCATCAGTTTATAAAAATCTTTTTCAAAGTCATTTTTAGCATTAGTTCTCATTGATGTATTTAAATCTATATACAAATTTCAATATTCTATGTCTTTTAGTAAGATTTGATCCTTTATTTAGGCACTGTTTTAAATTATGATAGTGAATTACATAATTTGTTTATTATCTAAAGTTGTTAATAATTTAGACTGGTTTTTTCCTGGAACTACCTAGTTCTACTACCTAGACAAAATGGAAGATATTTATGTAATTTATGTAGATCTTATGGATACTCTAAATCTACTTCTAAAATGCAACCATTATCAGAATCACCCTTCGATTTAATATATTATTTTGGCCAAAAATCTAATTTTAATTCTGGATAATCAAACCATTGGAAACCATCATATGGTAAATATTGTGACATTGCCCAACCATATAAATTATTAGCATCGAGATATACTAAATAGTTGGACTCTTAATTTTAATTAAAATCTTCTAAATATTTGTTATTGGCTTTAACAGATCACTTACAACATTGTGATATACCACATCCAATTCCTTTTTCAATCATTAAAATCATACAGTTGTTATTTAGTCATTTTTATCATTGCAACCCAAGATAATACTGGTGCTGTAAAATACCATACACGTATTTCTAACATTTTCAAATATGTCTTCTATTAATTATACATCACTCTTCAAATATAAAATTGTGATATTCACCAAGATTTTTAGTATTAAATTGATCTCATACAAGGTTTTTGTGTTCATAAGTTTCATCAGTTATGTCAGAATCATTTAATTTATCATGAAATTCACTCCTTGGTGGAAGTTCTGTTTCTTCGAACTATCCATATAATCATATGGATAAACACCCTTTCTTATAACTAAATCTACTTGGTATTTTGGAAAGTGCTTTAGTGTATATTTCATTTGAACTTCAGTTAATTTAGATGATAATTTTTCTTAACTACTGGCCATAAATTTAAATGTTTCTATAAATTTAATTTGTATGTTTTCTGTTTGTTTCCCAAAAGTAATAAACTTTTCTTCATTATTTGCAATTAAATCTAAATTTTTGTCATCACATCCTAGCTCTTTAATAAATAAATGAGCAACATAACCAGCTAAGTTATGGAAATAAATTGGAACAAAATTAGGTAATTTTAATTGTACATTACAATTATTACATACAGGATTAATGAATTTTGCTGGCATGTGATCGTGATGATGTACTTTTTTATTGTCCTTTGTATATTCACATTCACATACAGTACATTTTTTTATTTACTATATAATATTTTTTCATCTTTTGTTAGTGGATGCAATGGTTCAATTTGAGAATATATTTCCCCAATTTCTTCTACTTCAATTTTTATTGATTGTGTAAATATGTGATGTGCATTTGGACCTCGATATGCTACTGGAGGCTTATAATCGCCATAAGCATATAGAATAGATTAGCAAAAACCAGAAGCTTCATGTAATTGATATTTCATTTTGTATAATTCGTCATTCATTTTAAATCAATGGTATTTGTTCATTAGTTAGATTATATATTTCTTTAAGTATCTCCTTATAAAACCATTATCAATATCTCCCTTTGTTAAAACTGGACATTTTTTGATTAGGTTAAATTTATTTAATTCTCTTTGGTTTGGTTTAGTGGTTGATATTTTGCTTAGAATTGATTCAAAATCTGCATATATTGTAAAAGGAACCTTCATTGTATGTTTGTAATTTTTAAATATCGTTTGCTCTCCTTTCGAAGGTAAAGTGATTCTTACTAATTCATTAATAGAGCAGTTTTCTGTATGTTTATCTAATTTCTCTTGAGAGTAAAAAAATTGAAGGCACATATCACATATATAGGTTTTACTTTTATGATTATATTTTTGTGCTGAAACTAATCTAGATAAATCTTTTATCCAACAATAATGTGAATTTGTATAATTTTAGAAATAAAGTAAATTTATATGCTTATCCTTTTTATTCTTTGTGAGTTTTAGTGGATATAGCATAGACTTGTCTTCAATAGAGTATACAATTATAGATGTATAAATTTGATTTTCTATTTTTGGTGTATCATCAATTATAATCATTAATTTTAATTGGTCAATATAAAGTCCAAAATTTTTATATTTGGTTACTCTATCTTAATTTTTGTCTGCTGGAACAATGCTGATTTTATTGACCAAAGAAAACATTTTTTATCTTTTTTTTCACATTAATACATGCTTGTTTCTTCTTAGTAAATTCTGTTAGATAAATATATGATGCCCCATGTAAGGATTATACTTATTTATAGCTAATCATATTCCAACTATTCTTTCTAAAATCCATCCTGAACCTCCTCTTTGAAATTCTGCTAATTGTGTAATTATTTCTTGTTTTATGAATTTATAAATCCTTTATATAATTCTACATAATTATTCTCTTGCTTACGACAATTGGTATATAATTAAATACTGGTATTCAACCCCCTAAATGATCTAAGAGTATTGTGTACTATCTCAAAAACCTTAGGTTTTTATTGAAGTTAAAAAATGAGATGGTTGTATTAAATTAAATGAATTTTCAATGTTAGATGTTGATATCATACTTTTAAAAACTTCATCAACTTATTATTTTTTATTGGTTCGTCTATTTCTTTTGTTAATGAAACTATTAGTAGAATAATAAAATATTTCTTTTGATTTGTTTTTATCTTGTGTATATAATTCATTAATATAAACATCAGATAAAGGTAAATTTGGAAAATTATTCTTTGTTATCCATTTTTTATATCCACTTACTCTTATCTATTGGTTTTACAAATAACTGATTTAAAAAAGGAAATATTTTTAAAAAATTGTTTTTAGCTTTTGAATATAGGTCTTTGATATTGACATATGGATGTGGTGAATTTGCAAAGTTTCTTTTTTGTCTTAATTGATAATAAATGGTATAATAGCTGTAATTAAATCGGCTTTCCTTAGATTATACCCATATTTTATTATTAAATCTCTACCTATAATTCTTAATTCTCTCGCTCTCTTCTTACCCAATTCAACTGCAAGATTGTTCACTGACAATTTTACTCTATTTAGTAAGAAACAAATTTTAATTATAAAATGAAAAATAAAAAATATAAGAATAATAAAAATACTGGAATAGAATAGAGCAAGCAAATAATCTTTAATAATAATGATGCCGCTTTTAACTGGGTAACTTCTTATTAAGATAATAATTCTTAAGATATTCACTAAAACATTTTTTACATATAGTTGTATGTTTGTCCAAGTTTTATTATAAGAAATTTTTTAAATATATTTATTGTAATTACATACTCTACATGTCCTTGTTCGGTAATTCTCGCGTTGAATTTAATTTAGAATACCTACTATTGTATTGTGTGATTTACTGTTTTTATGATTTTCGAGTTGAGTATTATAAATATTTTTTCCACATTTGCATAGTATTTCTCTTTTTTTAAGGCATGGTGATTTTACCATATTCACTAAAACAATTTTTATATTTTGTTGTATGTTTGTGTAAAGTAGCCTTATGAGGATAAAATGAATAAATAGGTTTTTTTCTCTTTACATACTATGCATGCCTTAGTTAAATAATCATAATGTTGAATTTCATTTAGAATATCTAAAGATGTGTTGTGTGATGTAGCATTTTTATGTTTTTTTTACATATTCATTTGAAACATATTTACCACATTCACATAATATGTTTTGATTCTTTAACACATATTGATTTCTAGCATACAAACTAATACAATTTTTGCAAGTGTTAATATGCTTATCTTTTGTATATTAATGTGATGAAAAACTTTCTATGTTTAATACTTTGCCACACTTTTTACATTCATTTTCTTGATTTTACATTCTTTATTTAATAATTTATATAAGATTTTTTTTATGTTTCATAATTTTTTTTCTTATAAATCGAAATGGAATCTCTGCCCAACAAGTTGCATAATTCATTTGAATTGACTAAACTACAAGTTCTATAAAAAAAAATAGTATGCTGCTACAGATTTTCAAATCTATAATTCTAAATTCGGTAAAAAAGATCAAATTGTATTCTAGATTATAGGTATAAAATTACTTTACCTGATCGCTATTTAAATATATTTGATAAAAATACTTTAAAATTAATAAATGATAAAAAGTTTTTATATTGTATAAAAGTTTAAAAGATCTGAAAAATGTAACATTTTTGCATGATACAGAATTTTCTTAAAAATATATAAATTCCATTTACTTGAATTTTTTATTATTTTATTTGATTTTAGCTTAAATTTACTTGATATTAGCTTTAATGTTCTGTTTTTAAATTGAATCTATAAAATATCTTATTTCATATTTCATTTGATTTTATCTTGAATTTAATTGATTTTAGCATAAATTTCCTTTGATTTTAGATCAAATTTGCTGTATTTAAATTGACACAAATCCAGCACTGCTGTAAAAAAAAAGTGGTAAATTTGTTTGATTTTGGAGTAAAAATTCTTTATTTTTGATCGAATTGGGGTCAAATCAGGTTTCTAGAAAGTAGAAAAAGTAGCTTGAAAATGATAAAATTACTTTATTTTTGGCTTAAATTTGCTTGTTTTTGAGAGTTGTAAATTAAGACCAAATGAGGTTTCTAGAGAGTAGAAACAGTAATTTTAAAATTATTAAATCACTTGATTTTTGGGTTAAAATGGGTGGTTTTTTAAATGAATATTGTTTGTGTTTGATGAAAATTGATGAGAATGGAGCTTCTATAAACAAGAAAAAGTAGCTTAAAATCGTTAAAATTGCTTAAATTTTGAATTAAAAAGATTTGTTTTTGGATGAAAAAATGAGGTGAGCTGGTACCCGCATTATACTTCTACTGAGTCAAAACCAGGTTACACAAGTGGATCATTTTGGTATGTTCTGTACACTGCAAAGCTCAGCTACCAATTGTCTTACCTGTGGGCAAGCAATTGGAAAATTGTCTTACATGTATAGGTCATAATTGGTTCATGCAACTGTAGCCGAACATATAGCATCCAGCTCATTGGCTGTGACAACGAAACAAGTGTTACGTCGACTAAGTACCTTACATACGCATCATAAAATGTTTTGTTTACAACACCTGAAACTGTGAATTTAAGTGGGTCTGAAAGGGTTAAGGCAAGTTAATGCTCATTGATGAACATGAACCTTTGATTTCATGGTACTGTCCCAACCTGTGTCTTAAAATGTGGTTACACTGATTAAAGAATGTGAACCTCTGACATCATAGCTCTGTCCCAGCCTGTGTCTTAAACCAAGGTTATGCTGATTGGTGAAAGTGAACCTCTGATAACATAACGCTGTCCCAACCTGTGTCTTAAAACAAGGGTATGCTGATGGGTGAATATGAACGTCTGACGTCATAGTGCTGCCCCAACCTGTGCCTTAAGACAAGGTTACACTGACTAGTGAGGATGAACCTCTGACATAATAGTCTTGTCCCAACCTGTATCTTAAGACAAGGGTTCTCTGATTGGTACACGTGAACCTCTGATATCATAGTGCAATCCAAACCCGTGTCTTAAGACACGGTTTCGCTGATTGGTGCACTTGAACTTCTATCATCACAGCGCTGTCCCGACCTACCGTATCCCAAGTCAAAGCATTCAGAAAATTTAACTTTTTTCTGAAGTTGTGTTCTAATATGATAGATTGATTTTCATTTATTGGCAAGGGCTCATTAACATCCCCTGGTGTTATGCCGAAAGGCTTATCTGGGTACGGCTCACAAACTGACTTATGACTAGAGACCGAAAAATTCGCGAGCTCAATGGCCTGTAGCCTAGACTCGACAGTCTTATGTACAAATTTGCCGAAATCAATTGCACATTGGTTGTCTACTGACACAATAGAAGGTGACGATTAGGCCAACCTTCTCCAGGAAGAGTCAAACACCATGTGGACCAATGGCTAGAGTTATATAAACACAAGTGTTTTGAATTCTACCTTGTCCAAAAAGTAATCCGCGAATCTTCCAGTGACTTGTGACTTAACTTAAACTAACACCCATGCCTTACCTATTATTTGAACCCAAAACCTTCCGCAGCCCAGACTGGTTGCGAACCAACCGACTGCACCACGTCGCCCAATATAATAGCAAAATTAAAACTCTTAAAAAACTTTGGCATGCATTCATCGAATGTTTACATTCTAAATGTACTGAATGGACTTGCAAGGTGATCTTACTCAAGACGAACGTGATGAATAGCTATGGATGGCATTTTCATCTTTGCAAAGTTTATAAGGAAAGTTACTTGATGTCTGTTGGCGAGCTTATTGAAAATAAAAGGGTTATGTGTTAAAAATAAATAAACTTTGAACTCACTTACTTCGCAAACATTAAATAACCAATACTTCAGCAATGTCAATATCATCACGCAATAACAAATAGAGTGTCGAATTTACTGTGGCCTGGTGTGAGACTCTAAAAGCTTGCTTTATGGCAAGGTATTTGAGGACCACATTCGGGCTGATCCAATGTAACGTCACTTGACATCGAGTTTGCCACTCCTTCACAGCTACAACTGATTGTAGATAGGCCTGTATACTATAGTCTATTTGCAGTTTCTGTTGTACTTTTGAGTTGGACTTAAAGGTATTCAATTATTAATTCATCCAATGTTCTCTAACTGTGTTTATTACACACAACTTGAACATTAATAACATTACATCCTTACACTTTTAGCCAAGACTCCTAAACGAGAAAACATGAACAGACACCTCTCCATAGATTGTCTATGATGCATGTCAACTTCCAACACACGTTAACCTACTTGACATACAGACTTACCAACACAACACATAAATTACACCAGTTGTGATGTGTTCGGCAGTTTCCTAATTATATTATATATAAAAATCGTTTTATACTTGTGATAACATGAAAGCACCTAATTTTTGGTTAATTTGAAATTTTATTGTTCTAATGATTAATATGACGACACTGAGTGTGCACGAATGTGGGGTGTTGTCCTTTTGGTGTAATTTTCTAGACTTGGGGTTGCTTTGCTTGCACGAGGCTGAGGAATATCCTGAAAGTAGAACTTTAGCGGGGCTTCAGAAAAGTTGAAAGTAACCAACAATGGCATACATGGTCAACGTTGTATAAATATTGCCACTGTTTAAAACCTCATATCTACATACTTAATATCGTTTTCTGTTTTACTAAGCGAGCAGCACAAACCTAAATGTTTGCCATCCAAAAGATATATCGTTCTGCCGAATAAAATTGCTCAAGTATAAAATACATTACTGGAGAGGGGTTCCAGCTGCGGTGTCGTCGGGGAAGGACCTGTCTGCATAGATCTCCGAGGAATAGGTATCTTTAGCAATTTTTAGTGCTAAAACACTGTGCTAGTCTAAGTTATGTGCCTTTTTCAGGGCTACTGGAAAGATTTAAGCTGTTCCCCTATTAAATACAGAAATATAATTTTTACTTGAGGTAAAATCGGTTCGCTAGTAGCCCGCCCCTACTTGGCCTTGTCATCGGTATAGGAGAGAGGATAGGAGGGTGCGGGATTGGCAAAGGCGAACACCACAACAGAGGTGTAGGCGCACTGTAGGTACACTCTTGTACAGGGTTCTTTGTATTCTCCCCCCCCCCCATACTTTCATGACATATTTGGTAGCGATACATTACGAATGCCATGGCAGACCCGAGGATACCATGGACTCGGAGTCACAATCCCTGAGGCGCCCAGCCAGCGAAGAGGCGCCCAAAGATCCAAACGAAAAAAAGGCAAAATGCGACACAACAACCAGCACTTCAGGCCACAACTGCCCCCCTCAGGGTACAACAGCACCACAAAATGGCGCAGCGCAGCAGCCAACTGCTAAGAAGGTGCAGATAAAGCCCTCCATGGTATATACATCCAAAACACACAACAACCCCACCTAGAAAAGAGCACTCGACGCACACATGACACTGTGAGTGCTGTTTGCACTGGAGCAGACAGTATTCTTGTGCATATGAGCACAATTACTGACTATGTAAACACAGTGAAAATTGTCAAACAAATGGGATACGAGCACAGCCTGCTCCGACAGGCTCAAGATATCCCACTCAAATTGGTTTTCTGTCGTGTATACTCAGATACACCCATGGAATTCCTCTAGGAGTAATTCGCGGCAGGAAAAATGCCAGTGCAGCAGTGCTGGTTTATCCACGATTGTAATTGCTGCTCAATAAACAAACTTCTGGTCGAATTGCCAAATTACACAGACCCTGCGCCCTACCTGACCCTGACAAACTTCGCAGGGCTTCAAATCAAATTGGAAGAGTTCCAGCACCCAACTGGGCCTTCACAGTGCGGAAGATGCCAACCATTTGGTAATGTTACAGCGGGTGCAATGTGACCCCTAAATGCAGATACTGTGGTGGAGATCGCCTTACATCTGCCTGCAATATTCAAAATGATCGAACACAAATCAAATGCACACAGTGCAGGAACAATCACCGCACAAATTACCGTGGGTGTAGAAATGACAAGGCTGTCAAGTGGAGTAGACTGTCACAAGACGAGAGACAGTCGCGCCAGCACCAGTCTAAGCTGACTATCCACGAGAATGCGCACATAAATGCATGGTAAACAACCCCACAATCTCAGGCCCCCTCACGGCAACAGTACATGCCACCCATGCCTCCACGAAACACTTTCCTGCCACAGTGGGCACAGCAAGAGTGACCACAGCCAATCCTGACCTTTAATAGGTTCAGATACATTGTGAACAAGGCAGAATTCCCGCCTCTCGCAAACAATTTCATCCCCCATGATCCAAAACATCGCTGGGGCAGAAAACCACGTAAAAACAACAACAAATATCAACAAACACGGTCTGGCGAAAAAAATCCCCCCCCCCACCCTTGGTCAAACAAGACTAAGCAGCAGTGATTTCCGCACAGGGTCCCACTCCACCAAGCGCGGCCAATCAGAGCGCAGCTCGACGCCCATTGGGCGAGCAGACTGCAGCACACCAGCCACCGACTCTGCTACAAAAAGAGCCCGAAAACGAGTCCCTGTCGGCTGGGTTTTTACGGTGTCTTTCCAGGTTTTTCCCAATCTCTTATTAGTTATAGTTTAGCTATAAGTACACGCAGGGAGGTAGTCATGGTACCAATTGTTTGTAATAGCTGCCCAATCCCTCTATGCCGCGATGCTTGTCTCCTTGCATGATTTACTTTCCTTGTAGAAGTAAGAGCACTGGGCTTCCACTTAACACTTAGTAATAGGGTAGTTAGAAAAAATTGCCCATGGAGGCAGCATCGGCTCCTCTCAGTGCAGCGCACATAATGGATGCAATAAAGTCTGCATTCAATGCTGATGCGTATATAAGAAAATGCCCCGAGTTGATTCACAAACTAATGCCCCTAGTACAACTGATTGTGGTCTGGACGACTCCTGGCCTCTCCCAGGCTGAAAAAATTGCACAGACAATCGCGCTCCACCTAAAGATGGTCAAGAGCATTGACCATGCAACAAAACTGAAATGCAGCTATACCAAATAACTCCGACACACACATACACACAATTTTCTACTGGAATGTGCATGGCCTCAGTAATAAAAAGGACGAATTTATTGATTATTTATCTCGGAATAAAATAAAAATCGCGGCAGTAAACGAGACACATTTTACACCAAATAATCGGTTCTCTGTCCCAGGCTATGCCACATACAGGCGGGACAGGCTGCAAAATACAGGTTACAGGGGGTGGAGTTGCAATTTTTATTCCCCCCTCAATCGTACATCACGAAATATTACTTCCAGATTTTCTCACACTGGAAGCAGTGGGAATTGAACTTAAATTAGGCCAGTAAAAAACCAAACTGCTATCAATTTATGCCCCACCAGAGTGCTCTCTTACAGTAGCAGATCTGTACACATTAATTAATAATGTAGGCCCTGTAATACTAACAATCGGGGAAATTAATGCGAAACATCGTTTTGGCATTCGCGAACTAGAACTGCAAATGGTGTGCTATTGCAAAGTCACCAAACTAACCGAAATTATCAAGTTATGGCACCTTATAAACCGACATATAAGCCGACACAATAAAACCGACACACTGATGTGGTTGATATCGTAATAATTAAACAGTTTAGTACTGGCTTCGACCTCAGGGTTGAACATGATATTTCTTCTGACCATTTACCAGTACATATAGATTTCCACTCTCTTAATGTTGAAACTACAGCCCCTAGGAAAATTAAAGACTATTCCCTTGCGAATTGGCCCACATTTACAAATTATATTGATAACAATTTTCCGCAATTAGATGCAGATTCTATAAAATCAACTGCACTAATTAACGAAGAAGTCTCAGTCCTTACTGAAACTATTCATAAACATATGGCAGAGCACATTCCAGAGAAAATAATCACAACAAAACTAGAAACTTCCCCACAATACATACGAAATATTGTCATGCAAAAAATTCAGTTAAAGGTGCATTTAGTTACATAGTGTCAGACGCGAGCGTCAGCTTCACACGGCTGATGGGAATATGGTGTTTTCCTCGAAAGCGTCAGTCGCGACCTGTTTGCCATCCAAGTAGCTGTCTGCCGTTCGCCATGGCCATCTGGTCATCTCCCAGAAACAGGTGCATGGTCACATATTTACTGCTGTATGAAGCTGAAGATGAAGAGTTACTGTTGTCAACACTTGAACTGTCAATGAGAAGAGTACACTGTCCAATGTACAGGTGTCGAAATTTGGAAGATGTGTACAGTATACTCATTAAAAGGCACCTACTGCACGATGATGAGAAATTCCAGGCATTATTTAGGTTGAACATACAGCAGTTTGATATTTTGTTGGAACTAGTGAAAGAAGAACTAACTACTGAGCCATTAAACCGGATTCCTCAGCCAATAACTGCTGCCGAAAAACTTGCCCTCACACTCAGGTACATATATATTAATTCGTTTTATATTGATTACGCTCTGCTAACTTCATAAGGTTGCAAACTATAAACAACATTAAAAGAAGGTATTGGAGAAAGAATGGGTGCAGAATAATAAAAATATTTAAGTAATAATAGGGATATCAGTGGTTTGTACGACCATAAATAATCACTTATTAATGTAAGAGTTATAGTAATGCCATAATATTGAAATAATATATGACATTACAACATATGCATGAATTTATGTATTGAAATGTGACATTAAAACATTTTAAGAGATCATACAACATTGTATTCCTTATATATACATGAATACAGATGAGTTACTAGGAGCAATAACCTAAGCTGAAAGTGGTACAAAATGACTAATGCACTTCAAGTCCCTTGTAGGTTGGTATAAGAATATGGAAGTTCATCAGGGAAAGTGCTGTCTCCTTGCGACTGGTCCAAGTATATATTAAGAAATGCAGGTGCAGAATCAGAGCTTGTAACTGAACTGGAGTTGCAGACATCATGTGAAACTGTTGAACATGCAGTGCTATACTGGTTGTTGAGGTCTTCAATGTCGTCCACTAATGCCATAATCTTCTGTTTCGCCTCCCTTTGTAAACATGGTGTGAAAGTTTTGACTTGTTGGGCAATGCTCTTGAAAAAAATCTATCAGTTCATCTTGGGTTGTTATTAGTAACCTCTCGGACAATTTGGCACATTGATTGGCGTTTTCCCGAACTACATTTGCAATCGCTGCTGCAGATCCCCCATGCTTGGTCTGGTATGGATGAGCTTCTATCTTTCGCTGGTCGTTTGTCTGTGTTGTTTCTGCAGTGCTGGTCAACTGCTCTTTCAATGAGATTTCCTCATTGTGTGACTGCATCGACGGAACATCTGCAGATTCGTCACTATCGTGACAAAGTTCAGTCTCATCTTCACAGTCCATGACAGCAACATCAACTCCTTCCGCACCGTTTGTCGTCCGTTGCAGTTTGTGATGTACAGTGTCCAAGAAAGAAAGCCTTCCAACTAAGGGCCAGTCTTTCCCTTTGATTGCCATGGATCCAGTTCCCATTTTGTTTCTTTTAATGTGAGTATCTCTGATGTTTTTCGACAATTTCTTTGCATTCATCGTCTGAAACAACAACATTAAGAAAACTGGTATCTTTAACAATCCATGTAAACCGACTTCATAACCTTTACAATAATAGAATGTTCATACCGTATTTACTCTAAAATATCTCGCACAATGTTTACTGAAAGTTTTTTTTTTAAATAAATCACCATACATGGCTTAAAACTGACACAAATATTTGAATAAATGTTTATTACAAAACTAAACATTTTGCTACAAGTTCTGTTTTACAATGTTTGGTTCTAGGCGTATTAATATAACTTTTTTGTGATTATTCTCTAGATAATTAAGGTTCCAAGGCTTATTCAATTGCAAGGTGTATTCGAATAAATGTGGTATTTACAAACACACTTATTATTGATATGCTCGATTATTGACATATTTGTGTTCCAGATTTCTGGCCACCGGCGAATCGTTGCATTCCTTGGAATTCCACTTTCGAGTACATTACAGATACATCAGCGTTACCATCAAGCAAACAGTTGCTGCTTTGGCACTACAACTCACTCCTGTCTTCCTGCCTATGTTATCAGAACAGGACTGGTAAGACAAACCGTCAATGTTCTTTACAAAATGGAATTTTCCCAATTGTGTTGGGGCGATCGACGGTAAACATATCTGCATCGCCTACCCTAGTAACACAGGTACGTTACATTACAACTACAAAGGATTCTTCTCCATCATCTTGCTTGCAATTGTTGATGCGAGCTACAAATTTACCTATGTCGATGTAGGTTCGTATGGCAAAGAGGGGGACAGTGGTATTCTGGATAGTTCAACACTTGGTCATGACGTTGCAACAAGAAAACTATTCCCACCACCCTGCAAACTACCTAATTCCGACAGAATACTTCCTTATGTTTTGTTAGGTGACAAGGCGTTCAGATTACAGACACATTTACTTAAACCTTTCCCTCGTGACGCTGCCGCACTTGTCGACCAAAAATCTGTTTTCAACTACCGCCTTTCGAGAGCAAAGAAGGTGTCAGAGAATGAATTTGCCTTGCTTGCACAGGTTTTTCGAATATTCTATTCGCTGATCAATTTGCATCCTGACACTGTAAACAACGTCATTATTGTGACATGTTCTCTACATAACATGCTTCGAGATGCTTTCTTGGAAAAAGGCAGGGTGCCTCATTTTCAGTGTTCATTGGACGGCCAGCCAATTCAAAATCTGCAGCCTTTCCGCCGACGAGGAGGTTTCGCGAATAAGGATGGGTTCAGTGTGAGAAATTATTTCAAGTACTACTTCAATAGTTATCAAGGACAAGTACCATGGCAAGAAACAATAATCTGGCAGTGTGAGTAGTCACCTTTCATCTATGAAGAGATGACCTGACAGCTCTTCTTCACGTTGTGATGCTACTTACTGTACATGTGTTTGTGGCTACATATAATTTAATCTGTTCATGATGAACATCAATATGAAAGGTGTACTGGTCATTATTTCCCCCAACCCTGACCACTTCATAGCCTTCTGTGATCTTGTGGAGCCATCACATCACTGTTCTCCCTGACGTTACGTAGCTGCAGTGACTTTTCCTCCAGAATATACACTAAGTGCAAAGGTATTTCACGTAATACACTGTGTACAAACTCCCCTGCACGACCAACTTTTCCGGATATTTTCTTTCACGTATTCCTTACGACCACCATGTTTCTATAACTACTACACTTCATATCATATAGACATGGAAACTTTGGCACTTCTTCAAGTAATATGTCGTCTTCTTCACTTTCAAATATCTCTTTTTTCCCTGCCATCCCTGATATTGCCGACCAGCCGCATGAGAAATAGCGTCTAAACTTTTGTCTGGGCAGTAGCTCGCGTTTGCCGCTCGCCAGGGTGTGGTACGCGCGCGACAGCAGCAGTATGGGAAAACAAAAAAAAATTGAATGTGCATTATAGGAGTACCTCGCATCAGACGCGCGGGGCTGACGCTCGCTTCTGACGCGTTGTTGCAAAACGTACCTTAAGCCGCCAGTACACACGCAGCAGAGATTGCAGAATTAAGGCCCGCATAAATGAGTTGCAGACAGTGATCTCGTACGAAGTAGCCCTTTGGACGGCTTGTGTTTGGGATGCGAAAATAGCAAAATTAAATACAAACACGAATAATCTGTGGAGGCTAACCAAGCGCCTATTAAATAAAACTGATAAAGTTCCGCCCTTAAACACGAACACTGGGGTAGCTTTCACTCCTGAGGCGAAAGCACAGGCTTTCGCCAATGTGCTAGAAAATACTTTTGCCAAATCAGGAACCCAGTGATAGAATTTTCACCCCCAAAATTCTCCAGGAACAAAATATTAAAAAATGGCAGTCCAAAGAGCATGAACCTGAATATACACAATTGCAAGAAATTAAACTTGCCATTCTCCATATGAAGCCAAAAAAAGGCACCTGGTGAGTATGGTATACAAGCGATTATACTAAAGAAACTCCCTGACTTAGCCCTTGAGCATTTAGCACTCTGTGAGAATTCAATGCTCAAGTTCGAACATTTTCCTAATAACTGAAAAAATCCGAATATAATTGTTTTACATAAACCAGAAAAAAAAAAACAAGACTCTGCTGCAAAATTATAGATCAATCAGTCTACTAAACACACTTTCAAAGGTAGTTGGATATATTATATTAAGGCGGATTAATTCTCACCTGAAAAATAATAATTTACTACCACAGGAGCAATTTGGCTTCCGATCGAATCACTCGATAACACGCCAGCTTGAACGAGTTACGGAATACATTACGAATGCTTTTAACTTCAAAGATTATGTTGTTACAGTATTCTTTGATATTGAAAAAGTCTTTGGCCTTGTATATCACGCAGGCCTAATATATAAATTATATAAAATAAAACTCTCTCGCTACTATGTCAAATTGATAAGCAGTTACTTGACGCAAAGAAATTTAACTGTCTCATGAGAGGGTACTAAATCTGGCGCAAATACTATTTCTACCGGAGTACCACAAGGCAGCATTTTAGGCCCTGTATTATTTAATATATACATAAACGACCTACCGAAACCTGATCACCGACTGGTGCAATTTGGGTGCTATGCGGACGACACAATTATCTTCAGTCGCTCTCACAATCTCGAACTAGCAACCCAAAGGTACAAAATGTCCTAAATACTTTTCAATATTTTGATACAAAATGGCGGATAGGCATCCATATGGACCGAAAGCTAACTTGGAAGGCGCGTATAGTTGTTAAATGTGCCAGCGCCCAAGCCCGGCTATCCACACTTTATCCTATATTAAACCCACAAAGTGCACTAACCCGAAACATGGCTGTATTACTGTATACGATGCTAATACGTCCAATTATAACTTATGCTGCGCCCACCTGGGCACATGCAGCTAAAATGCACACAAGGCGCCTCCAAATAATTCAAAATAAATGTCTGCGAATAGCAGCAGATGCACCCCGATACTGCCCTATTACAGATCTGCATCGCGAATTAAGAATTGAAAAACTGGATGAGCACTTCGTAAAATTAGCACACAAATTTTACACTGACTGTGCAAACAGTGCAAATGCGAAAATATCTAACCTCGGGGATTATGGCTCCAAGGAAATACAAAAATATAAGCGGCCGAAAAGCATTTTGCCACACAGGCCGCCATAACTCCCCTAATCAACCACGTTGGCCATCAGCCATGCGTGATAATTCCCACACTTATATTATTTACCAAATATATTAAATATTAAATCGAAACGAAGCAATATGTGATCGCAGAACAAGGCAAAACCTACGCCATTAAGCCCCTGGCTGGTGTCGGCCTTGCGAATTACATTGCATACCTAAACCTGCCCCACCACACACACACACATGTTCTGCAACACCTCTCTCACCCGACAGCTGTTTGTATGTATGGTCCGTCGCCACTGCCGATTCCAAGGCGGTGTCTGGTCAGTTTATCAACAAAAGCAGAGGGGGCTGTGGCGTAGTGTGCTCTCTGCAGCAGCTGGTTTGGATTTTGAAGTGGCACTCATACTAACCCACACAACACTTAAAACACACAAAATACATTTCCACATTAATTGCTGCAAGCGAGATAACGCCGTAGCTAATGTAATTTCATTGCACCGCCCCACCGCCCTCTGTCCTTTTCCTAATTACTCCTACTGTTATGCCTGGAAACTAACACTTTTTTCTGCTTCCAGAGAGATGACTGTCATCTGCAGGCGGGTGGCGCAGTTCTGTCACTCGCCTCCAGGGCCGTGCTACTGCGGTACGACCCTGGATACATTCCAGCAGCGGCTCGTCCCATTTCACATCACCGCTCATTACCCACACAAAGTCTATCTTCGCGAACTAACGAACACCCTACTTTCTCCAGCCCTAATCCAATAAAAGGAATTATTTTTATCCTCCGCGACTGTCGCATAGATTTTTCCAGGCCCTCTCCGCTTTGCATGGTTTGTTATGCCCCTTACTAGACCCGTCTTCTTCTTGGGTGTGTCCATGGCTACGATTGCAGCCATGGCACCAAACAACCTTGCTACAGCCGCTATGCGTGCGCCCATTTTGTTAATTAAATCCGACCTAAGGCGTGTAGGACTTGTCCTGAGGCGCATCCCATTCTCCAACCATCTTAGCTACTAACAAGCATGACGGAGGGCACACAGAACTGTGAAGGTGCTCACGCTGGTGTAGCGGGATTTGGGGGCTCTCCAGAAAATTATTATTATTTTTTTTTTAGTTACATTACTGAACATGGCGAACTTGAAGAGGCACTGACCTCGAGTATTTATGGTTAAATGCTGTTCATGATAAACTGAGAAATTTTTAAATTAACGTTAGAAAAAAATCACTACCTATGTTTGCATATATTTTAATGGGCGCACTGAGTGACATGCGTCCAGTAAAGTTCGTAACGATGGGGGGAAAGTAGTTCGATATCTTAACCTCGAATAAAAAGTGTTGGGCGATCATTTGTGATAACTTAAATAATTTCTTTCGCTTTCTGTTTATTTTAAGCACCAAAGAGTAAAAATAAGTAGATTTTAAAATATTCAGTTTTCTAATCATTTTACAGTTGACCGACGCATAAATAAAGGGACGAGGCCCATGGCAATGTTGATATTACATAAGGTGGAAGCAACAAGCATTCAAGTAGATCTAAAGCAGGGTTTTCAAAAGTGCTCATTTTACCGTGAACAGCCTATAGTTGATTTTTGTGCATGTGAAAATGGCCACGCTGCCTGCATCATTATCATTTCTTAGCCGAGAAGCGCGGGAGCTATAATGACTACATTTGCACGCATTACAAGTGCGCCATCGTCGCTACGCGCACGGCTCTGAACTGGCGTGCAGTGTTCTCGTAGTGCAGCCTGTTTAGCACTTCCAGCGGTAACCCTATCACTTTACTGATGAAAAGTCTGTAGCAGAGTTCAATACTGGCTCCTTTTGTAGTTTGGCTCATGTCCGGCTAGCATGTCTTAAAATACAGCAGTCTGGAAAAGCAATTATTAACTATGTTGAAGGGCTGCAAAATAATATTTACTGTATGCGTGGTAAATTTTAAGTACCATTGCTTCCTTGTCTGGGGTAAATATTTCCGTAGGTAGACATACTGGGAGCACATTTAATAGTGTCGTCAATAAAACAAGATTTCGCACACTCTGCAACTCAGTTTCAGCAGCGACAGCCAGCCCGAACCCTCAATTCTGCTGCCTGGTTTGAGAATTCGCTACAGGGAAGTAGATGTTAATGAAATTAGATTAATGTTAAAGATATATATGTATATATATATATATATATTTGGTATCGAAGCCTTTTCTAACATTAACGTATAGCCTGTTTACTGGAAAAATCAGTAAACTAAATAAGTAAATACAAATTACTAAAAAACAAATCGTTATATTCACCTCGATACAGAGCTTGAGGGAATCATTTCCCACACTTAGGTTCTGTTTGATCATTTATATCTTCATAATTGGCTTAAAAAGCCGCGTTCCTTTAACATGTATTTCCCTATAGCAAATTCTCTCCATTTTAAAAGCAGGCAACAGCCTTGAGAGAAGTCCTTAGTTACAGATGGCGAGCTCAGAGTGGCCGATTAAAGTGAAGACGTGACACGAGCAAAGTGCCACAGCAAATTAAACGCCCTCTTCTTCAATGGTGAACATAGACTTTGGCTTCGAGCAAGTTGGAAGTGGTGATTGATTCGAGTACATAATTTCTTCCAGTGTTAAAAATGATTAAGTACAACACACACCATAAAATGTCTTATTTGCAGCACCTCAAGCCGCAAATTAAATAGGGCCTGAAAGAGTTAATTTTTGATTGCGTGTAATGGCTGAAAGTAGGAACTACATTCAACTGTAAACATTGTATGTTCAGTGGCGGTGCGTGAAGCCGGGCTCTATGGATCTAACACTGACCACATTTTCGTACATTTTGCCCAATATTTTATACTAAGTATATTTCGTTGCGGCAATACACATGTTACATTCAATTTCAAATTACACTTGTATCACCAAATCATTTTCACAATTCACAGTTTACAAAGTTTGGGTATGACATAGTTAGAGACCCGAGACATTCGCGAGTTTAATGACCTGTAGGCTAGACTTCACAGTCTTATATACTCTCATACAGATATCAACTGTTTATTGGTTTATTGTTGTGGTAGCAAAAGGCGGTAGTTGGGCGCACAATTTCTTGCTTGTCTGTTATTGGCTTATTCATCTCCACGAGGTGTCAAAAATACGTAGACCAATTACAAACGTAACATGAACGTATACATGTGTGTGAATTCCAACTTGTCTAGAAATGTACCAGCGTAATTCTCGGTTCTCTAGACATAGTTTGCGATATTGTTGTCATTTTACAAAATGACATACTATGCATGCACATATTTCTCATTAATTATCATTATAGCCTGGGCTGTTCACGGTAAAGTGAGCACTTTTTGAGGCCCTTCTAGATTTTTCCTTTTATCCAATTTCTATCTTCCTGCTGCTCTTTAATATTTTTAACATTGCAATGTGAATAATAAGCACAGTGTATACATTTCACCACCCTCAAAATATAATGCCTGAGGCTGCAACAAGATATACTTATTAGTGGTTAATGCCTGTTATGAAGGCCTTAAAAATTGCTCACTGTACCGTGAACAACCTATAATTGCAGGACTGTTTATTATTTGTGTTTTGATAGGGTGCATGTTGACTTCCGTACATATTGCAAGCAGTTATGGAAGGCGATAATTCAGTGATGGAAATAATGATTACCTATACAAACAGACTGTTTCCTGTTGTTTAAAGTACTGGTACACGGGTCTAAAATTAATGATGGGATAATCGCATGGTTTTTTGATTCGAATAAATCGATTAAGGTTATTTTTAATCGAATAAATAATAGGTAAAAAAGTATCGATTTTCTTGTTCTAATCCATACATAAAAATTTTCCACAAATACTTATATATCTATAAATTTGTTTGAAACTGTTCGCAACAAAAAATTTTCTGTTAATTTTTTATAATTTCTGCTATTTTGAAAATTTGTTGTTTCAAAATTATATTTTATATTTTTAATTAATGTAAAACATGTAGGCATCTGCAATGTTTTGTTTTGTTTAAATTATAAACAGCTGAAAAGCGTAAATAATAATTTTTTTAAATTATAGATTAATCTATTATAATTAAATAATCGATTATTTTAAAAACTATTATCCCATCACTACGCTAAAATATTTAATTAAAATTATTGTTAGTCATATACAAAATTTAGCTTAACGAATTAAATCAGTTGTTACCTTTTAGTTGGGTTTGGTGTATTGATATTATTGGACTAGAAAATCATTTTCGCAGTGTTTCTTTATTCCAAAACTATACCAGAAGTGTTTACAAACAGTACTTCAATAACATGGACTGTACAACATTTGCGAATTGCATTCGACTGCCGACTGCTGACTGCGAGCTGCCGACTGCCGACTGCGCATTGTGAATAAGGCCTTAATGATTCGCAAACCTTGCGGCGCGGCGTGCTACTAGTCCAGGTTGTAGTGCTCCATGTTGCTATAACCGAGCACCAAGCCTGCGGTTCATTGGTTGTTGTAACTAAACAAGTGCCTTGTATATTACAGCATTCGCTAGATATCTTTTGTTTATAACACCCGAAGCCGTGAATTAATGGGGGTGTTAAAAGTTTCCATTTCTGTACATAAAGTGGAAAACTCTTCTAAATGTTCTTGTACAACCTCAACAAATCTAGCATGTATTGATATCGCTACCAGACTTAGGTTCAGGAATATCAAACTCAAAATGTAGGTATGTTCTGGAATGAAACGAATGTATATAATTAGCGGAGATCTTGTTCATTATTTACTTATCGGTACAGTGTTTGCAGTATTATATAATTTACTTTTATGTTACATGACTGCTGCATTTTGTGAAGACATTCATTGGAAAGTAGCTCTTATAAAATGTTGAACCATTAGGTTAAATGATAAAATAACAGTAGTATAGAGTTAATAACCCTAAAATAAATAGATTATAACTAACAAATCTATAGAATTACACCATTTACAGCAAATGATGTGTTCATTGATTACTGCTACTACGTGTCTCAAGAAAAGGCCGAAGGGTATTAATTTCCAAGCTTACAAAAAACATATTTCTATGGCTCTTAGTGATGTCAGATTAAAAAATAATGTTCAAATTCTAGTTCACATTTAAAATTAACTAATTTCATTGACATTTCAATTAATAAACATATATTATCCTGAATGTTCTTATATCTTTAGAAGAAAAACAGCGTGGTGTGAATTCTGATAATTTTCAGTTCTGCTAAATCTTCTACATGTAAACGAGTATTGAATTTGGTGGCAGAGTACAAAAATTGCTCTTATCAGTGCTGATGTCTGACACGAACATAACGTTACAAATTCTTCTTCCAGCTTCTCATAAACCAGTCAGTTTTTAGGATGACAACGGGCTTTATCTCTATGACTACACCGCCAGGTCGTCTGATCCCAACGAAATAAAATATGAATGTTGTAACATATAATAGGAAGAAATGTGTCGCAAGGTAGGTTTGTTTTTGGAATAGTAGTAAGTTTGCAAAATGAAACCAGTTATATGATCATAAATTCAATATAAAATATCGTTTTTGTGAAGGTAAACATATCGGACGTATCGTAAAGTTAATGAGACTCATTTGTGGACTATTACATTTCTTAGGTCTCTAGTATGGCTACTATTGATAATGTCTGCCATCTTTAGATAGGATAGACAGTTTTACCAGTAAGTAAAAGCGTATACATTCATATCGTGTAAGTTTTATGAATAGTGCACAAGTAATTTCGTATCCTCGGAAGACCCCAAGACAAAGAAGATGCGTGGAGTATAAATTGTAAAACAAAATTAATAAGCTTAAATACCATTTTAGTGTGCCGAGAGATAACAATAATATCTTAATTCAATACTGGTATCCTTCTAAACATTCAATGTTAAAATAATTAGGATAATTAAAACTCCCGAACTATTTAGGCCTATATTAAAGATAACCTATTAGAAAATTATGAAGTGAAGCATTACGTAAACAAAAATTTGCTAGTACTGTTATTTAATTTCTGTGGTAGTGGTGCAGTTCCAAAATTATGACTTAACCACCTATAACTTTTAGATCCAAGTGCACATTCAAAAATTGCCCGAATGGTATATAAACTATGTTGAAACACCAAAGAAGTAGTATACCAGAAAAATTACTAAGTGAAGTAGGTAGGTAAGGAAATATTAACCAAAATAATAGCGTCTTTCCCGAAAATCGTGAAAATATTACCTGCAAATGTTGGATATGGTTATTACTAAACACACATAATACGAATTTCAGTGGGGCTTCACGTAATTTGCAATATATGCCATGGAATATGATAGTGAGGATGACTATGAAGATTGCGGTGTTTATGCAGGAAAACAGGTAAAATGTATGTCCACTATATTTATATCGGGTCGCTAAATTGTATTAAATGAAAGAATATCTTTTAAAATCAATCCTTATTTTATAAAATGCCATTCACAGGGTATATTTATGCCGAGCCGCTCAGGTTATACATCTAAAAAACACAGCAAACAAAGAGTGTCGGAACATAATGTAATTCTTTTGAATTACTCTAGGATTACCTTGTCTATATTCACGAGAGGATTGTATTTCATAGTGTATTAGTAGAATACATATACATATAGTAGATCATACAAAAATATATTCACGGATGGTGGTAATCAACAATTGACATGTATCGCCATTATACATTCCTTACCTTCTGTAACCAATGATACACAGAAACAGGAAATAAATGCGCATCAAAGTTGCTTTACGTCGCAATTATATCATGGTAATGTGCAGCAGAACTAACCAAATTAAACTTAACTTCTCGATATTTTTACCCCGCGATTTCCCTGATTTTCATACGCTTCCCACTATCTTATTTGTGGTTTCCATTTATAATTTTTTGGTGCCCCTAGTAAATGTGTGTTATGTGTAATTAGTAGAGTGGAATTATACCACTCTCCATGATTTTTTTTTTTTTTTTTTTTTTTTTTTTAAGTCGCTATTCTTTACAATTACCGTTTCACATAAGAACGTTTTTATAAAATTCAATTTTTTCAAAAAGTGCCTGACATTCACCCCATGATGAGCAGTCTGAAAATTACATAAGGTCACCCTAACTTTAAAAATAAGCACTTTGCTTCATATCTTGTAGGCAATATTACAAATAACAGAGCAGTTCACATAAAATCATGATTGACCTTAATTTATGAAGAATTAAAAAATCCAGAAAGGTATATTTTTTTCCCAGTGCTTTACGATGTTTTTTTTTCAGAAGTGAGTGAGTGAAAGGTGTGGGCTGCTCTTAACCAGGTCTTGAGAGCTGATGAGGGTGAAGTGAGGTGGATAAAGAAGCAGCACCAGAATGCAAGAGCGGGGTAAACTGTAGATCCCCGAGAAAACCCACCGGCAAGGGGCATCATCCAGGACGATTAACCACATGAAAATCTCCAGTAGTGACCCCGCCGGGAATCGAACCGAGTTCGTCTTGGTGGGAGGCGAACATCCTAATCGCTATACCAATCGCTGCCCTCTGGTGTGTAAGGTGTGATGTCATAACAGGGGAGCCAGTGTTTTGTTTATATTTGTAATTCTGTGATGCAAAAAAACGAAAATAATGCTTATTTCTCTTCCAACTATTATCCAAATTGCGACATATCCTTGAAAAAAACTTATCTAGAAGTGCGGGAACAAAGCGTGAATGATAAAATTTAGATAGCAGCAGCTAACATCCATGTGAGGAGTACGTCTACAAATAAAAATATGAAGAAAAAAACAGTAAGACATGACTCGTAGCGATAGGAACATTTCGCGAGTTCATTTCAAGACAAGGCAGACGTCAAACAGGTGTACACTGAAGTTGACTTTCCAATTGGAACGCAGTTTATTAGATACGCCCTGGACGCCTCTGAGCCAATTGCAGACTGGGAAGGAAACAAGTGGCGAATCCCATACTGCCAGGTGTGGAGTGACACTGGCTACTTACTCGGGAAGCAACCAATGAACAAACAACTGAGGGTCGAGTGCACACAGGATTGTGGAATCTAGCCTACAGGTCACTGAACTCGCGAAATTCTCCTATCCCTAGATATGAGTTAATGACAAGGAATTTTTTTACTTTTAATTTATATTTGAAATTGTCCAATTGAGTAAAATGTTAAACAGAGTAGTGGTGTTATACATCAATTTGTAATTGGAGGCATAAAAATTGTTGTGACAATATTTATCGTAACGTACTATTTCTTATTATTTTGAAAATTGCAGATATTAATCAAATGTGTATTAATCTACATATTACTTTTGAAACCAATATATTTATTACTTGGCTTTTGGACATTTTTGGGTAATCTCTGATACAGTATATACTGGAATTACTTTTTCATTTAATATTTACCAAACTCCACCTAGCAGCACAACCGTTTATCAAAGGTTGCAAGGACAAAACCAGTACAAATCTTATTTCATAATTTTTTTTATAATTTCCTCTTTTTAAAAGTGTATGTTGTGCCAAACTGCACCTTTAAGAAATGTCAGTAATTGGAACATAAAACCGAGCCAGTTTTCTGTAAAGGTGATTCCTACTTCATTTACTGTAGGACATAGGACACTGTGTAGGTCAGTGTAGTACTACTGTATATTCTATTTATAAAGTTACCTTGTCAATTTTTACTCTTGTATAGTTTTTCCTCGTATATTAATGTACTGTAATGTTCGTGCTTTGTCATATTTCTTTACCATATTTTGACTTTGGCATAAATGTAAAACAGTTTACTAGACATACTACTTATGCACATGTACATAGTTATTAATTTAATTCTGTTGTGAGGTTTTGTGCAAGTAAGGTATTAAACATGATGGGTGTCTTAGCATGGTAGGTATAGACTAGTAAATTTAAAGCAGTTTATTTTCTGCGAACTAGTTTTATATTGGTTGCATTTTGTTAAGGGTAACAGAACATTTACATGTGGTAATATGTTGCTGTATTTGTTTGTCAGAGTTTTCATACTGAGTGCTTCATGTCAGATATATGTTTTAAGCACCCCAAGTTAAGTATAAAACTACAAAAAACATTTATTTCATCTAAACATTGAGAGTGCCACGCGTCAGCTGTTAGGCTTGTTTAATAATAATAATATTAATAATAATATATTATGGCTAATATGCTTTACAGACGATAATCAAATTCATATTTGGCACAATAAGGGACATAGAACACCATGTTAATATTTTATATAACAATATCATATCTAAAATCAAACAATTAGTCTAGTGAGTAAAAACCGGGGCCCTAGTGTACAACCCGATACCACGTTGTTTACATGCATGTTATGACGTCACCAATATGACACCGATGACATCATATGACCTTTACTATTGCCCTATCCCTTATCTATGACAACCTTAATGGGGCATCCATGGGAATGTGAGAATTTTCGGGCGGTAACACTTTCAGCATTTACAGACGTTGGTATTGCGAAGTACACTAGTGCTCAACCGCTCTAGTGTACGACCCGATACCGCATATGGTATCGGGTAGTACACTTTTGCCCATTCGCCTAAGTGTACCACGCGATACCACATAGAGATAATAGTAATTAAATTACTATTAGGCCACCTAAACTAACGCATGATTTTTGTAAACTGCGAATCATATTTTTCGATAGATTAGCAACACCTTGTTTATTATGGGTCGTGTGTGAGTGATTTACTGTAATGGGTGCATATTTCGAACAAACATAGTCAATAAACTACTCATTTCCCGTCTAAACTAACGTATATCTCTAAACGACGAATCACAATTTTCGGTACTTCAGCCACACCTTATTTATCACGGGTCGTGTTTGGGCGAATCACTATAATGGGTGCATATTTCGAAGGAAAAAAAATCATTTTACTTAAAACTCCTTCTTTATTAAACACCTCTTCAAACCTCCTTCTGCACTTTAGATTGCACCACTACTTCAGGCACCATGTTCTTTTGTTACTCGTTATCTGCTACAGAATCCTGACCTAACATTACCTACCTACAAAACAGTTTATTGAACCCGATACACACATTTTTATTTAAATATCTACACACTTACCTTTACCAAACATACCCATTTTCTGCCAACATGTATTTCCAAACTTATCCTCACTATTCGACGTCGCACACTTAATTTGCACTGCGGTGCGTACATTATTAACGTCGAGCACAACATCCTTATTGCACCACATAATTTTATATCAGCTCCGTATACACTATAAATCATTATTCTTTCTACAGCACTCACTATTACAACTCAAGGTATTTATTCAATACCACTGCATTTTATATAATACTTACTATTTTATCACTCTGTACATATCCATTATATGACATACTGACTCGAAATAAACCGGAATATGAACACATAAACTGTTACCTTATTTGCTCTATGAACGGAACGAGCGGCCAACTAGTCATAAATATTTAACTATTCTACAATACGAACAAACACACAGTCCTACAACTTACGAAATCTTAAATATTCAGCTGTTGCAAAATGCAGCTTTACTCGTTGCAGCTACGACCAATACGACGTCATTAACTACGTCACACGTATAAACAAACCTGTGGAGTCTGGTTCTACACTTCCCCAAAATAGGTACATACCAAACAATTATACAACTTTATTTTAAACATGTCAGTTAAGTCAGTAAAATTTTTCAGTAATTTGTTATCGAATTTTAGTGCAAGAACATTACAATTGTTATTGGATTCATTTAATCTACAATATTGTGTATGTACAAGTTTCTGCCTCTTATACTATAATACTTAATGCACATTACATTTTGTTTGTAATGTAGTGTTTTTTAATTCAGCTCTTGTATACATTAACTTATTACATTTTTGATGTACAAGTTTATTATTGCTAAAAATTTAATTCAGCTAATAACTGTCTATAATGTACTCTGTCACATCATATAATAGTTCTAATAGTTTTTTTGAAAAAGTATCATGTGAGAACTATTTCCCCAGATAATTAAGCAATAAGATATTAGGCTGTGGAAGTAAGCATAATTTGAAGATTTTGTGTATGTATCTGGTACATGCTTTTTAAGATTTCTTAAAAATATGTACTGTTTTAAATTATTTATCACATAGAAAATATAAATGTTCCTCCCATGTCAACATCTTATTTATATAAATTCCTAAACATTTTCACAAATTACGTGTTCTTCTTTAGTCAGCTGTTCTCTAAGCCCAAGTATTAGATGTTTGGTTTTACTATCGTGAAACCATTTGAGACAAACTACATAGAAGGATGTGATAAGGTATCCTTAGTACTCACTCTCAAATGTCAAAGTCTTTACTTACCTTAATGAAAGTTGTATAATCAGCATACAAAACACTTGATGGTGTTACATTATATGGTAATTAAGTTATCAAATCAATAAATAATATATATCAGAGTACGGAACCTTAAGGAACACAATGTTTGAGCATTAATTAGTACATCTGATTTAATCAATTTACACAAACAGTTTGCACACAGTTTTCTAAATAGATTTTTAATGATCCGACTTTCTCAAGAATGAATTGCAATTTATAAAATTGGAGGCTTTGCTTAAGTCACAGAGTTTAACTTGTGTGAAATTTTTATTTTCAAAAGCTTCTATTACATTACTAACTACGTATATAATAGCATCCAAAGTGGATTTACCTGACCTAAATCCAAATCGTGAATTACTCAATATATTATACATGTAAATATTGGCTTAGCTGGATCATAACAATTTGTTTGCATTTGGTATATTTTTTCCACAAAACAACATAATTATTTTAAGTGTATTTTTTCCGGTATCAGTTGCAGTGTTCTTGATTATTTTTTTCCATATTGCGGAATTGCAAATAGAAAGTCCTTTACAGATATGACAAGACAAGGCAAATTCAAAAGATAATGAAAATTAACGAAGTCATTTAAAGAAACAAAGGCCACTTTTGATGATGTAGGAGTCTCCTCAGATAAAAAAAAATTAATTTAAGAAAGAGAAATGATCAGAATTTAAATGTAGTTGTCTCGCCAGACCAAAGCATTCATCCTGAAATGAGTAATTAGCAAAATTCATCAAATTAAAATTTATTTTATTTAAACCAAGGAATGAGTTGTCAGCAGAGAACACATTCTCTACAAGATTGTTTTGACAATATGTCAGAATAATCTGACTCCTCTGACAAAGATGTTAGTGATATTAACGACCTTGATAGTTTTTGCAGCAGCTTGAGGAATGGGTGTGTGCAGTTAAGAATATCAACTGTTGCAATCTGTGCTCTATTATCTATACTCAAATGTCATAATTGTTTTAAAAATCTGCCTTCAGATGGCCGCACACTCCTTCATACTCCCTTTTCTCGCATTGTGGAACCTGGTTCATACAGTCATATTGGTCTTGTCTGCAGCTTGCAAAGGATTTTATCAAGAATAAAATGTTCTATCTCTATTGTTGATTGCTGATTGGGATAGAAGGATTGCCCTTATTTCGCAGCAGTGTTGGAGAATTTTGACCTATTTGGTATGTATAGTAAATGTGCCATCTTTAAAGTCAGTTTTCCGGTAGGTATATTTTATGGAAGAAAAAAAATAAACCTGGTGATTGTAATAGTTTTCTAAAAGAAGAGGTTTCAGCTTTGAATGGCATTGCTTTGCCTCCCGCTGTTGTAAATCAAGTTGGATTCTCGGCTAATTCAACTTGATTTTTGTATGGTAATCATTCCAGGCAATGCTCAGGCTGGTAGTTTTTCTCGGGATATCCAGCTCTACCTCACTTAATCATCTGCTTTAATGCTCTCGGATGTTAAATAGACACTAGAGTCTTTGGTCTAAACTGAACTATGTTTTCTTTCTATCTAAGCAACTCATATTATTTTGTTTTTCTAAATCTACCAGTGTGTGTGTACGATGACAAAGGGGGAGGGGGTAGGGAATTCAGCTCTATAAACTAACTAAGGGAATTTATAGTTAATTCTGTGAATAAACAAATGGAATTTATAGTCAATACTGTGATCAAACAGTGGCTACTGAAAAAATTCATTTTACTATATGGCTGTAGGACTAAATTATTTGTGACCTGCTGTAAATACATGTGCCCAAATAAGTGTACGATCTAAGCTTTATTTGTGGCAAGCTTGCTTGGATATTTATTTAAAAATATAAAATAGCAGTATCCTCTTGAATAATACCATAATGGCCATTTGTATTAATATTGTAATGAACAAAGTAGAATCTGACTGATTTTAAATTTTTAAGGCTGGGAATCATAGTCAAAGGCTTGTTTGGCAAGAATGCCAATACTTCATGAAATAATGCATATTTTTCAAGCAATACTTACTTGAGCAATAAAGTCGTAAACAGCTACTTGGTGAAGTAATTCTTCTTGAATTATTACTTATTTTTACTTCGTGAAGTATCAAAATAAGTATTACTATAATATCAGTACCAACAGAACACATGCAATTCCCATTTTTTACAGCAAATACCAATATAAAGTAAATATTTATGCAGATTCATTATTTATAATTGATTACCTGTTTTATAAATTATTTTGCATTGTTTTACTACACTTTTAATATACAAATAATAATCAGCTGTGCATTACATTTTTGTTTCGGTAGTTCGTTAACTGCGAATAAAAATTTACGCAACATGCACATTTAACAAAATGAAATAATGCTCTTTCAGTGCCATCTCAGTCAATTTATAATCTACGAGACCATGTGATGAAATAATATTGAGTATTTGCATTCAATGTTAATTATTCCAGTGCCACAAACATTATTGAGCATGAAACATGTGTTTGCTCGCATCTCATATTACTGTCCTGCCAACATACCCTCGGTTTCAGCACATGTATGACAAACACGTTTAGTTATAACCTAGCTGGTATGGGCACAGTATATTGGCAGATTTTATAAATGAGATAATAAAATGACCAAGTTTTTTCCCCTTTTGGTTTAATCTGAACTGGCAAAGGTTTTATCTAAAAAAAAAAAAAAAAAAAAAATTTGGCTGTTTTCTTCTTGAACACATAGTTTTAATTTAAAATTACCATTTTTTGTTCATTTATAAACATCAATAATTACTATGTAATGGAATTTTCACTCGTGTCATTTTGTTTAAAGGTATTGGTAATGTAATTTTCCATACCAGGAATTTTTTCCAGCATTTAACTCACTAAATTTGTAAGGCATAGAACTAGGAATGACAGTCACAAGGATAATTGAAGTTTTTAAAAGAACATACTGTAGTTTGAATTAATTTTAAGTTTTGTTATTTATGTAAAGTAAAACCCTTGTAATCAGTTATCTTTAAAGATTTCATTCTTAATCCGCTGGAGTAATGTCAGCTATCTATAAACTTTACCTTGTTAAAATTATTCTCGGTATAGCGTCGGAGCTTTTGCTTTTTGCCCAAGACCATCTGGGTTTGATTCGCAGCAGACTCATTCGTGGATTTTTTATTTTCCCCATCTTGTTTACTTCATTTCATTGCTTTTTTTGGTAATCAACTGTCAAAAAGTAACCCTTATCTCATAGCTGTAGATGTTTTCAAAACTAAGATGATTGATAGAAACTACTAGGAAGTCTCATTAATACCAACCAGAAGGGAGTAAAATTAGTACTTTGTAAAAACTAGGTTTGTATTAAGTAAACCATGACAGAAAGAAAACTACACAAACTCGTTGACTGCTGTTTACGATCTGGCTTAAAAATTGTAACAACAATATAATTTTATCAAATTATTGCATAATATGTACAGTGTTATACTAATTAATCACTACTGAAATTAATAAGTTGTGATCTGCTCAAGGGACCAGAAAATTGAGTGTTTTCTGGATATGGAAATGTACATCATTATTGTATGTTGTTCTTGAATAGATGATAATTATAAGTTTTCCTTCACTGGTGCCTCAAAGAAATCTTCCCATGATGCTTCAAGTGAAAAAAGAAAGAAGTAATTTATAATTGGCATCTACAGGCAAAAACAAGAATAAACAGATAGTAATATTTAATGTGTTCTACTTAAGAAAATGTCAAAATTATGACTGGGCTAGTACCAACATGAATAGTATAGGTACCAGGAGAATTGGTAAAACAATTACTTAAACAATACTTTGCTGCTTAATGTGAATTTTACCATTTCTAATTAGTTGTATACTGGTGTACCTAAAACCCCTGTCACATTGTAAAATTTTCGCCTTCAAATATAGCCTATTTGACAAAATTTGAAGTCTAAATACGACCATCAAATTTTTCCATTCAACAAATTGAATAAAATAATTTCTAATGTATTTGAAAATGTGTCACACACTCAAAAGTTTGGATGGATCTAGTCTGAATTTCCATTTAAAATTTATTTTCAAAGTGTGATATTGCTGTTGTGTTACACTACAGTTCAGAACAGGAAGAACTATAACAAAAGTTGTGATTTATTTTCACATCTTTACTAAACTTAAGTTTTATTTACCAGACATATTTCCTGCACAGTGAAATTTAATGCTTCTGAATTCTTAAGGTTATTGTGAAATAATTACATGAAACAGTATTCATGCTCAAATAGCTTCTTTGCAAATTAATTATCTTCATAACCTTGTTTCGTTTCCATTTACTGTTTGTCATTTTAATGTTCTGTGAAGTGCGAAATAGCCATTTTTGTCATGCACGATTCTGATTGAGTCTGACTGAGTCTGTCAAACATCAAAGAAATTCTAGAAAGAGTACAACTTCCAAATATTTTATGGAAACTAGGGCCATTTAAATTTTCCAGAAAAATATAGTGGCGATAATGATGTTTCGGTGACGCCAGAGCCGTCCAGTTTCATTTGACCAACTTTATTTGAAGAAGTTTGACGAAAAAATTTGACAGTGTGACATGGTCTTAAGGCGTACCACATTTTCCAAGGTTCTCACAATAATATGCATGCCAGTGAGTTACAGTAAATAGTGTGGCGTGGAAAGTTTACTGCAACTCTAGTGGGAAATTGCTTTGAGTAGTGTGATGTATAGGCTAACACATTAAAAATGTAAAATCCATACCTGCAAACATTTCCGATGTAGCTCCCTGCATAAGGATAGGATTTGTCATGATATAAACATTGGCGTAAATATATAAGTACCAATAATATATACAAAATAGTATTATTATGTGCCAAAGTGATTTACAATAACAAGTCACTACTAGAAAATACCTGCTTTACAGTATTGTTCGACTAAATGCTGGCCGTTTTATGAGGGGATAGGCTTATTTCTTACTACTTCCGGCTTGACGAAGCAATTGAGGGGGTTCAATGAATGAATTTTGGCCTATATTTCACGAATGCCATTAATGCTATGATCAGATTTTTTTTGTGCTTAAGAACCTTTGATATTGTTGATACTAAAAAAAAATTAAAAAAATTATCCTTAACTCGAGTTGAACTCAATTACGATTAGAGCTCATTTTAGGTAATTTTTATAATTTTAAAACAAGTCTAGTTAATCATTAAAGAGTTGTAAATGAAAATTATTTACTTACAGACTGCTAACTAACAGTTTGTATGCGCAGTACAGCCATGTAATCTGGTCATTTAATTTCTGAAATCGACAAATTCGTTGTTGAGGCATTTTTTAAATCTGAAGATGTCTATTAATGCATCAATGTGCATTTTTTAACGAATGTTAAGATTATAATATTTAAAGCTTTTTACCTGCGTAGTAGTTTTTCACTGTAATGGTATGTTTTGACAAGAACTAATTACATTACAAATATTTAGTCACAAAAACTATTATCAGCTATGCAAACAAATTAAGAATGCAGCTGGAATCGAACCTCAGCCAAAATTAAATCCAATACCTTCTTACTTGCAAGCCGCGCATCCTACCATTTGCTCCACTGCATCACATGAAAAAAGTGTGACGTGTGCCACATGTCCCGTCCAAAGCCTGTTTGACAGCCGCGGTACCATGGAGCTGCGAAGTTGGGATGCGCACTCGACGAGTGGAGTAGTTAAGTGCAGTGCAATGCAAGTGTGGATGCAACACAACACAAATATTAGCATGTGACTTCAGAGCACCCACTGTAGCGCATTATATAAAATAGATCTTTATTTTCAGTGATACATTTTTATTTAGGGTTTTGCGTGTGATTTGAAAACATGAGTATCCACGTGTTTAGGTATTTTATGCAAGGAAACAACCACAGTGCATTTCAGAGTGAGTAAAGCTTGTTTTTCAGTGTTTTATTGTGTACCATTCACAACATGTGCCATCCTCACCTCATTTACCCAAATGTAAACAGTGTTCTTTATTCAATATTATTTTCAGGAGTTATTTACATATGTTCCAGCACAAGGTAGAGAATGCATAGTGTTTATATGAATTTTGCAATGTTGAGAAAGTAGTTACATGTGACCAACTGGCCCGCCATAATCGGCTGGCACACCACTGAGTGAAATTCCCTCAGCTACGAGCATCTTGGAGGTGTGGTTGTATGTTACCGCAGCTCGGGTTTCACATGCTCAGGCAGCATTCAACTTTTGTTTTTCAATCATTTAATCTCCATAGTCTTTAATTAACCAGAACCATTGTTCTTTAGCTGACCGAGACACCGCCTCCTCCTACCCTTTCTCCTCAGAGCTTGAATCGCCTGAGGAAGATAAAAAACTTGCACTTAATTTTCATCGGCTTAGTGCCATTTTCGCAGCATTACCTAAGGAAAATCAGCTGGCGGATCAACTTTCACGAGACAACCGGAGCAGCATGGTGGTGAACGACAATGCAGAATGGGACGACGTCCTACCTCCAACCAGAAAGGAACTCCTACATGAGGTATATGTAAATGCAATGAGCTCAGTGGAGGGCGATATACTCGTGAGTGAGATGTGGAGGGAGATAGTAACAGCACAGCATGTGTGTTTGTTTACGAACAAGGTGAAGGCAAAGTGTGAAATACAGTGAGTGGAGAATAGGCACGTGATAGATGATAGATTGGAAACTTGTTCCACGCAAGAACCAACGAATTGGAAGCTATTTGTACCTGTGAACAAGAGAACACTAGTGCTAACACACACACACATGCAAGTGAGATCGCAGTACACATGGGTACAGCGCATACAGTTCGAAACATTCGCGAGACGTTTTATTGACCGGCAGTGTCACGTGACATGCGTGACTACGTACAGAGATGTGTAATGTGTCAGCATTTTAAGTTACGTAGAACATATGGAAGGCAACAAAAGCATCAACGAGTTCCTACGCGACCATTTGAGACTTTAAGTCTCGATTTAATGGGACCTTATCCACTCACAACAATTGGCCAAAAGTTTATCTTGGTTGCCACGGACAACTACTCGCACTAGGTGTATGCATACCCACTCAGTGGGCGCATGTGCGAAACATTGCAAAGGTATTGGAGCAAGAATATTTCGTGATTTGGGGATGCCCGAACAACTGCTTAAAGACAACAGCACACAATTCACCAGCAGGAGGTGGCAGGAGAAGAGCACCCGTGGGGGGTGTACCACTTAAAGACGGTGGTAAACCATTCCCCCCCTCCGAACCACAGAGGGCGCGGTAATGAGGAGTTGAAGGTAAAACTGTGGCTCTGTGTAGGTGAGCAGTTCAACACATGGGTTGAACACCTGTCCGCCACCCTCTTCACCCTTCGCCGGCATGTTAACGAAGCCATGGGACAAACACCTGCCCAGGTCCTGCTAGGCCACAACTTGGACTTGCTGGGTGAAAAGCAATGTCCCCAAGAACCGACGAATAGCAGTGCAAAGAGCAGCGGAGGACAACGAGAAAAAAGACGCAGAGAGTGAGGCGAACAGCTATGCTGCCAACAGCAGTATGCCAGGGGGTGGGTCCCGACAACCATGAGACCACTGCTGACACTACTAGTAGGGCAACAAGTATGTCTGTGAGCGCACCCGCAATCCACAGCGAAGCAAAACTTTGTGCAGGGCTGGCAGCAAGGTGGTGCGGCCCACACAAGGTGGTGCGAAGTATTGAGCCCAGTACCTACCTGGTCCGAGTGGCCAGGAGACTAGTCCAGGCTCACCTGGATGACATAAGAAGACCACCAGATGACGTCCCCAGCGAGAACGGACCCAGTGACCAGAACACCCACGACGGCACAAGAAATGCAGAGCAGGAAGAGACGGCAAGAGGGGAGGACGGTGTGCCAGAACCTCAGCCGGAGGGGCCCCCACCTGATGTGTAAGTGCTGTCAACACCAGATGTAGCAACATCTCCCAGGGATCGGCTGAGCACAGACATGGGACGTGACGTGGCAAACACTACTGCCCCAGAACAGCAAGCAAGGGGAGAAGATGTGCAAGCAAGTGAGGGAGCAGATGTGCAAGCAAGTGAGGGAGGTGGAAGGCAATGCACGATGGAGGAAGCAGCCCCAATGACACTTGACAGCAGAAGTAACAGCACGAGTAGAGGAGGCAGGAGAGCCGCAACAGGGTGGTCCACCCCACCTGGTAGCTAGTGGCGCGGGTCGCACCCGGCACTGTAAGATAACGCAAGGAGAGAGCAAGCAAGAAGACAGCATGAGCAGCTGCAGTGACAGTGAGGGCAGTGTGTCGTACGGCTCGTACTGCCCCCGCGAATCATATAGCCGGAAGAGACAGCCAGCGGCCTGTACAGCTTGCAAGGGCGGGAACATGTCCTGCAACGAGCAGCGTCGGAGAAGAAGGTTACCTCAGAGAACACTTCGAGACCACATGGAGGCGGTGAGGAGTACATACCAGCTACAGTCCAGAAGACAGCCAGGGAAGCAGTGTCCTCGCTGTGTGTGATGCCGTGTGGCCACAAATGGGCTCAGTGAGGGGAGGGAGGCATTTGACATGTGCCAAGTATCCCATCTGAAGCCTGTTTGACAGCAGTGGCACCATGGAGCTGCACAGATGGGATGAGCACTCGACGAGCGAAGCAGTTAAGTGCTGTGCAATGCAAGTGTGGATGCAACCCAACATAAATCTTAGTACTTGACGTCAGAGAACCCACTGTAATCCATTAATATAAAATAGATCTTTATTTTCAGTGATATATTTTTATTTAGGGTTTTGTGTGTGGTTTGTAAACATGAGTATCCACGTGTTAACATAATTAATGCAAGGAAACAACTGCAGTGCATTTCAGAGTGAGTAAAGCTTGTTTTTCAGTGTTTCATTGTGTACCATTCACAACGTGTGCCATCTACGTGTGCCATCCTCACCTCATTCACCCAAATGAAAACAGTGTTCTATAATCAATGTTATTTTTAAGAGATATTTACATATGTTCCAGCACAAAGTAAGGAATGCAAAGTGTTAAATGTATTTTGCAATGTTGAGAAAGTAGATCCACATGGCCAGCTGGCTTGCCAAACTCGGCCGGCACACCACTGAGTGCAAATCACTCAGCCATGAGCAACTCAGGGGAGTGGTTGCGTGTTACCGCAGCTCAGGTTTCGCATACTCGGGCAGCATTCAACTTTTGTTTTTCAATCATTTAATCTCCATATTCTTTAATTAAATGGAGCCATTGTTCTTTAGCTGCCCGAGACACCACTCCCCTCTTCCCCAGTGCTCGAATCCCTGGGGAAGATTAAAAACTTGCACTTAATTTTCATCGGCTTAGCGCCATTTTCGCGGCAATACCTAACTGGTGGGTTTTGAAGCCATGAAGTGTTATTTTGTATGTAAAGTGTGTCGAGAGCCTTGTTAAATGAACGGCGTAATTACGAATTGAGAACTGATCATGTGGACATTATTTCGTGGCCTTCGGGCTCTTCGGGGCACGGGCCCTTAGAGTACCCGCACCTTTTTCACCTAGTGTACCAATATGCATTTTTCTTTGTTCGTTAATGAGCAAATATTGTGTGTGTAAATGTAGGTGTGTCACTAACTGATAAGTCAATGTATCAACTCAACTTGAAAGTATTCAGCGAACTTTTGTATGCAACAGCACTACGTAACATGGGTGTGTGACCCGAACAGGCCACTGCGCCCTACGCACTTGGAATATTTTTACAGAGCATTCATAAGGAGCAGCAGTCCAGGATTGCATTGGTCGTCGGCCAAACGAATCTAGAGGAAACCTCGTCTCTACCGACTCACACGACATCGTCCAGCAATGTCTGGCCCCCTGGGTGATATAACCTTTAAAAATTCACCGCTCTTTAAATCTTGCCGCTACCCACTGAAGCACCATGGAGCCACATCATGTGGCTCATAGTACATATTAGAAAACTGATATATTAAATACACGTAAGTGAAGAATTACAGTGACTGTTTCATGACATGAAACTACTTCATGGTCTCAAAATATACACATATTTTGTATATGCAAATTGCGCTACTAAATTTGAAAGCTAAGCTACATTTCGTTCAGATTATACCTACCCTTGACAATCAAAATAAAGCAGTTTGAATTTACGATGGTGTCATTATCCACCATTTTACAATGAAACAAGACAGTGCTCATTCCATATCTACAGATCACTTGGCCAAGATGTTCTTATTTCCGTATTTAAGCAAGAACTCGACGACTATTAAATATGGTTTGTAAAAGGTGGTCTCAAACAGTGACTATGTAACCCAAAAATGCAGTCTCAAGGTGAACAAAAATAAGACAATCTTCACTAAGGCTGTCTGGTTAGCATATACTTGAGATTAGTTCAAGCAGTGCTTTTGGCATATTGAAACTAACCTAATACAAAAAATAAGATTATCTTGAAGGAGGAAGTCCTCAAAAATGCGAGTATGACTACTGTCCATAGTGTCCCTTTGGTAATTTAAGAATATTTTTATTTTTAGGGAATGTCTAGTAGTTGGTTTTCACTAATTGGATGCATGGAAATTAATTTTGTTTGCTGTTTCTCTAGTATCGCAAAATAAAATATGTTTGTTGGTTTATTTGACAGATTTATTGACAGGATTTGTAACCATTTCATTGTTTCACAAACCAAAGAATAACCTAGTATGTGCTTAATCTCCTGAAATACAAGCACCACCTAAAGTAAGTAGCCCTACTTTAGTTAATGGCTTTACGTCTGTGCTATTTATTTATTTGTAAAATCATTTCAATGTTATAAGTTTTCCATTTGCTATATTATTTCAAAGTTATAATTTTTCTACTTTTTAAATTAATTAAATGTACAAATATTTTTCATGTGTTAAATTATCTTAATGTTAATATGCACTACAGCTGATATGACAGTGGGTCTCTTTTACATCATCCTAATCTTACATTCTCGTACAACAAATCGATGCTCAAATGAAAAACTGGAATTTGTTTTCTTCTGTAAGCATTCATTATTTTTGACACACTGATTAAAAATAATGGAATGTAATTCATTGCTATTGAGAACCTGAAAAAAAAAAAAAAAAAAAAAAAAAAAAAAAAAAAAAAAAAAAAAAAAAAAAAACACACACACACACACACAAAGCACATTTTCCAGAATTTATGTTGATATGATATCTGAGGGAACAGATAAAGAAGTACATTGCAGTTTAAATGTTAACTGTAGATGGTGTCCTCTAGAACCTGCTAAGTCTGTTTTCACCTTCTGTCAGTAATTTAATGAAACACTTTATTTAATTGTGAAACATTACAGAACATATAGACTTTAAATATGGAATCTACGCAATAATAAATTGCATGTTTTTGCATATATATTAAATGTTAATCGTTACATTTTTGGCTAACCTGAAAAATGTTGCTTCTCTGACATAGAAGGTTTTGTTTTCCACCTGACGATATGTTTGTTAACTTCGCCACATGACTCCTGCCATCTTGATATTGTACATTTTGCAAAGATTGTATGTACTTATGCAAGCGAATCATTTGATCGGGAAGTACAACTTCCAACTGAAGCTCCAACACAGATCTTGCCAACAGCTAATCAGTGGCTTCTGTGAATAAAGGAACTTTAGCCAGTCAAATCATTGCTTTCTGTTGAAAAGGGAACACTATAGCAATTATTTGACATTGTAAAATAATAAATGCAGCAAATCCGTTGGAAGATTATACTAAAATGCAAAAATCATTTCCTGGTACACATAAAAATTGATCTGTTGGGTTTACCAGTGCTCATCCTTTTAGTCGTAGCATTAAATCATGCTTTCAATTCCATACAGTTAGTGGAAAAATATTATAAAAGTACAGTATTATGACTCGAACACTATTTTAGAAACACATATTTAATGTCGTAAGCTTCCCACAAGCATGTAATTTGATTGCAAGTTAGGCTTACTGCAAGCATAAATAAGCTTTCAGGATTGCAAGTTAAGCTTATTTCAAACCTAACTTAAGTTTGCAGGCCTATGTTGAAAGCTTTCTAAACCTACAATAAGCTTGCAAACTTGCGAGGCAAGCTTTTTACAAGCCAAAGTTAAGTTAGCGGCCTTGCAATTTTAGTACACTACAAGCATAAATAAGTTTCCGGCAAGCCTGTAATAAGCTTGCAATCTTGCAAGTTAGGTATACAGCAAACCCAAATTAAGCTTGTAGGCTTACATGTTAAGCTTACTGTAAGCATAAAGTAAGCTTGCAGCCATGCAAAGAAAACTTTTTAAAGCCTACATAAGCTTGTAGACCTTCAACACAAACTTTATGCAAACCTGCATTAAGTGCAGGTGCTTAAAAAATAAGATTGAATTAAGTTAATATAATAAACTTGCTGCAAGTTTGCTACAAGCTTGAAGGCTTGTTGTGTTGAGTTTGCTGCAAGCTTGTTGACTTGCCATGAAAAGCTTGTTGCAAGCTTGATCTGCTATCTGGGGTGGTGTTTGTTGTCGTAGTCACTAAGTAATCAGTAATTTAAGTAATAAGAATAAATGTTAATTATATAAGTTTTAATTTAAAAAATAATTAAATATAAGTGTTGTGCTTTGTTTGTTTTTAAGTTCGTGTGTTGTGTTTTGAGGGTACTAATTTGGGGTAAATAGTGAGCATTTTATGTTCAAAGAGTGCAAGCTACATGGTCAATCGAAAAAGTAACCTAGTGAAACAAAAGCATAACCTACCGCCCAAATTGAGGCAGATAACGAATCATATGAGATTAGCTCAGATTCGGAATTAAGTAGGTACACCTGGTTCACAACGAGACAATTCTTCTGAGGGATCAGGGACTCTAACCTCAGGAGGTAGTGTTAATTCTGTAGAAATGGAAGGTATCTGGTTCTTTGTAGACCCTGGTTACTTTTCTGGGTAAAGTTCGGAAGATGTGACAGAGTATTTGAAAATTCTTAAGCGAGCAGCTGTAGTGAATAACTTGGACGAAAATAAATGTTTGTTGTACCTACCTACCTAGCTCTAAAAGGAGCAGCAGCGTGCTGGTACAAAAAATTAGGCGAACAGCTGAGGACATAACCTCTTTTTGGGGCATTAGCAAATGCATTAAAAGTTTCTTTTACGAGAGTAAGAGAAGCCGAGAATTTGAAAATGTGCCTTAGGATTCGAGTCCAGGGTGTTGATTAGTACTTAGAAGAGTTCGCGTATGATGTAATTATATGTGAAATAAACTAGACCATAAGATGTCGGAGGAAAATTAAATCGGAAGCACTTTGAGAGGACTGGAGCCTACCCCTGTAGAGAAAGTTATGATTTTGGAAAACAAGACTGTATCACAGCTGATGCAGGATTTGAGAAATATTGATGCAGGTAGTTATTATGAAAATAATAGGAGAGCACTAGTACCCGAGTGGCCTGAGGCTAGTCATGAAAGTAATTATAAGGTGGTACAGGTCACAAACTTGAGGGAAACTGTAGGCAGTAGCGAGGTGGCCCAACTGCAGAAATCAGTCGAATTATTAAGTAAACAAATGTGTGAAATGGCTGGCCAGATGAAGTGGTTGCATCAAAATGAGGCGACAGAGGTAGTTCACCTAGGGGTCCTACTAGAGAAAAGAATGCTCCCTTCGAAAAGGGTAACCACAAAAGCAGCCAACCAACAGGAATGGGCATAGCTAGACCAAAGTGAACCCCTGATGGACGTCCCATTTGTTTTGGAAGCGGAAAAGTGAGGCGTCTGAGAAAATCTTGTAAGACAAACCCTTGGCCAAGTGAGGCAAATAGTAACAAGGAGGAAATCAGGTCATGGGGAATGGTTCGTCTTGGCAACTTGAACTATCCCTATCTGTTTAAGTAGGTATATTGTGTCTAAATACCCAGTTGTTTGTACAGTCGACATTGATTTTTATTGACAGCAGAGCAGCTGTTTCTTTGGAATCAAGCTGGTGTCACATGAAACCAGGTCGTCACGTCCGCCATGGACGACGAGATGGTGAGGGGAGTAGGAGAGTAAACTCCCTTTGTAAATAGCAGGTATGTAGGAGCAGGAGAACAGCAGGAGGAGATGGGCGACCAGGAGCCCTACGCGGCGACAGCGCTGACGAGCCCCCTTGCGAAGTCCCGGCGAGTGAAGTGAATATAGTCCTTTAAGGGCTCATGAAGTCAGTGCAAAAGCAGTGCCAGGTGTAGAGCAACCACGTGCACCCGCATGCACGTGTTTGAAAAAGTGGATCCTGCAAACTCAGGAAAAGTGTAATTAGGTGTGAAATGCTGCATGCTCAGAGATGCCACACAGAGAAACATATAAAAGAACTGCCCTATTGTGTTTTAAGTGCCCCTGCGGGCTTAAGTGTAACACTTGTTTTTCCTTTATTTTCTTTCTTCACATGTTCCATCCCCATCTCACCTCATCCAGTGTGTTGCATGTATTAAAGTGTTTTGTGTCTTGTAAAATTGTTTATGTATGAATTATGAATATGTAATCAACATGCATATATATTTGTAAGGGATTGATTTTTAAGAAAGTAGTTCAGGCTGCCTGCTTGTCCACCGAACTGGCTAGCATGCCACGAGAGAGAGTTTAGAAATACCACAGTGTTTTGAGGAGTCAGACATGCGGACCGACGGGGTGGCATTTCACATGCTTGGGCAGCACATCAACATTTTATAACCACCCAATTCACTACAATAGACTGTTTAATTTACCGGAACCTCGTGTGTTTTAGTCTCCCAAGACTTCTGCACCCTTCCTGCTCCCGGAACAGCATTGCCAGGGAAGGCTTATTGTCTCATGTTAATTAATTGTAGCCATGTGCCTTTTGTAATTAGTGTTATCTTGCCGGCAGGTTAAGCCCAGCACAACATGTAAGTTTGCTTCCTGGAGGAGCATGTTAAATAAAACCCAATGAACTAACGAGAAGTGTTTGCATCTTCATCCGGGTCACCTAAGGGCTATAGGGGCGTGGGCCCCCCACTTTTCTTGCCATTTCATTGAAGTGTACTGTGCAAGTGTTTATCATGTATTTCAGTGTTTTGCCTTTGCATACTTAAATATGGGTGTGTGAGCCGCCGAGAGATCTCACTGCATAGAACGCTCAGTATAGGTGACGTATTTTCTTTCATTATGACGATTGGAGCACCAGAAGGACGCCGTCCATCGACTGCCGACAGACAACACAGAGAAGAGTAGTCTGCTCTACTGCAGCTAGTTGGTATTTCCACTGTAATACCTGGCGCCCAGAAATCTATCAGAAGAAGGTTTGGTGAGAAAACTACAGAACATCACCTGTACTGCTCCCAACCTTAAACCCAACACCATTTTGCTCCACTGCCTTGCCATCAGGCTATTACACTGAATTGTTAAGTACATGTATTTGCACACTATATCTCGTAAGAGCAACGCACAATAGAATGCAGCAGAAAATGTCACAATAAGATATCAGCTTGAGACCAGGAGCCATCAAAGCTGCTTAGTCAGTCTTAGAAGTGGAACTCAAAGCAGAGCCCTCTTAATAATAGTCCCCCACCAAAGCTGGTACAGCTGGATAAAGATGAGTTATGTTATTAACATTTTATTAAATAGAGAACATCAAGGACGACAAATACTTTCCTGGCCTGAAACCAAACAGATCATTAACTAAGTCACACTTATAAACAAATCTTTGGTATTGAATATTTATATACACCCAATCATCACTCTGAAAGTGTGTGTATGTATGTGTGTATACACATATGTATACACACAAAAAGAAAACTGCATTTACATTTGCCCACATTTCATCCCTACCAGGCATTTACTAGAAGGGAAATAACATATTTTACTTACCGAGTTATTGTATTTTATGGTGTGTGCAATCCAGTGAAACAACTAAAGGAGGAAAACATGCAATGCAGTAAAATTTTTGCTGCAATTTCAGCACTCCTCCTTCCCCTCCTAGAAACTTTACAAACTACTGCCTCAAGGATGCAACTGCCCTTGTCAAACTGTTCGCAATGACAAAGGCTGATTAATAAGTCGCAAACAGTGATGATTCTGATGGATTGGAAACAACACAACCTCAAGGCCAGTAGCAGTTGTGTAATATTGCATGGTTCCTGTAAAAAAAACACTATCATAACTATAAAAGTACAACTTCCAAATTATTATTTACCAAGAGAATCGTTGTATAATGAATAAAAATACTGAAATAAAAAAAAACAGAAATTAATTTCCCGTTCACATATATTAATTGCTGTATTTACGATAAATCAGTGTTTAGCAAAAGCAAAATTAACATATCAGAGGACTTCTTTGCAAACGTAAACAAAGGTCTATCAATAAATTATTGCTATTATACAGTTCTACGTTTGGTGATTTTCTAAAATCATCAGAAGGGCACATTAGAAGAGGAAGTTTACTTGACATGTTTTGACATGTGCCCCCTCTCAGCAACAATGTGGGTCGACCTGCCTCTACCCAAGCCAGGGGCGAGATGAAGTGTTGCCCGATGCCAGCTCGATTGTGCGAATGTTGGGGTCGTGTGCCGCTGGCCACGGGGACTCTTGGAGGTTGTCGTCGTGCTGGTTGTCCGTTGTGCACTAACTGGCACTGATGTTAAAATACTGGTTTCTACCACTATACAAGTGTAAGGGTAAAGGCCTCCTTACATAGCATTTGACAAACTCTGTCTCTACTATGCCTATGAAGGGCAGGACCCATAATACTCAACACAAAGCACTGAGTTTAAACTTCGACCTTAAGGGCGCAGTGCCCTAAATTACATAAGGTAAATGCAATAAAACACAACTGGCCTTGTACTCTACAAAACTCTATTGTGGTGGGCTCAGCACTGTGGCCTGTCAACAGCCGATGCTGCTTTCGAAACATGCGTACTACACACTAAGTTCTTACTGTAAAATTAGCTGTCGGTCGGACCCTCGGTACTATAATAAAAACAAAGAGATTCCTGAAGTTACACTATTGATAAATTGATGATTAATGCCCAAAAGTTGCTATACCGAGGGGACGCACTGATAAGCACGGTTCCCTAACAGCATGCTGGCTGATGACGGAGGTCAGACTCCAAACAACGCTCAGCTGAGGGTGCGTTCAGATTCGTGCTAGCTTATTATGTTTTTTGCCCTTACTCTTACACAAAGATTATATAAAACTACTATATATATATATATATATATATATATATATATATATATATATATATATATATATATATATATATATATATATATCCTCTTAATTCCTATTAATTACATTACAAATATTGTTGACATTCCCCTGACTCTAAATGCCAAATTAACATGTTTTGTGATGTCATGGGAATGCCACCGCCTTTACGAATGTTTTATATAAACATGAATATGCGGGATGAACACTATGTGAAAAATGCGATATAATGATGATTTAAAACCCTGTACATTTATTTTCTTAAAAACTCCGCCCAAATCTGATACTGTCGAGAGCACTGAACTTTGTCGTTCACAGGGCGTCAGTTGCATAAAGTAATGTCATGTGGACACACATTTTTCTTGACATCACACCTATGGTATTCATCCCTGAGATGCAGCTGAATGTTTAATCAGGCTAAGTGCAGCTTCATTCTGCACGCCTGCAAAGGAATTCATATTAACACTTGTGACCACTTAGTGACATCTTGACACAATGAATGGGGTATATAAACAAGCCTTTTGAAACACTCCACATCATCGCTACACTTATACTTCGGCCTACAGGTCCGCCGAAACACACCAAACTAGAAACACGTGTTATGCTGTTGTACAGGCAGCTCCCAACCTTCCCTCCAATGGTACTATCGCCTGAAGCCATGGCTTCACAGGGATGCAATGCCAGACTGCTAACTTATTGCATGCAAGAATAGTTCCCTCTTGTGAGAAATAGGATAAACGGCCAATTTGGAGTTACGCGATTAAGGTAACAGGAAAAGTTACTCTCTGTTCCCAGCGCCCTTCACCAATGTACTCTGAGCTGTTCGACTCGCCCCTGGTGTGCACTAATGTAATAGCTGACTGCGGCATCACAAATGGTCATAAGAGCACACAGGATCGCTCAGCTCACATCACTTTATGGTGTATACTTGTTTTGCGCATATTACTGTTTATAAAAACTTGTGGTCACATTTCATGGTGTTATGTGGTTCCTGCAGAATAATATTGTAGTTATGTAAAGGTTAACCACCTTTGTTGACGTATGTCATGCTAAGGGAGTTGTATAATGGTAAATGTCAAATTAAATGACATTGTTAATTAGCATTACTTGTGATATCTATCGTTTGAATTTGTGGGCATATTCATTATGGATAACAGACTGCATGGTTAGCAGAGAGAGTAGTGTTTCTGTGTGCATTAGTTGCCCATGTTTAACTTATTTTGTGAAGGCTAGTGAATTGTGAATGGAGTGAGCAAGTAAGAATGTTTACCAGGTTTTGAGTCATCTATATGGTGGGGGTTATCTGGATGAGTAACAGTTTGCAGAACTCAGGTTTTTTAGGACACACACACTTACATACACACCACTTCCTGCTCACCAGCAAGGAAATAAGTTGGCAAAAGAAGTGTGTGCAAGTTTATATGGATAAACTAAAATATTGTGTGACTTGAAATAAAGCTCCTAAAACATGATTTCACACAAAATCTGTGCCAATATACTTTCCGAAGCACAAGCGACAGCAAGCATGTAGCGACACGCCAATTTACTTACTTCATACATTGTTGAGTGAATCTACAGGACAGCCAACCCAGAAGACAGGAATTACCATGTGTGAACAATGTAAACAGTATTCAGAACTGCACACGAGGCGGCAGTAGCATGTCAAACACGAGTGCATACCGAAATGTGAACAGGTTTTTTGCAATGGAATCGGTCGCAACCACCAGCGATGCCATGTCTCTACTGCCCAGGACAGCTGTTCCGCTGGCATAATGACAGCCCACGAATCCCGCATAGGAACAACAGCACCACTCATCAGCGGCCTGCCATCACCGAAGACAAGCAGGGAACTGAGTTGTAGGGGTCAAGTCTCCATCCGTTAACTTTTCCCCTCCCCAGGATAACAGCCGGGCATTAATGCCTCAGCAAGCATTAATAAGTAAGGTCAGTAACCAGAGTGCTAAATTTATTAGAGTTCTTCTACATGTGAATGGTCTGCTACGTTATGCCTTAATCGACACAGTTGCATCCTATAGTGTGTGTCAAAACCGATTTGTAAATAATAGTGACATAACTTCAACTGGTCATGTGATCCAGCTTGCAAATTGTCAATGGACAATATCAGTAGTAGGACAGACCACAGTAACAATAAAAATCAGAGATCATCAACCTATCACAACTGCAATAGTAACATATGAGATAACGGAAGATGCAATTTTGGGAGATCCTTGGTTGACAGAGCAGAATACGATCACGGAGTCAGCCAAGCGACCTATTAATTTCGGGGCTAAAGAGAGACGTGTCATTTATAATGCAAACAGCCGTAGAATTGAACAAGTACTGGCACTAAAATGGTCAGAATTTGAGTTATGCCTATCAGTAGTGTGCGCAGCCCCTCTGTGTTGGCATTACAGGTCATGGCCAGACAAATTTTCTTAGGGGTGGGAGCACACGGTACATGTCATATATTTATTTGATTTGTTTATGTGATTCGAAAAGCAAAACATTGAGAATGTATTTTAATTATTTTACTGTTGCCCTATTCTTGTTAACTTGAAGATGTAAATTATGTGGTGTCAATTTAAATAATTTTATTATGTGATGTTGTTTATTTTGTGTCCAAAACTAATTTTTACTTAGTAATTTAATGAGTATTTAGTATTTTTATGATGCAAATATAATTTAAAGTAAGCCAATGAAATAATAATTGTTCGTTATTTTTGTTTTAAATATATTTCTAAATATTGTTTAAGTATCGATTAGTCACACCAGACTGAAGTTTAGAGCACGATCAATTTCATATATATTCCTGCTCTCGAGGTTATTGCTCTCTTGTTGAACATAACCATACAGAATGTAGTTGTTCTACGAATATTTATCTACTTTTCTACATTCTTCTTTCCATGTAATTGGTAATTTCACCCACCGATGAGGGTAACTTAAAATATTAGTGATTCTTTTTGCAGTTTCGTGTTATTTTGTGTGTGCCGAGCCACAATATTTTTATTTTAGCGGTGCACGGGTTGGAGATTGATTCTACAATGCAGTAGATCGTGGTCCCAACATCTCTCCTGGGATTTTTCCTTCACATCCTTTCTTGGTTTCTTCATGGGTGCTGCATCTTTGCCTATGCTGCAGATTAATTTTTTGTTTCTCTCCAGGACCAAATGATATCTTAACAATTGTGTTCGCATGCCACGTGCTTCGAGTTTACAGTGATCATTAACATTGACGTGGGTCGAGCGCTCCCGTGTGCTATTATTACCAATTGTGCCGCCGCAGTCAGCAATCGCATTATTGCACGCCTGGGGTGTGTCGAACAGCCCCGAGTATGTTTGTGCAGGCTGCCGACAACAGCGATGAACTTTCCTGGTGAACCAAATAGCATGACTCCAAATAGGCCATTTAACCTATTTCTCACAAGAGGGAACTCTTGCAGGCAATAGGTTAGCGATCTGGCATTGTGTCCCTGTGAAGCCATGGCCGTCAGACAAAAGTACCATTGGAGGGAAGGCTGGGACGGCCTGTACAACTGCATATAATATCTCTCTAGTTTGACGTGCGTCGGCGGACCTGTAGACCAAAGTATAAGAGTAGCAATGATGGGAAGTGTTGCAAAAGGCTAGTTTATATACTCCATTCATTGTGTCAAGACGCCACTAGTGTGCTCAAGAGTGTTAATATGAATTCCTTTGTAGGTGAGCAGAATGAAAATGCACTTAGATGGTTTTAGCATTCAGCTGTATCTCATAGATGAATACCATAGGTGTGATGTCAAGGAAAACGCATGATCACAGGATGTTACTTTTGTAAACCGACACCCTGTGAATGACAAAGTGCAGTACTCTGGCCAGTACCAGATGTGGCCGGTGTTTTTAAGATAATAAATGTGCAGAGTTTAAATCATCATTATGTCGCATTTTTCACACAGTGTTCATCCCACATATTCATGTTTAATAAAACTATCATAAGGGCGGCAGCATTTCCGTGACATCAAAAAACCTGTTAATTTAGCATTTAGAGCCACAGGAATGTCGCCAATATGTGTAATGTAATTAATAGGAATTAAGAGGATATATATATAGTAGTGTTATACAACCTTTGTGTAACAGTAAGGGCAAAAAGCATAATGAGCTAGCACGAATTTGAACGCACCCTCAGCTTTCGCCTGAGCGAAACTGAGCATCGTTTAAATTCTGACCTCCGCCATAAGCCAGCACGTTGCTCGGGAACCGCGTTCTTCAGTGTGTCCCCTCGGTATAGCAACCTTTGGGCATTAATCATTAATTTATCAATACTGTAACTTCTTGAACCTCTCTGCTTTTATTCTAATACTGAGGCACCGTCCGACAGCTAATTATACCCTAAGAACTTAAGTTAGCATTATACACATTTCGTAAGCAGCATCGGCTGTTGGCAGGCCACAGTGCCGAGCCCGCATAATATAGTTTGATGTGTGCCCCCTTTCAGGAATGTCGTGGGTCGCCCTGCCTCTTACCCAAGGCAGGGGCGAGCTGAAGTGTTGCCCAGCTCCAGCCAGTTGAGCGATGTTTGGGGTCGTGGGGCGACGGCCACAGGGATTCCTGGAGGTTGCCGTCGTGCTAGTTGCAGTGTTCGTCGTGCACTTACCAGCACTGATGTTAAAATAGTGGTTTCTACCACTATACAAGCGTAAGGGTAAAGGCTCCCTTACACAGTAGTTGATAAGCAGTGAATCTACTCTGCCTATGGAGGGCAGGACCCACAATACTAAACACAAGCACTGAGATTATACTTCGGCATTAAGAACGCTGTGCCCTAAATTACCTCAGGTAAAAATAATAAAAATGGGAATCAACCGCACACACTTATATTGCATCTATCTGAATACAACACTGTCCTTGTATTCTACTGTGCTAGTTTCTGTGGGCTTGGCACTGTGGCCTGCCGATAGCCGATGCTGCTTTCCACAATGTGCATAATGCACACTTAAGTTCTAAGGTGACATTACTTTCGTTCAGCCCCTCGCCATTTGAATAATAATAAATGGTTCTGGAATTTATACTATGGTTATTTACATGATTTGCGCCCCAAAAGTTGCGATACCAGGGGACTCACTGAAGAGCGCAGCGCACTGACTAATGGTGAAGGTCAGTCTCTGAACGACGTTCAGTTTTGCGCCGGCGAAAGCTGAGGGTGCATTCAGATTTGTGCAAGCTCATTATGTTTTGGCCTTCGATTATAAAACACACAGGTTAAATAACATGTCTACATGCCCTCTTAATTCTAGTATATTACATTAAACATATTGACGAAATTGTCATGGCTCTAAATGCTAAATTAACAGGTTTTGTAATGACATCACGGGAATGCCGCTGCCCTTATGAATGTTTTATACAAACATGAATATGTGGGGTGAACATTGCGTGAAAAATGAAACATAATGACGAATTAAAACACTATACATAAATTACCTTAATAACTCTGCCCCAAATCTGGTACTGGCGAGAGTACTGCACTTCTCCATTCAAGGGCGTCGGTTGCATAAAGGAACGTCCTGTGAACATACATTTTCTGTGATGTCACACCTATGGTATGCATCTATGTAATGGAGGTGAATGCTAAAGCGAACTAAGTGCAGCTTCATTCTGCAAACCTACAAAGGAAATAATACTAAAATGTGTGACCACATGAGTGGTGTTTTGACACAATAAATAGGATAGCTATGCTATCCTTTAGACACACTTCAAATCTATGCTGCACTTATACTTCAGCCTACAGGCCCGCCGACACTTGACTAACTGGAAACACGTGTTATGCTGTTGTACAGGAAGCCCCACATTCCTTCCAATGGCAATATTGTGTGACGTCCGTGGCTTCACAGGGACACAATGCCAAACCACTAACTCATTGCCGGCAAGAGATACCTCTTGCAAAAACTGGTTAAATGGCCAATTTGGAATTACGTGATTTGGGTCACTGGGCAAGTTACTCGCTGTTTCTGGTGACCTGCACCAACATACTACAGGCTGTTCGACTCTCCCTTTACGTGCACTAATGCGATAGCTGACTTTGGCGGCACAAATGGTCGTAAGAGCACACGGGAGCGCTCGGCTCATGTCAAGTTTGTAGAGTACAAGGTCAGTTATATTCAGTTGGTTAATTCCCGCCTTTTATTACCTTCACCACGGGTAATTTTGGGAATGGCATCCTTAAGGCCAAAGTTTACCTCAGTGCTTTATGTTGAGTATTATGGGTCCTGCCCATCATAGGCAGAGTAGAGTCAGTGTTTGTCAACAGATGTGTAAGGGGGCCATTACCCTTATGCTTGTATAGTGGTAGAAACCAGTATTTTAAATTCAGTGTCGGTAAATGCACGACGAACACCCCAACCAGCACGATGGCAACTTCCAGGAATCCCCGTGGCCATTGGTCCACAACCCCAACATTTGCTCAACTAAGCTGGCGCTGGGCAACATATCATCTCGCCATTGTTCCTGAGTGGGGGCACACACCAATATGAACTGTTTCATATTCATGGACTGATTGGTCGAACTAAATTTACATAACATTGGCAACTAATTAACATGAATACACAATCAAAATATTTAACCTACAAAATCAAGAAAATATATTGGGTTTCCTAGTGGCTAACACTTGCAAACAGGTACCCGAATGTGAGTTCACTCGATGATTTGCTTAAAAAAGCATCTTTTGATATAGCAATTTTATTATTTTTAATAGGCCTTAGGTATTTTGTTTTTAATAACACAAAAAATGAGAAGAAGAAACTGATTACTCAAGATACTTTGATATTTGAAATAATTATTAAAATATGTAGTTATTCAAATACTCGAATATATAATGCTCATGTTGTAAGGGAGTGTAGGGAGTCTGATTATGCCGAATCAATATGTCAATAATTTGCAATACCACGCAGTGATTGGGCCACCCGAAGAGCCCCTCGTTTAGCAAACAACGAGGCCTCTACATCTGGTGAACAGCGAGACCATCGTGGGAAAACTTGGCTTGGTTATCGGCCTGCAGCATCCCGAGGTAATGAGGACTCAGCTATATGGCATCAGCATCAGTGACGCCACCACGGCGACACCTGGCGCCTACCGGGCATAATTTCAAACACCTCTTTACAAATTGTGTTCACCGCCTTTGTAAATTCCCACTCAACCACTTTCCAAGTCGTGATGGCTGTCAATATGTTATATATGTGTATATGTGTGTGTGTATATACACACACATAGTGAATCATCCATTGTATTTATTTTATTGAATTTTTATCCTCCTAAACATATATATATAATAAGTACTCTGGTGAGGTTAGTATGAATTTCATAGTTGTTCTATGATGATAGAAAAAAGAAAACTACAACAAACAAATCATTTTCTTCATAAAATAATATATATTTCTACACAATAGTTTTTGTAAATAACGGAGCACGTCGTTAACGTAAGGTCTGCAAACACTACTACAACAGGAATCTGCATCGCCCCTTCCACATGTATCATCCTTGTGTCGAGATGAGAGTACCTATCGGTGCTAGAATCAACTACACGAGGGTGTTACATAACAAGACCGCCGAAAACACTTGTACCTGAACAAGTTGTCTACAAAAAGGCACATACACAGTCGTCTGCAAGGAAGAATTTTTGTGTGCGACTTGCGTCCAGGTGGATGAGGCTACACAGTGTGATCAAGGCGATTGGCCCGACAACCTACTTGGCGAGAGTGGAGAAGAAACCCATCAGAATGCCCCAGGACGACTTCCAGGCAGCTGCTGATGATGCCCCCAATGAAGACGAGCCAAACACCCTGAACGGCCTGGATGGCCTGGTTCACGACGAGCAACAGCAGGTAGACAAGTGGGAGGAAAGTGATCCCAGACCTTGAGGAAAGAGAGAAGGCCACCTTGTGCAAGCGAGATGCCGATGCCGAACACCACGAAGTTCACCAGGGGTTTACATCATGCCTACAATACAAGCTGCAAGACTTCGACATCTACCACAGATGGCAGCATGGAGAAAGGAGAGGGAAAAGGAACTCCCGATGATGTAATCAACAGCAAGGAACAGGAACAGCAGATGGACAATGTGGACGACCAGGTGCCCTATGACAGTGGAGGCACTAACGAGCCCCCTAGTGAAGTCGCAGCAAGGTAAAGTGGTGCGGCACTTCAAGATGGAGTACCAGCATTAGACACATTGGGTCCGGCATCACCCAATGCACAAGTGTCTGCAGGGGTGAGCCCGATGGCCAACGCTCAAGTGTTCGATGGTGCAGCGCCTTCAAGCACAGCGATTAAGGCTGAGGAGCTGGAAACATCCCTAGTATTACCTTAGGAAGACGTGTGAGGGGAAGAGGTATCCTTCGTCATGAAATCACCCACTTTAAGCAAGCAAGGCAACGGGAGTCGCGAGGGCGGAAATTACGATCTGCCTATCACGATGGTGCTACCGCGTCGGTACCAGTCTCAGCATATGTTTGACAGCAAGGCAAGTGGTGGAGTGAGTAGCGATGGGGATGGCGAGGATAGCAGGAAGGCCGGCTTGCTAATCCTGCGACGTTCGAGGAAGCGAAGACATCCGCCACGGGAATGTACCACATGTGGTAGTGCCACAGCGTGCCGTGGTGTGCAGGTCTGCCAGCAGCAGCAGGAGAACATCGGGAAGCAACAGCCACACAGGGAAGTGTACATCTTACGTCCTCGCTGCAGGGAACAGAGGAGGTGTTGCTGCTTTGAGTAATGTAACGGCTGCAAACTGCTTCGCAGGGGGGAGTGGGGCCTTTGATGCCATCCGCTCTCCCCAAGTCCATTTGCCCGCCATTATCGGCATCCCATTAATGGCATCCGCTGCAGTGAGCAGCACTCTACCGGATGCTTGTGCATGCCGGTCTAGTAGTACACTGCTTTGGTTACACAGAAACAAGCTAGTTCCCTAGTGCGGCCAGGGGTGCCGTTTACAGTGCTTGGGTCGAGAACAAGTGCAACACAAGGCGAAGTAAGGTGCAGTGCAAATACGTGCGCACACAAGTACTTATTTTGAAAGTAGACTTAGTCAAACAGGGCATAAGGGAAATAAGCTTTAATTACTAAATGCTCATGAATGTCCGTACACACAACGACATTGCACAAAGCCCTACAGTGTTTAAGTGACCTCGCAGGCCTCAGTGTTCATGTTTCATCTTTTCTGTTATTTTCATTCTCCACGTATTTCATCCACACCTCATTTCATTCACTGTTTGCTATGTCTTAAATAGTTCTTATGTTTAGTGTATTTGTTTCTGCCATGACTGCACCCATGTAAGCAATGTGTGCAAGTGTAATGTGATTTTAGTGCATAAAAAATAGTCTGGGCTGGTTGCTTGCCTGTCAACCTGGCCAGCACGCAGTGCTGGAACAGTTAAGTCATTCTCCAGTGTTTCGAGGAGGTGGACGTGCGGACATATGGGGTCGTGTTTTCGCATGCTCGAGTGGTGTATCAAATTTTGAACATATTATTTCACCGCAATATACTGTTAGTATACCAGAACCTTTGATTACTTAGCCGCCCAAGAATCCCCGCTCCTCTCCTTACCATGGTATCGTATCGCCTGGGGAGGCATAACTTAACCATAAATCTTTTGTGGCCAAGTGCCGTTTGGTACAGTGTAACCTTGCAGACAGGTTAAGCCCGGTAACAAAATTGTAAATTTGTTTTCTAGACAAATGTTTAATAAAAACCCAGTGAATTTACGTATGTGTCTCATTCGAGTTGCCTATGGCCTGTAGGGGCATTGGCCCCCACCTTTCCCGCAAATTCATAAGTGTTCTATGTCAAGTGTTTTTACGTGTATTTCAGTGTTTTTGCATCTTAATTTACCTAGTTGATGGGCATGTGATTCGCCCTAAGACCTCACTGCATAGCAAGTAAAATATTGGCAACATATTTTTATTAACTAAGATGGACATAGCACCATCGGAAGGATACCATCTTGGCTGTCAGCACACAACCTGCAGAAAGGAGTCAGCTCTACCTACAACAACTTGATGTTGCACTACTACAATGTCTGGTGCCCAAGAACTCCAGCAGAGGTTTGGTGAAAACTGCAGGGAAATATCCTACCCAAATCCCAACCTCTAAGTTGACCACTTTTGCTTCACCATCATACCGTCATTGTGAAAGAGCGATGCACAGTTTTTATAACTTGTCGAGTAGATAGCACACCCACAATAGTTCTCAGTGAAATTGAAAATGATATTCTGCCACAACACCGGGCAACTTTCCAACACCTTCTAGACGAACATAGGGAAGTGTTATTTCAGCATGATGCCCTGTGTTGCACTACAGTAGCCGAGCACGAGATACCACTAGAGAAAGAGGGACCTATCCGAACTCCACCTTGGAGTTACTACTTGCATCAGGCAAAATAATCTGACAACGAGTGCAAGAGATGCTTAATGGTAGTGTAATTGAGTCCACAAATAGCGCCTACAACTCAGCTATTATGTTAGTGCCTAAAAAAGACGAATCATGGAGATTCTGTGTAGACTTTCGGGCGCTGAATCATATTATGTGCTGCTCATTACCCCCATACATTAATGTAAGAGATGCACTCAGTTCGCCCAGACAAGCCAAGGTGTTCACTTTGCTAGATCTGAAATGCTGTTACTGGCAGGTACCCTTTCAAATTGCAGACAGTGAGAAGACAGCCTTCACTATGCCAGACGGAAATCAATTTCAGTTCTCCGCAATGCCCTTCGGGCTGAAGTGTGCACCCCCTACATTTCAGGCAATGATGGTCAGTGTTCTCGATGGCCTCATTGGAAAATTTGCACTGGCATATTTGGATGATGTTACCGTATTGTCTAATAGCTGGGAAGAGCATGTAGAGCATTTGTCACTGGTATTGGAGTTCTTAGCATTGAACCGACTTACCTGTGAATGAGAGAAGTGTCATGTAAGAAAAGTTATGCTTGAATTCTTAGGGCATGTAGTGAGCGAGGTAGGGAACAAGCCGAATCCGGAACAAATCAAGCTAATAACAGAATATCTGCCCCCACACACTAGAAAACAGTTACAAAAATTTTTCGGGCCTAGCAAACTGGTTGCGAGAACATGTGGAGCGGTTCACAATAATAACAGCACCGCGAACCAACTTGTTGTCACCGCAGCCCTGGTTCCAGTGGACAAGTGAAGCCGTCCAAGCGGTCCGAGAAATTAAAGAAAATTTTTAGACATGCCCGACACTCACTAGATATAATGCCAGCAAATACTTGTATTTACAGACCGATGCTAGTCAGGAGGGGATGGGAGCCTTGTTGTATTTGTATAATGATAAGGGAAGCGGACAGATATTTGATTGCTCTAGTGCTAAGCTCGGCTTTACTGAACGCTGATATGATGTGAATAAGCATGATTGCCTAGTGGCCATGTGAGATGTTAAGAATACCAGAGGTTCATGCTTCATAAGGACAACGAATATCTAGTTTGGCTCCATTATATGCACGAGGCATGCAGCAAACTAGCACAGTGAGCATAAATGTTGCAAGCATATGATTTTGTTGTACAGCACATACCGGAAAAGGATAACCAGTTGGCCGATACACTTTCCAGAGGGTCCAGCACAAGTCGAAATTGAGGTTTATGTCTCCATGGGTGCGAGGGAGCAAGTGTTAGCCTATGCACATAGTGGCAACATGGTAGGAGATCCTGATTATGAACAGACAGTAAGGAATGTGCACTGATTTTTTGGCCTGGACTAACACATGGCATGCTCCAGTTAATTAAGCACTGCATTTTGTGCTACCTCTTCAAGGCTAGGCGGTCAGATGGGAGGCAACAACAACAGCCCAAAAACTGTTCGAAACAGATTGCTTGGAGCTTATGGACCCTTAACCCTTGAACAACAAAAGGAATGCTCTTAATAGTGATGGTAATGGACAATTTCTTCTGGTCGGCGGAGGCCTACTACATCAGCTGTGCAAAAACAGGAAATATCGCACAGGTACTAAGTAGTGACTTTTTCCCCAGATAGGGGTACCGGAAAAATTTGTTGACAGACAAAGGATCGCAGTTTACAGGATGCAAGTTGGCAGATTTGTGTACAAAGTGGGGAGTGAAACATTTAAATATGATGAATTACCACCCTAGGGCAAATCCAACAGAAAGGTGTAATCAGGATTTTAAAGTACAGCTTCGCATACGAGTAGGTGAACGACACACCACATGGACTGGCCACCTGCCCACCGCTCTATACACACTACACCGCCGAGTTAATGCTGCTACAGGAGAAATGCTGGTTGATGTCCTGCTGGGACATAACCTACAAATTATAGGTGAGACACAGTGGCCACAAGTCGGGCATAGCAGCAAGATCCCAGGCAGTGACATGCTGCAAGGAAGACATCGACAACGGCTTCGAGACGACCGACAGCACAAACAACAGTATATGACAAAATGTGTGCCGTCTACCACATGGCTATCACTACCCGTAAGAGCAGAACAGCAAATCCATGTGCAGGTCCACCAGCAATCCACTGCCCGCAAAGACTTTTGCGCAGGGTTTGCAGCGAAGTGGAGTGGGCCACACCGATTCCTGGGAAGCCACGAACCAACCACCTATGCTATCCAGATGGGGAAGAGGAAAGTCCGGGTACATCGGGACGACATACAGCTAGCACTGAATCACGTTGCCAAGGCGGTCTTGCCCGATTCTCCGACGACCCACGATGGAAACGTTCCTGTCGAGCTCCCAGAAGTCGGCAGCGAAGAAACAGGTGGTGAGGCACCTCTCCCAAGAGGGCCTCTAGCAGAACTGTCAGATAGCGCTGAAATTGGTAACCCACCCCTGTTGAGCCTTGACGGCATCACTGACGACCTCAAGTGGAGCAACCACAAGTGGATGTCATGACACACAATGTCATATTGTCAAGCATGAAGGAGAGAGAAGCCATTTCGATGGAACCTACACCAGGTGACTATCCGGGTACCCTTGCCATAAAGTCGACAGTGTCAGGACGGCCTGTGGGTACGAGCACCGTGGGAGAAGGAATTTGCAACTCTGGCAAGCAGTAAGGAAGATAGGTGTCATCTAGAGGGGTCACATGCATCTGGCCGATGGACCCTAGCAGCTGTATGCCCGGGTTGCTCCCGGCGACAGCGCAATGCAAGCAACAGCGACGGTGAAGGAGAAGCAAGTGCAAGTGACTGGAGCACCAGTAGCGAGTCGGTCGACTCGTTCTGGTCCTGTCGAACATGTAGAAGAGTGCACCATACACCATCGTGCAGCCAATGCAGGGGCGTACTGACGCCCTGCATTGCAACAAGGATGCAGCAACAATATCAGCATCGGTCACCACAGCCATGTGCTGCTCTGCAGGGACATTCGTACATGCTGCGACCAAGGACACAGGCAAGAAGACAATTGTGCTGCCACTAGTGGCACTAGGCTTGCGAACAGTCTCCCGGGGGGGGGGGGGTTGACGTGTGCAGCGTCTCCCGCCTCATAGACCATACGCCCAGCCTTGCACCGAGGCCAACACTACAAGGGAACATATTGTGTAAGGGCCGGTTGCACCAACATCGTCCCCGATCCAAGATCGAATGATCCTAGTACCGAACCAGAATCCAGTTTGATCTTTGCTCAAATGTAAAAAGTGTTGCACAAACGAAATTTCATGATTCTGGATCTCCAATTCGTCGATCTTGGAGAGATCAATATTAAGTATATGACAAATTTTACTATTGGTACTTAATATATGATGTTATGTAAGTAGGCGTATTTTTCGTAATAGATAGAAATAGATATGCAATTTTTTATCTGTTTTAAGTGAATTATTATTGTACGGATTTTACCGAATAATATTCAAGTACATATGGGCTGGTTTCACCAAAAAGGAATAAACTAGGTTCCAGCAAAGCGATACTTAAGCTTAAGTCGTGGTGTTTCACCATTATATAACACAGTTTTAGAAGTGTTTTATCGTTTGCCTGACAAATAATAAGAATCAATTAAAACAAATGCCACTGCATATACGAAAAATATATGTGCACTCGATTTGTTCAACTAATTCCGCAGAACGAAATGTATTTATGTTAACATTACTTTCGTGAATAGATAAGTTTTTAATTTGTCGAGGCTGAATCATTATCGTGGAAGTGTTGTGTTGCAAATCTGTGATGTTTTATGATAGTGTTTATTAATTATCAATGCCAAGAAGCGTGATTTTTCGCAGAATAATTTACGATATACCTTAGGCCTGGGCTGTTTTTTACTAGTCAGAATTTTAATTGTTTTATATTTTATCTACTCGGGAAATGTTTTAGACTCGTTACATATATTTAAGCAGCTTTCTTCAAGCATTTATATATTAAATGTTTTATAAAAGAAATTTGCTAGGTGAATTTTTAAAATGAAACTGTTGTCTTTTTTGGCACTGATTAAATAGTCCCTAAACATAATTTATTGACGCGTTGTGCCTCCAGAGGTGGTAGTGTGTAAGTATCCTGCGTGAGAGCAGGTGGTGAACAGGAACTGATGATGAGCCCGGCTCCACGTTCAGTGTATAGAACGATTGTTGATGGTAGTCGTACGGCCGACGGCCTATGACGACTCTGGATACGCAGTCAATATGGATGAGAGCTAAGTGAATTTGTCTGTTATATTACATAAAGATCAAATATTTTCTATGGGCGAAGGCATCGGCCACTTTGCTCGCCTATATTACAACTGAATTTACCATGCTTGAAGGATGCAGGCCCCGTAAATGCAAAACATACACTGAAATACACTTGTAAATTTGAAGGCTGCTATTAGGGCGCAATACCCGATGAACTCAGGAGAGTTAAATGCAATAAAACACGTCTAATTATGGTGTGACTGTTTTATTACAGTAAAGGTACAACAGAATGTTACTGCACTTGTTAATGGGTACCTTAGTTAAGCGGACCCGGAACTCTGGATCTGCAGGTGGTCATAACTGCTGGAAAATAAGGTGTGGGCCTTAGATTGTAATTATGTGAAACATGTCCCATGCGTGGAGTCCTGGTATGTTATGTCAGGATGCAGGGAGACCACTCCTAGGCTAAATAAGAGTACTAAAAAGGTTCCTGCATTATGTTAACTATGGATATGAAAAAAATGCAGCCTATATTGAGTTGCCGAGGGGGGTATGAGGAGCTTACCGTCTGCCCTGCCAGTTATCTCGAGTGCTGAAGTCAGAGTAACGACATGGCGTCGGTTTCGCCGCATGTCTGACGAATCTGGCGCCAAAATGAAAATATGAGAAAAAGTGAACTTAATGAATAACATGATAAATGAAATTGATGTTGTACATAATTAATATTCCTAAACTAAAACACATTGGTGACATACTCGTGAACGCCTGAGCCTCAGATATGGCTAAGAATGTGACATCACGAGAATGTCACTGCACTTGAAGGGTGATAGTAAATGAAATTATACTTCAGGTGGCTGATTCTTGAAAGATGATTACATGTACACTCTTATAATTAACATTTTAGAATCGGTGTGTGTCATTATGTAATTAATTTCAGGAATGTGTATGGATGTGACGACACACAGATTTCGTAACTAGGGACGGAGCTTCATCCTGTTTTCTATGGAATGTTATCGACTCTCTATGCTGGAGCGGGCGGTTTGACTAGTGAGTTATACTGTAATCACCGTGAATTATGCTAAAAAAATGCTCCTATTAATTAATACTGCTAGGGAACCGCTCGCCACTTACACCTCCTGCGAGAATTTGATTCCCTGTCTTTTGAAACCACTTGGGGCCATGTCGCACTCCTGATTCGGCCATGGGGCCTGTCGACATCGCGCACATCAGAAAGTCGTGGGAATAAGCGGTGCCGCTTATCCTAGCGTTCCCTCCAATGGCTGTTGCGTCTAATGGTCATGACTTCATTGGAGACACACTCGTTTAGGTCACATTTTCGTTCATCACGAGAGTTACCTCTTGTGATGAATGTTAAATATTATGACCTGCAGCCACGAGTTACAGGGCGGGATGAAAAGTGTAATGCCATTCTTGTCGATCTGCACTGATCGAGACTGTGACCTAATGTCTATTGGTCGAGTGTTGCTGTATGGTTGATGCGTCTCTGATGGAACAAACGGCACAACGGATACATGGACATAAGGAACACATCTCGTAGCTTATACGTACTCAATAATTTTATCAATCAGCTACCTGCCTTTACACTCTATTTCTTATGTGTATATTCGGTTTGCCTCTTGAAAATACATGCAAAATGCACATCAACAAATGTAAGCCTGCCACGAGCCATGTTTTCGACCATCGTCATAGGTTAATTCAGTAAATAGAGACTTGCACCCAGAATCAATAACTTTGATACACAATAATTTCTTATTTTTAGTTATAATTTAATTTAATTTTGAAACTAAATACTTTATAACTCATATTGTATTATCTTCATTCAACTTTTTCAATAGCAGCCATTTTCCTTTTAATTTGTTTACAATAAATTTTCCCTGCTTTTTCTGCCGAGCTCCCAAATCCCACTATGCCAGCGTGAGCACCTTCACAGTTCTGTGTGCCCTTCGGCATGCATGTTAGTAGCTAGGACGGCTGGAGAATGGGATGCGTCTCAGGGCAAACTCTTTACGCCTTAGATCAGGTTTAATTTTTAAAAAATGGGCGCATGCATCACGGCTGAGCAGGGTTGTTTGGTGCCATGGCTGCAATTGTAGTCATGAACACACCCCGAAAGAAGAAGGGGTATAGAAAACCAGGCAAAGCGGAGAGGGCCTGGAAAAAACTATGCGACAGTCGCGGAGGATAAAAATAATTCCTTTTATTGGATTAGGGCTGGAGAAAGTATGGTTATTGTTAGTTCGCTAAGATAGACTTTATGAAGTTAATGATAGTGATATGAAATGTGTCGATCCGCTGCTGGAATGTATCCAGGGTCGTGCCGCAGTAGCACTGCTCTGGAGGCGGGTGAAAAAACTGCACCACCCACCCGCAGATGCCAGTCATTTCTCTGGAAGCAGAAAAAAGTGTTAGTTTTCAGGAATAAAAATAGGAGTAATTAGGAAGAGGAAGGGGATGGTAGTGCCATGTAATGAAATGGCATTACCTATAGTGAAAATTCGCTTGCAGCTAGTGTGGTGTTGTGTGTAGTGTTGGCAATCTTGTGCGTGACCAGTGTAGTGTCGAAGAATTAGGTAATTAATAATGAGTAATGAAGGGTATAAATAAAATAATCGCCAACCTGGAGGACGCCATATTGGGTATCAGGTAGTTGTATAGGGCCAAAGCATAGGCCTACACCAGACCGAAACGCCAGCTTGGAACCCATGATGCTGACAATCGGGTGCACTCAAAGTGTAGCATAGAAAACAAATTGCAATGTAAAGCACAGGGCCATCTCCTATCCAGAAGCTGTACAGAGCCTGCTTTGCCTTGTTCTGTGTTCACATAGTGCTTCTCATCATTGTATGTGTTTGTGCGAATTATCACGTGACTTACAAGGGGAATTTATGGAGGTTATGGTTGCCTGTGAACCAAAATGCTATTCGGCCGCTTATATTTTTGAGTTTCCTCGGCGTCATAATCCCAGAGGCTGGATGTTTTCGCGTTTGCACTGTTTGCACAGTCAGTGTAAAATGTTTTAGCTAATTTCATGAAGTGCTCATCCAGTTTTTCAATTTTTAATTCGCGATGCAGATCTGCAATAGGCCAGTATCGGGGTGCATCTGCTGCTATTCGCAGACATTTATTTTGAATTATTTGGAGGTGCCTTCTGTGCATTTTGGCTGCATATGCCTAGGTAGGTGCAGCATAAGTTATAATTGGGCGTATTAGCATCGTATACAATAATACAGCCTTGTATCGGTTTAGGGCGCTTCGTGGGTTTAATATAGGATAGAGTGTGGATAGCCGGGCTTGGACGCTGACACATTTTGCATCTATATACGCCTTCCAAGTGAGCTTTCAGTCCATGTGGATAACTAAGTATTTCACCACTACTTTATGAGGAATTTGTTTGTCAAATAGAGTTAATTCGGGGCGATTATTCGCCTGGGGTAAACGTTTGCGAGCAAAGACAATAGCTTCACTTTTGCCGACATTAATTTTTACCCGCTACTTTGTATAACAATTTTGAAAATAATTTAGGACATTTTGTAACCTTCGGGTTGCTCTTTCGAGATTGTGGGAGCGATTGAAAATAACTGTGTCGTCCGCATAGCACCCAAATTGCACCAGTCGGTGATCAGGTTTCGGTAGTACATTTATGTATATATTAAATAATACAGGGCCTAAAATGCTGCCTTGTGGCACTCCAGCACAGATAGTTTTTGTGCGAGATTTATTACCCTCGCATGAGACATTGAAATTTCTGTGCGCCAAATAGCTACTTATCAATTTGACATCGCAGTTAGGGAGTTTTATATCACACAATTTATATATTAGGCCTGCGTGATATACACGGTCAAATGCTTTTTCGATATCAAGGAATACTGCAACAACATAATATTTAAAGTTAAAGGCATTAGTAATGTATTCTGTAATTCGTACAAGCTGATGTGTTGTCGAGTGTTTCGATCGAAAGCCAAATTGCTCCTCTTGTAGTAAGTTATTACTTTCCAGGTGAGAATTTATTCGCCTTAATATAATATATTCAAGTACCTTTGAAAGTGTGTTGAGTAGGCTGATTGGCCAATAATTTTGGGGCAGTTTGTCATTTCCTGGCTTGTGAAAAATAATTACTTTAACTTTTTTCCATATATTGGGAAAATATTCTAACTTGAGCATTGAATTTACACAGAGTGCTAAATGTTCAAGAGCTAGATCGGGGGGTCTCTTTAATACAATCGCTTGTATGCCATCCTCGCCCGGTGCCTTTTAAGGCTTCATATTGCGGATGGCAAATTTAATTTCTTGCAATTGTGTATATTCTGGTTCGTGTTCTGTGGGCTGCCATTGTTTAATATTTAGTTCCTGGAGAATTTGGGCGGTGAAAATTCTATCACTGGGTACCTGATTTGGCTGAAAGGTGTTTTCCAGCACATTGGTTAAGGCCTGTCCCTTCGCTTCAGGGGCGAAGGCTTCACCAGTGATCATGGTTAAGGGCGGAACTTTGTCAGTTTTGTTTAATAGGCGCTTGGTTAGTCCCCACAAATTATTCGTGTGAAAATTTAATTTTACGATTTTCGCATCCGAAACACTAGCCCTCCAAAGGGCTACTTTGTCCGAGATCACTGCCAGCAGCTCATTTATGCGGGCCATAATTATGCGATCTCTGCGCCATGTATACTGACGCCTTAAGTGATTTTTCTGCGTGATAATATCGCGCATGTACTGTGGAAAGTTTCTAGTTTTGTTGTGATTATTTTCTTTGGAATGTCCTCTGCCATATCTTAATGAATAGTTTCAGTAAGGACTGAGACTGCTTCGTCAATTAGTGCAGTTGATGTTATAGAAGCTGTGTCTAATTGCGGTAAATTTTCGTCAATATAATTTGTAAATGCGGACCAATTCGCATGGGAATAGTCTTCAATTTTTCTTGGGGCAATAGATTCAACATTAAGTGAGTAGAAATCTATATGTACTGGGAAATGGTCGGAAGAAATATCCTGCTCGACCCTGAGGTCGAAGCCATTTGCTAAACTGTTTATTTATTACGATATCCAGCACATCAGGGTGTTGATTTCGTTGTGTCGGGTTATATGTAGGCTCGTAGGGTGCCATAACCTGATAATTTCGGTTAGTTTGGTGCCTTTGCAATAGCACACCATTCGCAGTTCTGGTTCGTCGATGCCAAAACAGATGTTTCGCGTTAATGTCCCCGATGGCTAGTATTACAGGGTCTACATTTTAAATTAATGTGTCAGTTCTGCCACTGTAAGAGAGTGCCCTGGTGGGGCATAAAATGATAACAGTTCGGTTTTTTGTTGGCATAATTTAAGTTCAATTCCCACTGCTTCCAGTGTAAGAAAATCTGGAAGTAATATTTCATTATTTACGATTGAGTGGTGTATAAAAATTTCAACTCTACACCCTCTGCCTACATTCTGTGCCCTGTCCCACCTGTATCCGGTATAGCCTGGAACAAAGAATCGATTATTGGTGTAAAGTGTGTCTTGTTTACTGCCGGGATTTTTACTTTATGCCGAGACAAATAATCAATAAATTCGCCCTTTTTGTTATTAAGGCCATGCGCATTCCAGTAGAAAATTGTGTATATGTGTGGATCGGAATTATTTAGTGTAGCTGCACTACAGTTGTTTACTTGCATAGTCAATACTCTTGACCATCTTTAGGTGGAGAGTGATTGGCTGTGCAATTTTGTCTTTCTGCGAAAGTCCGGGAGTTGTCCAAACGACAATCAATTGCACTAGGGGCATTAACTCATTCATTAGTGGAGGGGTTTGGCTCAGTTCAGCTTCGCTGTTGAATACAGATTTAATGGCATCCATGATGAAAGGAGCCTGCAGAAGTACAGATGTTGCCTCCATGGGGCCAGGGCGCGATCAGGCCGTTTGTCCGTTTTCAGGCCTCTTTTGTACAGGAGCTTCGCGAACCTGCTCGCCCAATGGGTATTTAGCTGACTCCTTATTGGCTGTGCATGTAAGAGCGGCCTCTGGTGCAGCTGGAGCTTCACTCGTTATGTCTGATGAGGGTGGTGGGGGAGGAGGGAGAATTTTTTTTTCTGTCTTTCCACATAACATTATGCGATTTTTTTCCCAACGCCTGTTTGGATCGCGGGGAATGTAATCATTCGCGAGAGGTGGGAATTCTGCCTCGTTCACAAAATATCCAAACCTATTATAGGTCGCGATAGGCTGGGGTCGCGCTTGTTGTGCCCACTGTGGCAGAAAATTGTTGCGAGGAGGCTCGAGTGGCGCCTGCTGTTGCCCTGAGGGGGCCTTAGGTTGCAGGGTGTTTTGCCATGCGTTAATACGCACATTCTCGCGAATAGCCAGCTTGGAGTGGAGCTGGCACGACTGTCTCTCGTCTTGTGGTTGTCTACTCCACTTAGCATCCTTGTAATTTTTACACCAGCGGTAATTTGCACAGTGATTGTCCCCGTACTGTGCGCATTTTTCTTGTTTTCGATCATTTTGAATACTGCAGGTAGATGTAAGGTGTTCTCCACCACAGTATCTGCATTTAGGTGCTGCATTGCACCCGCCAGTCACATTGCCAAATAGTTGGCATCTTCTGCACTGTGAAGGCCCAGTTGGGTGCTGGAACTATTTCACTTTAATTTGTAGCCCTGCAAAGTTTGTCAGGGCCAGGTAGGGCACAGGGTCTGTGCAATTTGGCAGATCAACCACGAGTTTATTTATCTTGCGACGATTGCGATCATGGATAAAACAGTACGGCCACACTGGCATTCTTGCTGCCACGAATTCCTCCTGTAGGAATTCCATAGTTATGTCTGCGTGGACACGACAGAAAACCAATTTAGCTGGGATTTCTTGATCCTGTCGGAGCAAACTACACTCATATCCCATTTGTTAAACAGTTCTGACCCTGTTGACATAGTCAGTAATCGAGCTCGTATGCACACGAATGCTGTCTGCTCCAATGCAAACAGCAGTCCATGACATCGTCATGTGAACATCGAATGCTCTTTTCAAGGCAGGGTAGTTGTGTGTTTTATTCGTATACACAGTGAAGGGCATTATCTGCACCTTCTTAGCAGTTGGTTGCTGCGCGACGCCATTTTGTCACGCTGTTGTGCCCTGAGGGGATGCAGTAGTGGCTGGAGGGGCCTGAAGGGCTGGTTTTTGTGCCGCATTCAGTCTTTTGTCGCTCGCATCCTTAGGCGCCGCTTCGCTGGCTGGGCGCTTCAGGGACTGTGACCCAGAGTCCATTGCAGCTCGGAGTCTGCCATGGCTTCACTTGTTGTCGGAAACTACAGTGACATGAAATGAGCGGAGGGGAAATTACAGAATTAAATCTAAATCGCAGTGAAGCCTATATGGAAGATGTTCCAATAGTGTACCTACACCTCTGTTGTGCGCCTTCGCCCTCCTATCTTCTCCCCTCTATCGGAGACATGGCCGGGGAGGGGCGGGATACTAGCACCTCTACCTTGAAAAAGGCACTTAACTATGTCTGGTGCGGTGTTTTAGCACTAAAAAGTGTTAAAGATACCTATACCTCGGAGCTCACTGCAACTCTGCCTCCTCTGCCTCGTTTACAATGATTTAAGCAGAGCTTAAAGAGTTATGCATCCGGTTTTAGATGTCTAAACTAAGAGCTGCTTAAAACATTTGAAGAAGAGCTTAAAGTTGGTGAAACGGTTCAAGATGATACGCACACCTTATTCAGTGTTTAAGAGTGTTTAAATTTTAACATGTATTGGTGAAACCGGCCCATAATATTGTTTTAATTTCCCATGAAAACAATCGAACGTAGTTCTATCTGTTGGCATTATTTCAAACTACATTTTTCGATGATGGTTGCTGATCTCGGATAGAGAAATTGAACTGGCAATTCCAGCGTTTCGAAATGAACTAAATCTCGATCTCAAGGCCAGCTCTGAACTCGAATGGTGCAACAGTTTTCAGTGTCGATCTTAGATACGACTTCCGATCGAGTGTCGAACCATGATGGTGCAACCAGCCCTAAGTGATGCAAGTGCAGGTTAGGGCAACGAGTGAAAGTGCAAAGGAGTGCAGCACCAGGCACGTCAGTGCAAATAAAATAGGGCCAAATAAAAGGGCATAATGGCAGATTCTGTGAGACATTCCTGACAGAATATGGAGAAACTTACGCCCTAATAAAAACCCTACTCATTTTTAGCCAATAGAGCAACTGTTATTTTGTTTTGTATTTTCATAGCATTTGTTTTCACCAAACACGTCGGCCATTGCAAGTGTTATGTGTTGTGTTTTGTAGCTGGAAATGTCTTTTCAATTTCTTATATTTAACATTGAGCAGGTAAGCCATAATTAATGCAAACCACCGAGTTCTGTTGTATACTGGTGAAAATAGTTCCCACTTGGCAGCTAACACCCACCCACGTGGTGAAGGCGCAATGCCGGCCATGTTAGCAGTATCTAAGACTTGCGAGGGCACTGCTGCATCGTGTACGTCCGGCGGCATTCCACATTGCAGTCAACCATTTTTACTGCAATATTATGTAATTTATTTCGAAACCGTTTACCCTGGCTGCCAGAATGCCTACCATCTCCCCCTGTTGTTTGCATCATCCAGGGGGACTTAATATATCACCGTACACCTTGTATGACTGTGTATCGTTTTTCTCTTTATAGCCAAACTAGCGGGCAGAGCCCAGTGCAATGTAAGTTTTCTCGTATGGAGAAGGTTAATAAACGGCACTGAGATATATGTGGAGCAGTAATTCAGTGTATTCTGATTTGTCTAACTGCAAGGTTCTTCAGGGTATGGGCCCTCAGAATACCCGCTCGTTATCATGCAGATGTTCAGTGTTAAATCTTTCTTTTCATAATATTGCAATTTCATAGTGTTTTGGCCGATAGTCCACCCGGTAGCACTGGTTAAGTTTTACATATGCTGCCAAAGGGAAATTCAGAACAATTATTATTCTTAAACTATCTACATGAGGAAAGTAGAGACTCAGTGTGGAGATTTTTACGTCCTGGGTGACTGGCCCGCGGCCCAGACAACAGAAGAGTCAGCTCTACCAACATTGACACTGCTGGGACAGTGTCTGGCGCCCTGGATAACTACGTCAACATCCTAACCTCAGCCTTGCCGCCAACCAAATTTCCCTTTACCCGTCCATGCTCCCACCACAAGCATCATGGCATAAAGTGCCCATAGTTTGAAAAGTTCTGACATAATATAGATTAAAAGGGAAATGCAAACTACAGTACAATTAAAGGTACAAAATCATAATTTTTCAATAACATATTACAGGCAAAAGGCAAGGCAGCCTCCAGAAAGGCTTTTCAAACTTATATTTTGCATTTTTAATATCATTTTTATTTCATTTGAAAAGGGTTTTTCATGTTTCTTGCCTCATCCTCACTGCACATCCATCACTCCGTGCCAGGTTCATTTTGTACATGACAGGGAGGTGAAATACCAAAACTATTATGTAGACCTAGTGCCATTTTTTCTTGTCTAGAGCACTCCTCGCTACAACAGATTCATTTTGTTGCCAGTGTCTCAGACGAGGATTTAACGATAAATAAATATGATTGTCTATGAATGCATTGTTTATTTATCACGGCAGACTATTGGCCACATAACCAAGTGTCATCATGGCGCGCTAAGCCTCCAGAGGTGATGTGTAGTGTTCGTGTCCCACCTGGTAGCAGGTGTAGAACAGGAACTGAAGATTTTGCCCGGCGCCACATTAGGTAGAGCGAACTATGATGATGGGGTCGTACGGCCGATGGCCTGCGACGAACTCTGTATACGTGGTCAGTTTGAAAGGAGAGCTTTTTTTAATTATGAATTAAAGTATGATGAATGCATTCAAAACCCTTTCTAAGGGACGAAGTTGTCGGCGACTTCGAATGCCGATACTAGCACTGATTTTACTCTGCTTAAGGGAGGCTTGCCCCATAAATCCAAAACATATAACACTAAAAATACACTTAATAATGATTCTGCTATAAGGCACAGTACCATATGCACTCAGGAGAGTAAGTGCAAGAAAACTCCTCTCATTTCTGATTGTTCTGTGGTATGTCATTACACTGGCTTGGCAGTGTATACTTTGCGGACGTAAACACAGATATTTTGTGAAATGGCCTCTGGTTGTTTGGTTCCCTCAGCATTACTTAGGGTGTGACTGTACTGCAACGCTCCCTCCCCTGCACAGCACTCATTACACCAGTTGTGCTGGTAAACACATTGTACGTTTATCGTTCCCTTGTTTATCTCGCGGATATGATTTTGCACAGTCGGAACAGTAGATAGTAATGATCGCACTGTGTTTCTTCGTTCTGAAGGCAGCACACTATTATACTGCTGGGCCAGAACTGGCTCAAAATGGTGCCATTTGAAACTGTCCTCATTCTGACTTTGGTTTGCAAGTGCATATTGCAAAGTTGCTAGTGAATTTGCCAACTTATGTGAACTGATTGATCTGTTTACATATTAACTTCAGTATGTCAAATTGAAAATCCATTCTGTGTGTATTTATGGTGGCTGACATAACCTACCCTTGTTCAGGGTCGTGCATGGCACTCAGATGTCATGTCCACCACATGTTGCTGAGAGAGGGCTTGTGCTGACTCGTGCCTGTTCCTCAGTTCGACAAAGGCGCAGGTGACTGGGTTATTCCTTTTCTCCAGGCTTTGTTTCCTGCTGGTATCACTTGTTTCAGCTGCTCGCATGACGTACGTGTTTTTTCCCCACAAACTGCCTGCTTAAATCTGCAAAATGGCTCTTCTTAATTATTCTTGAAAAAGTTTGAAAAATCTCTGAATGCTTGAAAATTGCTTTGAAAAGTTTTGAAATGTTCATGAGAAAAACACTTTTAAAAGTTTATTGATAATTTGAAACATTTTAAAAATAATTCTGAAAGCTGTTGCAAAAATTTCCGAAAAAGTTTTGGAGACAAATAAAATAAATTTAAATTTGTTTTGAAAATTTTACTGAGTTGCCAGGTATTGCTTGTTAATACTGCCGCAAAATGCTTGTAGATGAACCCAATGGGTTGATACTGCACACATTTTTATTGCTTATTGCATAATACATGATCAATCACATGGGCATTTGTTTACAAAATACTGTTGCACTTACATGGGCACATCTGCTGTGCTGCTGACTTTCTGACGTGCAGTATTGAGTACATGTACACTATAACATACAATATTTGCCCTTTTACAATTGCAGTGCCATTTGGGTGTGTCTGACTTGGATTTGTTTTGGCTTACAGTTGTTCTATTATGCATTCACGTGTTGCCACATCTAACCAGTGTGTTTCATCAAGTGTTAAAACGTCTTCTAACGTTGAAAAGAAACAACCCAACTCAGAGGGTTGTTTTGACAAATGCCAGACCACACAATATATCTGTTGACGTGTTGAAATCCCCACTCGGATCACCGTATGTCTGTTGACGAAACACATATACACTCTACAGTATAGAAAAAACTGACAAGTTTTCAATAAATTTTCCAAAGAAAAGTATGAACAAATAAAAAAAAACACAAAAAGCACTTATTACTACTGATTGCTTGAAACGATAGTGCTTTGAGCATATTTGTACGCGATTGACTATATTTGACTGAAATGTTCCCTATTGTGAATGTGTGGTTTTATAGGTGTCTGAAGGTCTCAGGTTACTCACAAATAACTGTTGTTGGTCGTTGCGATGCACTTTTGTCGCACTTTTACCTTGCTGTTGATTGCAGTGTAGATTGTTGATCACGTGTTGTATTGAGCAGGCTACTGACGTGTTGTTGGTGCTCTCCTTGCACCTTGATGTTCCTTACATCCTAGTTGGGCAGGCCACATGACGCCCTGGAAAGTTGCTTTCTGATGCAGATTGAAGTTCGATTCTCCCCAGTTGGGAAAGTCACATGACGTGTAGGAAAGTGGCTTGCTGGTACAGCCTGATGTTCAGTTCACCCGAGTTGGGCCAGCCACATGTTGCGCACCACCTCCAGAGGTGATGTGTAGTGTTCGTGTTACACCTGATAAGAGGTGTAGAACAAGAACTGAAGATTTTGCCAAGCACAGCATTCGGTAGAGTGAATAATGATGACATGGTCGTACGGCCGACAGCCTGTACCGAACTTTGGATACATGGTCAGTTTGAAAAGAGAGCTTTATTTAACTATGAATTAAATTATATTTATTAGATTCAAAAACCTTTCTAAGCGACGAAGTTGTCGGCCACATCGCACACTGATAATAGCACTGATTTTACTCTACTTAAGGGAGGCAGACCCAGTAAATGTAAACCACATAACACTGAAAAAAAGTCTTAATAATGATTTTGCTACAGGGCACAGTACACGATGTACACAGGAAAGTAAATGCAAGAAAACTCACCTCATCAATGTGTGACAGTTTTATTGCTGAAAGACTACAACAGAATGTCACTACAAATTAATGCTACCCATTGAAAAAATTACCTCAGGATGTAGAAAGGCCTCCCCTCGGCTAGATAAAAGAAGTTAAATGTTTCTGTATAAAGTCTTACTATTACAGTGAAAATACATGTAGCCTAAATTGAAGAGCCGATGAGGTACACGGGATCATACTGCCTGTCCTGCCGATCGTCCAAGTGCTGAAGTCTGACTGGTTTAAGATGACCCGAACCTCGTCGAGGTCGGCGAGATTGCCACCGAATGCAAAACATGAAAAAACATAACTGCAATAAATTACACGAACAAAAGAATGAATACTGAACACAATTTTTGTTAATCGCTAAAAACATGTTTGTGATGTACCCATGAACATTTGAGCACCAGATATGGCTAAGAATGTGACATCACGAGTATGTCACTACACTTGAAAGGTGATATTAAATGAAATTATGCCTTATTTGGCTGATTCTCGATGAACGATTTGACATGTTCCTGACGTCCATGTATCTCTTGTGCCCGTTTGTTCCATCGCAGATGCATTAACCATACAGCAACATTCAACCGATCCACATTAGGTCGCCGTCTCGATCAGTGCAGGTCGACAAGAACAGCGTTTACACTTTTCTTGCCGCCCTGTAACTCGTAGACGCGGGTCATAATATTTAACATTCCTCACAAGAGGTAACTCCCATGATGAATGGATATGTGGTCTAAATTAGTGTGTCGCATTAAATCACGACCATTAGATGCAACAGCCATAGGACGGAACACTGGGATAAGTTACGCCACTTAATCCCACATCTTTCTGATGTGCGCGATGTCGACGGGCCCTGTGGCCGAATCCGGAGTGCGATTTGGCTTCAACTATTGTCAAAAGACAGGGGATCACATTCCCACAGGAAGTCTAAAGTGGCGAGCTGCTCCCTAGTCGCATTAACTAATATGAACATTTTTAGGCAATTTTAGCGGTGATTGCATGATAATTAACTAGGGAAACCGCCCGTTCCAGCATAGAGAGTAGATAACATATCCGCCCCTAGTTAAGAAATCTGTGTGTGGTCACATCCATACACACTCCTGAAATTATAACCATTACGACACACACCGATTTTAATATGTTAATTATTAGAGTATATGTGTAATCATCTATCGAGAATTGGCCCCCTGAGGCATCATTTCATTTAATATCATCCTTCAAGTGTGATGACATACTCATAACGTCACATTCTTAGCCATACCTGAGGCTTAGATGTTCACGAGTATGTCATCAATTTGTTTTAGTTTAGTAATCAAAATTATGTACACTGTGAGTTTCATCAATCATTTTAATTAATAATATCTGTTTTATTCATGTTTACATTTTTGGCACCGTATTCGCTGGATCTGTGGCGAAGCCGACGCCATATTGTTAGTCAGACTTCAGCAATCCAGAAAACCGGCAAGGCAGATGGTAAGCTCCGCATACCCCCCTCAGCAATTCAATCCAGGCTGCTTCTTCTTTCATCGTAGAAGTTAACATAATTCAAGAATATTTAAATTCTATTGTTTTGCCGAGGGGAGGTCTCCCTGCATCCTGAAGTACCTTCCCAGGACTTCATGCACGATTCCTATTCCTACTCCTCATTGCAAGCCCAGAGAAGGGCTGTGCTAGAAGTGCAAAAAGCAGATGAATCCCTGACCTCATCTGCAACGAGGAATATAGGGCAATTCAAAAAGGTTTATCCACACATGAGCAATCGTGAGATCCCCGAATTAGTTGCATCAACTGTAAGAGCGGAAAACAGGCTAGCAATGGCACAGTTTATTCGCAGTAGCATGGAGGACTTCATACGCTCTGCCACATTACTGGACCAAGCCTGCTGAGATCAAAACGCTGTGACTAAAGAGGGTGATGGGTATCATTTGTGTCGGAGAAGAGATGCAGAACAGAGGGAGCGAATGTGGGAGGCCCATGTGAGCTGCCATTTGCTTGCCTTAATTGCAAAGGAGAAGGCAAAATGCATTTGTACAATCAGTGCCCAAGACACAACCAAACACAGGACATCAACAAACCACAGACTTGGAAATGACTGTTGGTGTAGACGAGCCAGACGCTCACTACTCCAAGGGAAAGGGAATCCATGGTACAATGCCTGCTCGGCCAGTAGAGGAGGCAGAAATCAAAAGTCAGCAACCAAGCATACATAAAAACAACAAGACACGAAATAGAACGATTAGAATTGCAGTAAATTTAAATCAGCAACCATGCCATGCATTAATAGACACAGCAGCCAGTCATAATTCAGTGTGTGTCGGATTCATAGAAATAAGAGATATTACACTAAGTACACATGAACTACACCTCGAAAAGAAGCAGAACATGGGATAATCAATGGGAGAGACACTGATTACCATCCGAATTAGAGATATGGACATCATAACCAAAGCCCTTGTGTCTGCAGACCTATGTGAGGATGCCATCTTGGGTATCCCCTGGCTCAGCGCACAAAAAGTCATTGTTGAGCCAGCCACCTGCAGGATCCATTTCGGACTGAAGGAAAGGCGAAAGGTGTACGACAACGAATCCAAACCCACTGGTAACGAGGCTAGAGTGCAACTAGACAAACTCGATCATGCTGTCCCTCTGGAATACAGGGAGATGGTCAACAATAGACTGGGGGAACAAGAAAAAATAGCAAACAATAAATCCTTGAATAACACATAACAGTAATTGAATATGTAGTTCCTGGGTTCTCTGGTCCAGTTATTATTATGGTCTACTTTTATACAACTCCACCTTGCAGAGTATCTACTGCAGGCATACATAGCAACCACCGGCTGCGCTGCACTGGTGTGCACTCACGCTGCACTGCACTGAACTCGAATGCACTGCTTCTGATTGCGCACCCACCAACTGGTGAATGCTCTTCTCATCGGTAGAGCTCACATCCCTTCTAAGGTAGCATTTCAGAATGAAGCTGGACAAACGGTCTTAATGGTAAGGGGACATGGCACATGTCAGTATGCAGGGGGTGGCTATGTCCTATACCATGCAGTGTTAACAAGTGAAGCCAGTTTATAGAGTGGAGTTAGACAGCTGTTTTCCAGTAAAAATATCACATGATCAACAGTAGCCAAAAACATTGTATCGGCCTATCTTTCATGTGTATTTTGACGAGTTTTAAAATCGATATAAATTAATATACAACAATTTTTGACCTAAACGATAATATATATAAAGTTGAGTGTGTTTGTCTCAGATGACTAGATATAAATTTCGCTGTTAAATTTGTAAAGTTATGAATTATTTACATTTAAATGGAAGTGTTTTATACGGTGATTTGGTTGATTTGCTTCCCATTCCCTACATATTTGCATTGAAAATATTCCAGAAAATAATTTTTGGATGACTATAGGAACATCTAAAAGTTGTGATGAAACTTTAACCGTACTAAAATCGAATATAATACGCTATTGAAGTCGTCTACGAGTGCGTTACAAGTGAAGCAGCCATGCGGGAGAAAGACAACATTTGTTTACATAGAAATGAAACAGCCTTGCGAGTACTATATAAACTCGCTAGTTGTTCTGAATTGTTATTCTTACAATTGTGAAATGTGAATTTGGCATATAAACACGCCTTAAAACAATTATCTATGTTTTATTTATTCAGCGACCAATGATAACTAATATTAATGTATGAAAATGCGTACGAGCCGGGCCATGCTAGTCCAGTGTTCAGTGTATTCGTACCATGGATACATTTGAGAAAGACATCGCACAATTATTGTGTGTATCGGTATATGTTATCTACATAAGTTAGTAAATTAAAAATTGCAGTGTGTTTAAATTTTACAAGTACAGTTGCGATTACTAATTTGTCGTGAAATTAAGGTCTAACATGTAAGTAGCCGACTTGTTAAGATGTACAGGCATTTTTTTAAAACTGTAGATACGTATTTTTATAAATGCTGATTTTGTGGAATTAATTTGTTAGTAATAGCAAATCATCTCATGAACCAATACACGGCTATACCTTATAAAAACTCCACTCTTATAATTTTTTCTCCCAAAGTCAGCAGAGTTGCAGTGACAAACAAGAAATCAGCTGTTTATCAATATAAGAATATAGGCCTGCAACCAAATCCGTTCTCATATTTTTAATAGCTACCGAATGTAGCCTTCATTATTTGCAATTTCCATGGTTTCTCGAACTCACTTCATTCAATTTCTGGGATGACTCAATAAAGACAATTTTACCAATTCCTTCCTTCTAGTCCCTTCATTGTGTTCTTGGTTTACCATTCTCTAATGAACCTGCTGTCAACAAGATGTTAAGTTAAATAAATAAAGTTTATTTGTGTGTTAGATGGCTATGTATTTGACAGTAAATGACATGTTTATAGTTTTCCAAAGGTAGTCAAAATAAAGAAAACTTAAAGCCAATCTTTTCCTATAACTACACCATCTCCAAAATAGAAAAACATCATGTGATTATCTTTAAACTCTATTTCACACTTATTAAGGGATTTTAATTCTAATTTTGAGAGCAACTAATTGGACATAAGCATATTTTAATATTGATGATGAATCATTAATATTTAGACGAGAATGTTAGATTTTTTAAAAACCTACTTGTAAATGAAAAATGGGATGATGTTTGTACATTAACTGAACCAAACATTGCCTGAAACAGTTTTATTAATACATTTCTTTGTCATTTTAATCATGCCTTTTCACTCAAATTTGTAAAATGCAGCAGTAGCTCGAAAATGAAATGGATTAGTAAATGTCTGACAGTCTCAGGAAGGAGGCTAAAAAAATGCGTAAAATGCTAAGAAGTCAGGGGAAAAACAGAAATTATAATGTAAGTAATAATAAAAATTAAATACAAGTTACTCGGAGTAGAAAAGCAGAAATCCAATGGGGAAAAAAATAGCCTCCTCCTCAAATGAAACAAAAGCAATGTGGAGAATTATTAATAATGAATTGAAACCTAGGCAAGGGCATGTTAACCCTTCCTTGAAAGTTCGTGGTATTAAAATCTAAAAAAGCAAGGAAATATCTAATAGTTTTGATGACTATTTCACAAACATCCCACTAAAATTTTAAAATGAACACAAAGCTACAAATATTAGCCATACACACATACCCGAAAGACCTAACACTTGGAATGCTAACACTGTTCATACCTATCTCTGAAGAAGACATCATAAATGCAATTAAAATGTTCAAAAGTAAAAGTTCCTGTGGGACATATGAGGCACCTATGGCTCTGCTAAAAAAAAAAAAAAAAAAAAAAAAAATGTCCTTATTTAATAAAACTACCTTTGCCTTATTTTTCCAATGAATGTTTTACCCAGGGAATTTTTCCTAATAGACTCAAATATGCAAAAGTAGTACCAATACATAAAAAAGTGACAAGGCATTGATGGATAACTATAGGCCTAGTGCTCTTCTTATGTCCTTTTCAAAAATTTAAGAGAAATTGATAGGAAATAAACCGACAAAAATCTTAATTAAAAACAAGGTTATTTCATTGTATCCATATGGCTTTGTAGAGGGCAGATCCACAGACCAAGATATTTACAGTTTTACTGATAAAATATTAACTTCTTTTGATAAAGACAATTCTCAACAGGTATAGTCGCAGCTCTTTCAAAAGCTTTTGATTATGTCGACCATAATATTTTATTGCAAAAACTTGAACAGTGTTGAGTAAGAGGTGTAACCAATAATATGTTTAAATCATATCTTGAAGACAGAAAACGGATCACCTCCATAAGATAATATGACAAAAATCACATTACAGATGTTATGTCCAATACCAGAACTACTCGAGTAGGAGTGCCACGGGGATCAACACGGGCCAATTTTATTCTTAATATTTATTAATGATTTTCAAGAACAAAGAACCAATGGCTCAGCTATAATGTTTGTGGATGACACAAACATTTTGGTAACTAGTTCAAATAATGTTGTTCTTGAAGAAAATATAAAACAAACAGTGACTGAGATTTCCAGTTGGTTCCAGTAAAATAATTTAATACCTATTAAATATAAACAAATATGTGCCTACGAATTCCATGCAAAGAAATAAACATACAATGCAGGATAAAAGATGCACAACAATAGAAGAATACGGGTTACAGACAGTAAATAGTAGGCAACTAAATTGCTAGGGCTCATTGTAGACAGTTATTTAACATGGAATGAGCATGTTGACAGTGTCTGTAAAAAATTGAGTTCAGTGTGTTTTGCGGTACATACCTTTAAAAAATATTTGTAATAATAATACAATACTTGCATACTATTTCTCAAATATTCATTCCGTAATAAATTATGGAATCATATTTTGGGGTATAAATCGACAAAATGGAAAAAGGCTTTTAGAGTACAGAAGAAAATAGTAACATTAATAAGTAATAAGGAAAAAAGAAACCACTGTAGGCCGCTATTTATAAATAACGAAAGTCTCACTCTTCCATGCATGTATATGTAACGCAGTATACTGTTTTACATGTAAAACATTAAAAAAAAGTTTAAAATAGTTATACACACCATTACTACATCAGACACGCTAATCATCTTCACCTATTCTTCTACAGAACCTCAAACTTTACATCAAATCAATACTATGCTAGGGCAAAAGTAATAGATAACCTACCCAGTCATTTGAAGTAAAATAATGGTTTACAGGAATTAAAAAGAGCTGTTAAATTACACTTTTAAAATAAGGCCTTCTATTTCGTAGAAGAATACTCTTACATAAAGAGGAATTTTTCTATAATGCAGAACAATACTGATATGAGGAGACTTCATGTATTACCTTGTGTTTCAATCTAATGTAGACTTTACATATTTATATTTTAATATCTATCTGTACATGAATTGTAACAACGTGTACTGCAACCAAATGTAGTCTTAACATGTTTGTAGAGCTGCTAGAATTAATATTGCATTGTAAAAAAATAATTATTGATAAGTCCTTTTCTAAGTGTATAGTATGTATATAGGATACAAAAAAAAGTGTGCTTCCTGAAACAGTGAATACTCTGGCCGCTACACCACCACGGCCTCCATTATCTTAAGCTGGGAGGAGTTGAGAGATGTTTGGTGGTATGTAACAACTGACGCCGGCTAACAGCCAATGGCGCTAGAGCCCATGATGGCACTCACGTGTCTGTGTTCCACACATGCGCAGACGCTGCTAATATGTAGCTTTCCTATAAGTGTTCATTTCAGGGTAAAATGTGTTATATTGTCTTTACAGTGTTTAATATGTCTTAAAATATTTTAAAGTGCTTGTACTAACTTTAATTGTTTGGTTATGAATATTCAAAGTGGCTGCTACACCGAGGTTAAGAAAATTTAATATTCTGGCATGAACGCCATCACAAAGTGACATAAAAATAATATTAAAATTCACAAGAAAATTACAGAAAGGTAAGACAATATATAATTTAATTTGTGCCATTTTATTTTCAATATAAAATATTTCGTTCGGCGTGCATAGAACTTCCACTTATGTCAACCCTGTAGGCGGCCATGGAAGGTCCGTGCGATGGTTGTATATCGACAGTGAGCTGGCGAGGAAATACACTGTCACGTACGCACTACAACTTTTGTTCTCTGATTTAGGTTCCATAGTCAATGTAGTTTACCGGTTAATCTTTGCTTGCATATGTTTTGGCCAGACATTTTCCCCAGCATTATGCTTCTGCATTACTAATTCTTATGCCCTTGTGGCATTTGTAACTTAATCAAGGAGAAGGAGAAAGATGTCGGAAAGGACACTAGACCAGCACATTTTTAATCTGATACCATCTGCCCATGTTTATAGCAATTCAGTGTAACTTCTGCATAATTGCTACATGCAATTTTAAGAGCTTAATTTTTATGGATGTATTTGAGAGTAATTTTCGTGTTTGAATTTTTTACAGCAACATCACGTATAACCACATGGCTGACTGAAGGCAAGTCTTTGTATACAACATCATTGCGATTTAGGAGCTTATTTATATAACATCATATGTGCAATCATTTATTTCAGGGTTCTTTGTCAGTTTTATTCAGGGTTCAATGTATTTTTCATGTAAATTGATGCTGTACTTGACCATGCGGTCACAGTAATGTTTGATTTCACCGCCATTTGGCATGTTACAAGCCTGTAATGACTCTAATCGTAAAGAGAATCACTTGCTCAACACGAATAATATTTTATCTGAATTTAGTTTGCTGTTTCCAAGCAGAAATATTGTAATTTCTCCTGCACCACATGGACCGCTACGAAGTTCATACTGTGGCATCACACCACCTAAGCTTGTTTTCACACATGTGTATGTTAATTGTGAATATTCATTTCATGTCTCATCTTATTTTATATATCATACAAGGGTTTATGTAATTATGAAATTTGTGTACAGCACAATTAATCCCGTCCTAGCTGGCTCTGTGTATAGGCCATCACCACACTAACCACGTACTGGAAGACGAGCCCCGACATGTTTGCATAAGTGATGCAGAGTAATAATGCTTGTTAATGTGTATTAAGGGTTTTCATTTGTAATTCACAGTGTCCTATCTTCAGGGAAAAACCGTCAGTCCACCCTAGTAGCTGTCGGCCTTCTTCCCTTGTGAAGGCTGTGCTTTCACGCACCTCAGTGAGATCATCCATTTAGGCGTGCACTAGGTTCATTACGGGCTGGGGAACACCCAAGCGGAATTGGCTAGTCATGACCAAGAGAACCATTTCCTTGGCACGTTGTGGTGTGTGAATAATATCAATAAAAACCAATTCTACAGTGAACTCAATTTTTTATTCAGTAGTGACAGTGTTCTAGCCACATATGTTTTATCACTTGTTTATTTAAGTGATTTTATTAAAATTTTAGTATTGCCAACGTGTTTGTAAGTATGCATGGGTGAGACGGACATACAGAACCCACAACATCCTTGAGAACCCTGAGTCTCAATAGTGTGGTGATTGGGAGGCACAGCTGGTGCCCAAATTACCAGTAAGTATTTGTGTTATCGCTCGCCCCTTGTTTCACCCGACAGCGTCACAACCAAGGCATTGAGAGCCAATGAGGGTGAAATATGGCAGATATGGACCAGCACTGAAATGCAAGGGTGTGGAAAATGGAAAACCTCTAGAAAACATGCCAGCCAGCAGAATCAATCCACACAATTACTATATTTGAAAATCTGTGAGTAACCTCACAGGGGAAATAACATGAATCACATTGGTGGAATGCACGTGTCCTACCACTATGCCCACCACAGCCCCCCTTCTCCCCTTTGGGAAGGGTGGTGAGGAACCTCATTTCTTCAGCGATAATGCTTTTTCTTAGAGGAGTGTTTGTTTGTCAAGTTTCTGCAGCAGGGTTCAGAGATATTGAAATTGAATAATTTTTTAATGTATTCAGAGGAGAATTCCACACTAAAAATAATAATTGCACAAGTTGGTAGGTAACAACAAAGAAATGTTGTCACAAGTGTTTGGATCAATTTGGCGGTGGTTAGTACTTGTGCTCTTGTTATGGATATCATTGCAGTGCATGCGTCTTTCACACATTGTAGTTCAACAAAGTAACCTAAAATGCTGGCAGATAAGTATTCATACATTTTAACCTAACCATAGCGTGGTTCCTTTATTATCCCTAAAAGTATATTTATAGAAAAAATATCCTATTATAGTTTTCTCTCCCAATGTGACTTTTTTAACATGTTGGGCTGAATTAAAATTGTAGCTATTCTCTGACTAAAGTCTAAGCTACATTCACTGAAGTGTTCCCATTACCAAATAACAGTGGCATTACCATGGAAGTATGAAAATGAACTGGCTACAACCACAGTACGAAAACTGTTACGTGACTAATGAGAAAAGAGAACCAAAAAAAAAAAAAAGACAGACTATGCATGTATCTTGGAGATTTTCAAACACTGTCTTGGTAACCTGATATTTATTTTTGTTTATCTACTTGTGATGAAAAAAGTTCTGCGGGAATTGTATGTCGGGATATTTAAGGTTTGATATAAATGTTAATAATTGCGTTGACTATTTAAATTAACGTAAATCGTACCTGTACCACAAAATTAATTTAATTACTATATCCTTGTTACACTGCACTGACACTCGCAGTTGGAAATGTTGTCTCATTATTGGCCAGCATAGAACTCGGCATAAAAGAATTGGAAATATTATATCTATCCTCTTAATGCTGATTCCGCAAGCAGGCCGCCATCTTACGCCGTTATGTTGTGATGTAGTTGCTGCCATACACAATTGTGGATTCAATTTTTTATTGTTAATTGTTATGGTGATTGTAGCTGGGGCACAAGTCCTTGGAACTAAATTGCACTTTTGGAGAAAAATGAAACACGATTTTTATTAGATATAGGGAATAAAATTATCCATAAATGTCTCCTGTCCCTCCCCCTAAAATATTTGATTGTCTAGTGCAAACAATTCAGTAAAAATTCTAATTTCTGGGTTTTAGTTATGTACCAAGGGTAACTTAACACTGTCCCACATAGTAGATGAGAGAAACAAAATTATACCATACAATATGGGATATAAATAAGTAGATAAATAAATACACTCTCAATTAGGCTACCAGCAGGTGGTGAATTCTCTCACCTCTCCTTCACCCAACCAACTCCTTTTCCACTCCCATCCTGAACTTACCAACCCCTCTCACGGATACCAATTCATACATCAACACATTTCTACTCCTTCACATACCTCACAAGAATGAACTGCCTAAACCCGCTCCGTTCTCCTCCACACACGCTGACACTTCTCACTGTTGTTTCCTCTTACTCTAAATGCCCCCCTACTTAGCTTGCAGTGTAGCACTCCCCATCCACTATCTTCATTTACCGTCCTATATATCCTGACTAGCTGCTCAACTTTCCTTCTTCAATGAGCTCCATGCCATTTCATTCATCATCACTGATGGCCTATAGTTACCTTATTCCTCACCATCTAGCCCCTGCCTTCTCCACCTACCCTTCACACATCTTGCTGCCTTTCTCTGCACCTTTTCCAATTTTCGCACCTCCACCTCCACGTCCCATGCTGCTGCAACATATTCTAACATTGGCCGTAACATTGTGCCATACGCCTTCTCCTTCACCTCACAGCTGACTCTATTCAGCACTCTTCCCAGCATACACAGAACCCTTCTTCCCTTTGCAACTACCCTCTCTACCTGTTTTTTCCATCTGAGGTCTCTCTGCAGTACAATCCCTAGATACTTATATGCTGCTTCTATCTCTAATCCCTCCCATATGTTCATGTCCCTGCTTATCATATTCTTCCTTGTGAACCTCACTATCTTAGTTTTTCTTACATTTATCTTCATTATATTTTTTCTGGTCCAAAACTATATCTTATCAATGTCCGCCTGCAAATTCCCGCCCCCTCTCTCACACCCCCAGGCATAATATACAACACAATCTTCTGCATACAATATGATTTTTGCCCTATTCACCAAACCCATGTCATTTACCATTATGGTAAATAACAAACGACCAGCACGCTTCTTTGTGGTTCCCATGACGTAACCTCCTCTTCCTCCGATTTTGCCTCCTCCACTTTCACCCTCTGTTTTCGCCCCCTGAGAAAGTCCCCTATCCATTCCACTACCCTCTTGTCTGGTATCAGCGCCTCCACTTTCCACATCAATGTCTCATGGGCACCTTATCAAATGCCTTCTCAAAATCTATTAAGCAGGCATCCACCTGCTTCCCCTCATCAACTACCTGCACCAGTTCCTCTAATAACCCAGCCAGATGAGTCTCACATGAGTAACCCCTGCTGAAACCATGCTGGGACTCCTTCAACCAATTCCTATTGTTCATAACCCTCACCACATACTGCACCACCCGCATCACCAATATATTTTCTGTACTTGATGTGAGACTCACAGGTCTGTAGTTGCCAGGCCTCCGCCTATCCTCTCCCTGCTTGTGTATAGGTACCACCATGCATCCTTCCAATCTTGTGGTAACTTACCCTCTCCTAAGGACTTTTTAAACAGCACTTCTAAATATTTCACCAATTCCTTGCCACCAAACTTTAGTGCTGTGTTTCCTAACCCATCTGGTCCCCGTGACTTACTGCTCTCCAAATACCTAATTACCTTTTCTATCTCCCACTCCCTCATCTTAAACTCACTAAACACCCTCCGAATCCTGTTTGTCAACCTATTCCAACCTTCCTTTGCCTCAAACACTCAAAAGTACTGTCCTTGCAGCATTCCTGATTTTTCTTGGTCATTTGTCATATGCCTACCATCCATTCCTTTTATCAGAGGGATCCCTTCCTCTCCTCCCCTTAACCACCTAACATACCTAAACAATTTCCCCCATTCCTTGCCTTTTCCTACTTCCACCATTGTCCCCAGAAATACATTCTCAGCCTGTTTGATCTTCCTTACAAACTCCCTACCAATTTGTTTCATCATTTCTTTAGATCATATAACCCCATCATTTCTCCACTTGGCATGTAATTTTCTGCACTTCTTCTTCATATTCAAAATCTCATGTCCATAATATGGCGGATCTCCCCCAGTCTGTAACCATTTCATTGGCACAAATTCCTCCAACATAACCTCCATTAATCCTCTAAACTCCCTCCACAACTCCTCCACACCCTCCTCCATTGGCCATTTTTTAAACCTGTCTCTCAGGAATATTTCTGCCCCCTTCTTGTCTCCTCTCCAATACTGCCACACCGACCTTTCTGCCATTTGCACTTACCTCATCCTGCCAATCCCTATTTCCACAACCAGGATATGATGGTCGCTTATACCGTCAAATACTATTGCACCAACTACAGGATTCCTAGGGCTGACCAACACCACATCCAGCACTGACCCAACACCCTCCTCATTCCATCTCGTAGGTGTTTCTACTACCTGGACTAATCCTCTGTTGACTAACTGTACTGCCATTCTCTGCATTATGTTACCCATTCCTTCTGCACCCTCTACCCATTTCACCCGTGGCATATTCAAATCCCCTGATACAACAACCCACTGCCTGTCCTTTAGTATGTCGACCCTCTCTTTGATCATCTCAATTGCCTGCCATCCCTTTCCTGGTGGTCTATACACTGCCAGAAAAGTAATACTCCTATTACTACTACCACTCAATTTAAGTTCCATTACCTCGACATCCTCACTAACCAATTCTACCGCCCCGTTTAGCCCTTTCCTTACACACACCATTATTCCTCCTCCTCCTCTCCCATCCCTGTCTCTTCTGAAGATGGTGAACTTATCCTGCCTACACTCAATGTCCAGTACTTCCTCAGTCTACCAAGTCTCCACAGCTACCACTATATCCGCCCCATATCCTTCAACCTTTCCCCAGAAGCCCTGCAGCTTGTTGTACACACTCCTACAGTTCACCACCATTATCTTTATACTAGTACTCTGCTTTACCACCCTGCATTACTTACCTCCTATCTCCACCCCTGCGGCCTCATCAATGCTATCCTCTCCATTCCTCTCTACTTGTGTTTCTTTTCTTCTAACTGATTGCTATTTCAACAACTGGTGCTCTGCCCGTACCCCCTCCATGCAGCCAGCTACTTCTCTACCTAGCAGATTACCTAGAATCCTCTTTCCCTGTTCTGTCAGGTGAACCTGGTCCCTCCCTACACTTTCCCAGCTTACCTATTTCCTACTACCTATAAATGTAGCCCCCAAATCCCTACACACCCTCTCATATACCTCACTCGCAGCCACTGCCTTCCTATAGGATACTCCTTTCATAACCAGCATGCCACTGACTACTGCCCTAGCTCCAGGGAACTTCTCCCACACTTTCCTCAGCAATCCTCTGAGGTCCCGCTCTACCTCCTTCCCCACCTCCCTATGAGCCAGGTCATTTCCCCCTACATGAATTAGAACAACCTTTGCCACCCTGCTACCTCTCATACCACTAACCCTTTCCTTCAAATCCCTGGTATTTGCCCCCCCCTCCCCCCAGCCCTGCTTTATATGTAATTTCCTTCCTGATATTCCTCAGCTTCACTCCCTTTACAATAGAGCTGCCTAGAAAAACTACCTTTACCTTCCTTCCTACAACCTGTTCCTGCTTTGTGGCTTTTCCACCCACCTGCCTACCTTTGTCTCCAACCTCCTGCAGCACCCTTGTTTCCCTCCCTTTGGCCAGACCTCCTCTCTGGCCCTCAGCTGTTCACTTTCTCCTGCTTGCTGGTCTTTGCTAATCACACACTTGCAAGCCTCAGCATACTGCTTTCTACCTTCTACCACTGCCTGTTCCCTGCTTTCTGTTTCCCGTTCCTCTATTCCTGATTGCTTCCTGCCTACCACTATCACCTTATCCCTTGCTACTATTTCTTGCTATTCTAACCTTATTTGCTGTCTTATGTCTCCTACTGACTCCAACTCATCTATTCTCCTCCTAATCTTACCACCTCTATCTCTGCCTCCCTCCTCATCTGCCTTTCCTCCTGCAGTTCCTTCTGCAGCCCTACTTGCATTCTGCCTAACTATTCCTCTCTACTCAATTTTTCCTCCTGTGGACTGGCTTTCATTTTCCTTAGCACCCCGTTTACATCTTCAACTCCTCCTCTAACTTATCCACCCTCATTTCTACTCTACTCTTACCCATCTCATCCTGACCTTTTCTGACATCCTCTCATCCTATGCATCATTTCCCTCTCTTTCCTTCTCATCAAATCTACCATCTCCCCATTCCACGTCTCCTCCTTAACCTCTTCCATTGGCACTGGCACATCCTCTACAAAGCTTCCTCTCAGCATATCCCAAATCCAGTTTCCACCTTCTCCACTTATTTGTGTTTCCTTCTCTACCCTTAATTTGTTCCCTACCACTGCCACTAAACCCTTTCCCTCAGCACATTTCTCATACTTCCACTCATGTTCCTGTAGTGATCCCAGTTCCTCCTCTCTGATCCCTATACAGCCAACATGGTACCAGCTGCTACACTGGTCGCACTGCTCACCACTATCTAACCTTCTCCACACCATACCACAGCCCCTACACTTACACCTCCTACCATTTTTTATCACCTCTCTGTTCAAAAATAATTTTACTAACTTTAAACTAAAACAACTCTCCCTTATAAAATACACCAAATACCTATGTATACGCACACTTTCTTAACTTTCCTAACTTACACCATACAACCTTTACCTTCGTACAATAACAAAGGTCTCGGCCTCGTGCACACAATCGGATACTACTCTCTCCTTATAACTAATTACCACATAAAAACACTAATCTTAACTCTAATTATACCTCAAACTACTACTCCACCTATATTAAAACCTATTGCTAGAACTAATCACAAACCAAAACAACCTTAAATACGGAACAACACAACCTGTAGTCCGTCTGTGGTTGCCATCTTGCCCATCTTCCTTCTTTCTCATCATCTTGCACCTGTCTTCTCCACCTACCCTTCACCCATCTTGCTACCCTTCTCTGCACCCTTTTCAAGTTCTTGCACCTCCACCTCCACATGCGGGTCCCATACTACTGCAGCATATTCTGACATTGGCTGTACCATTGTGCCATATGCCTTCTTCTTCACCTCACAGCTGACTCCTTTTAGCACCCTTTCCCAGCATACCCAGAGCCCTTCTTCCCTTTAATCCACCCTCTCTACCTGATTTTTCCATCTGAGGTCTCCCTGTAGTACTATTCCTAGATACTTATATTCTGCTGCTTCTTCTATCTCTTGTCCCTCCCATCTGTACATGTCCCTGCTTATTAACTTATTCATTACAAAACTCACTACCTTAGGTTTTCTTACATTTATCTTCATTTTAGTTTTCCTGGTCCACAACCATATCTTGTCAATGTCCGCCCTTCATATACCCACTTCCCCCTCACAAAGTTCTGCATACACATAGATAAGTATAACACTGTATCATAACAGAGAACTTATGTAATGTAAAGAGAGGGAATAACTAAAGTGGGATTTTATTTTATTTACCAAAAACCATTTACTATATTGACATTAATATGTTTAAAGAAGATGAAGTCATATTGGAAACAAACCTATGGAGTCATTGTCAGTGTTAGGAATTTAAATAAATGCCATCAAATAATTATTTATTCGTGGCTCAGGAACATGTGAACTTTGCCATCAAGAAATCCAGCTAAGCTGCTGGTCGCTGTTTCGTTGCACGTATTACTGATACACAACCTTCAATACATTACATGACACGGTAGCACACTTGTTATACTTTATTTAATAATTTATTTAAAAAATAGTTTTCAGAAATTTTGATATACGAGCACTATATCTAAAACATGTGCTTATTGTCGCACATAACCCATTACTGTCCCACTCATACACTCACGATAGGTAGTTTTATAAGGAAATTATTTGATTGCAAATTTAACACAAGCCAATAATGAACTAGTAAAACTTCATACGTGAATTGTTATATATATTTATATATTCATCAGCTTCTTTGTTCAACACGTAATGCTTCGAATGTAACCTTTCTTTTAACGTCATTTTAAAGTAAACATAATATTTTTTGTTACTGGCAAGACGGCGGCTAGAGTCTATAGTATAGCCACCTTTCTCCTGCGGCTTCACCTACGTCACAACATGGCATCGCCTGTATACTCTTAACTCTATGTCAGTATGGTACGACCATATATTTGTGTAATGTTATTTAATTTGTCCAATATCTTTGTGCATATATGTAAAAAAATATCTTGCACAAGCACTAAAACAAAAACAAAAAAACACTTAATTTTAATATTCATTTCACTTACATTTATTCTTTAAGATCAAATAAAGATTTCTCACATAATTTGTGAAGAAATTTTCAGTTAAATTTTTTTCAACAGTATGCATTTGTTATTCTGTATACAAAAAAAGCTTAAAACTCAAACAAAGTTAAATATAACACAATAAAACTGTGAAAGAAAACTGCAAACATATTTAAATATTTATAAACAGTTTGTTGATATTTTATCCTTTGCCGTTTTGTTGACATTATTCATTCAACATTGAAAAATACAAAAAGGATAAATATAATTATGGTGTTTAAATCCTCTGAATGTTTATACATTTATACAATTTATTTCTTTTTACTTTTATTTAAATTTCCTGTCGTCTGTATATAAACCAATGGTTATTGATACAAACAAAAACAAAAATTTTATCAGGTGTGTTTGGATGGAAATTCCATAGGAATGGACGAAGAATGCCTATATTTTCATAATCAGTTTATTTTTATTTGTAATATTAATTTATTTTCCCATGTGAACAGCAGCGTTTATTGATCAGCAGTGTTCATTAATAAAGTATGATTGACTTTAAAACTGTGTGCATACTATTGTAATACTTTTTTTGGTAGTACTTTCGAATCGATTGGACACATACTAGTGTAATTAAAGCGAAATGAACTATTTTACATTTACGGGTTTTTTTGACGATGAGAAAAAGATATTATTTGTGCTTTCGGAAGCAATGTTTGTTATTGTCACATGTCGAGTGTTTGTCAAGTGAGTAATAAACAAGTGAGTCACAAACACAAGTGAGTCAGAAATAATGTTTCATTATTTAGGTTGTGGCCTAAACTCTTAAAGAGAGCTGTTTCTGATGTAAAATTTGCTCGCACACGAATTCTGCAAGAATGGCAGAACAGCCTGAAGACATTAATTTAACCAATCAAGAACTTCAAGTACTCTCGGAACTTGACAGGTAAAACAATTTTTTTCAAATAAGCTCTAAGATTACCGTATAATGAGCCAATGTTTACAAGCATGTTAGATATGTTGATATTTCGTATTGGGTGTGAAGTGGCTTCATTAAACTGCAGCATTCAGTCGGTGAAACTGGACGTTTAAGACATAAATGTTCTTATGAAGTTTTGTCATTTGGTATGTTAATCTATTTTTGGTCACAATCGTGAAACCGGTGGTGAAAATGTGTCGGGGGGGGGGGGGGGGGGCAGAACCAGTGGAGATGCTGACTGGTGTTAATTAGCACAACTACTAGGAAAAAAATAAATTTACAGTATAACAAAATTCATCCTAATTTACTTGGTTTGCTGTGACAACTTAGTGAAGCAATGGTGTATGTTCGAAATATTTTGCTTAGGCCTAATCTTAATGTACAGCCATTGCATATTTTTATCACAACTAAAGGTTTATTAATAATTTTAATACTAATTGTTTACACCCATGCGGGAGAAGGAGGTTTTGCAACCCTCCCAACCCCCTCCCCTGTCTGCTCCATGGTTTTGAGATTTGTCTTTTGTAGTGACATACCAACTGGCAGTGTTTCCAGTAGAAATTTGTTAGCTGATTGTGATATAATAACTGTCTTGTTTACAGAGCTCCTTGTCATTTCACAATGCTTATAAAGCAACTTTTGAATGATTTGTTAGAACCACAAAGGAGATTGATTCATTGTGGTGATTCTGATCTTGAATATTTCATGGATAACCTAATTATCGTAAAAGGTGGTTTGGCAAGTATGATGAGCTCTTACAACTTGGTTTCAGTTGTACAGTTTCCTATTAGCATTCAAAGAGATTCCAGCACAATAATTGTCGAGATAATCTTTTTATTGATTCAGAGCAGAGAATGCTTGTCTGTGCAGTACATTTCAACTAATCCCGCCAGGGGCTTATCGGATCATTATGCCCATTTGTTGAGCTGCTGAATTTGAGGTTCTAAAACCTAGTGTCATTAACAACACTATGCTTAGATGTAGACTTAATACAAGGGTGGCTATCATCGAGGAAAACCTGGAAACGAGAATTTTGCATTTCTGGAAAAGTCATGGTACTATCATGGAAATTTATGTAGGTCAAGAAATTTAACTAAAATAATAGCCCTTCCTCTACATGCTATCATAAACAGCTACTTTGCACCTGCTGGGGTAACTTTGCAGTACTCAAAATTTCTGTTTTGGTGTCATTTAGCAAAGAGAAGAGAACTGTAGCTTCAGGATGAACATTATTAGGCCTAATGTTTGCCACCCCGTCACCAAATGACATCTGGTGTTAAGTTACCCCAGCTGGTGCATAGTAACCAGGGTTTAGGGTATCTCATGAATTGCCCTTGCTCTTTTGTAGAGATATTTAAAATCTTTGTGGGCAGTTTTGTTGCTTTATATGTAATATTGGCTAGACACATTTTTGTGTTTATTAATTTGTTATTGTCAGTACAGCAAGCATTGACATAGGCCTAGTGGAAAATGTGATTTTTAAGTGTCGTCATAAAATTTTACAGATACTTGTGGTGGTTCTCAACAAACTGCTACATTGTGTATACATAGTGTCTTATCAGTGTATCATGACTAGTTTCTGACCCTGACATAACTATTATTAGGAATAGGTGGTGACGTGTTCTACTGCTTGCGAGGGGCGGGATATTCCAGATTCACATACAACCCTTCTAGCATGGCAATGGATGCGGAGATAATTATTGATGTTCCCAGGGTGCCAGCTTCTCTATGTCTCGGAAAAGCTTGAGGTTCTTGATTTCTCAGGATCGTTACAGTTCGACAGCCTTTGGCGACACCCTCTTGCAGCGCATGTCTAATTACAAATTGGTAAAGCCATGGCCACACACATTAAACACAGTTATGCTTGGTGGTTTACCACGTGGCAGCAATTACTGGAGAGGGCCAGATCCCGTGGTGAAAATTAAATAAATAATGGAAGACACTAGTTTCACAGAAACTAGTTGTATTACTGAAGAGGTACATGGGTAACACACACAAGTCCTCGTGTCTGGAGCAGGCCTGGCACACGAGGCCTCCCAGAGGCCTAAGCGGACAAAGGTGCAGAACAGCGCGGTGGAAATTACAGTATTAAATTCTCCGGGATTGCGAGTCAGAGGAGAGCTAGCACACGGGAGGAGCAAAAATGAAAATGTTCCGGTAACTTAAATTTAAACTATTGAACACTAACATGATTTACCACAACTGATGAAGTTCCCATGGCGCGCAGTGTGGTACACGTCTACCCTCAGTGACCCACTGTTGCAGACTAAGGATAGTGGTGCGGAGAAGCCGTTAACAACGGTTATCTTCCTGCCAGCATCGTGAGGGAAATTAATAAATATACATACACTGAACTTTATTCATAAGAATGTAAACAGAAGGCATAAAAATACTCAGACAAATTAATTAAGTATTTCTGAATAATTAGAACTCTTATAGAAAGTCTTAGTTCGTTGTTGCTAAGCGTCCTTCAGTAAGTAGGAATTACTGCAAATGCCAGGACAGGCATGCGGAACATATAAAACACTCTTAAAATTTATACGAATACATTACACTCAAGTTTAGCCCTTCTAAAACAGATATTAAATGATTCTAAATTTAATAGGTGAACTGTTTAAATTTTAAGTGGCGAGTTTGGCAAGTAGTCTGCCGGTACTGCAGGAATCTTTGACTGCATATTTATTCAAAAGTGTAAACATGATTTAAAGGTACACCTTTAGAAACAGATTTATACATGACAAATCACTGCAAAAATGAAATATAGAATCATGAGTGTTCCAGTTAATTCTTACATGAGCACGTGTTAGCCATGTTGGTGGACACTCATATTAAAAAGCAAATTATTAGGAGGATGTAAAGAGAAGGTAACGTTTCCTCATGCGTGCATTATGCTCTGCTTTTGGGGGATCACAACACTTCACACGCTGCTGTTTAAATCACAGCGAGCAGCATTGGTCTGCCCTGGAAGGGCAGCGAGGGCCACGTCAGTGTTTTTCCTGAAAATATTTATGGACATGCTAGAATTCAATAACCTATGTCCACAACCACAACTCCCTGTGGTTATTGACTGTGTGTCTACGTGGGAAAACATGTTCTTATTTGACTGTGCCAATCATAATAAAGTGCCCTGATACTGAACGTCCACAAGTTGCAGGCAGACACTGGCACATATTATTTGAAATCATCCAACCACGAAAGTGCATATTTTTATTTCATTTTTATTTACATTCCATAGATCCAATATGAAGTCAAATATCTTCTGGCTGTACAACTAGTCATATATGAACAAAAGTGTTTTGGAGTGCAACTGGCATTGAAATCTTTTTGCGAAAAACATCTGTCCCTAGCTATTATTGCTCCTCTCACCTGTTTTATGTACTACTATCTTTGTATAGGCTTTTCTTATTATTTTTTTAGTATTTTATCAATATTTATTAGGCCTACTATACCATAAAGAAGCGCTATGGTGGTGTTACATGTAAAATAAATTTAGGATTTTTAGGAAATAATATAAAAATATTTAGAAGTTTTACTGTATATGTTCGTCAAGGGAACACAGCAGTACGTATACCTGCAAAATACAGGATAATACCAGGGAATTTGTTATAACGAATCTGCTAGCCACCATATGTTACAACAACTTAACGTGGTTTGGCTGCTAGCGAGGGGCGGAGTACACCAGATTTGAGAGAAACCCTGATTCACTGCTAGAAATTTAAAAAAGATATTAAAATTTTCCCAATGGGTGCCAGCTCATCTATTACACGGGTGAGCACATGGGGACACGTTCTCAGGGTAGTAGCAGGTCGACAGCCCCTTGTGGCTGTCCCATCGCAGCACATGTTAACAAAAGTAGTTAAGAGGAGGAGTTCAGTTAGCACATTTACACAGTTCAAGTAATTCTGAGCAGGTGGTTTCTGGAGTGGCCAGGTCCCGAAGGTACTTATAGTATAAGCAAAAATGATTTAAGACTCTGGTAATCTGCAGTTCTATATTGACGGAACGAGATACATTTACATTTCAACACACACTTACCCTCATCTAAAGCGAACATAGCAATTAGGCCTGCCACAAGCCGAAATGGTAAAAAGCACTGTTAAGCGCGTATACTAATTACGGTGTTAAATCTCTGAGGCAGCGATTCTGACTGAGATGAGAGTGCAAGCATAGGGGAAGAAAAAGCTAATAAAAAGGTTCCGGAATGAATAAACGTACTATTTCAGCTAAATGTCCTCGCAAAGTAGTTGATGGCCCCCGCGATGCGAAACACATGCACTCCTGATGGCCTGCTGGCCTAGACTGATGTTGGTGGCTTAGAGATCCCGTTACCTGGCTGAGATCTCATGCCGGCAGCAAGAGTGAATGTACACGAAACATACATTTGAACAAATGTACATAAGAAAACATTCAAAAGCACAAAACAAGATCTGGAGGAATTAAAAGAGTAACTCCTACATAAGAAATTAATTACTCAACGTCCTTAGTTCTTGTTGCTATGCGTGTTGGAAAAATAAGAATCATGTTGAAAAGCAGGTAAAGGCCGATAGAGCCTGTAGAAAATCATTAGAGAATAAAACAAAACAATTCACATGTACATAAGCACTCAAAAGGACAATATTAATTTAAGACAATAATTCAATATTACGTTAGAGACCCAAAATTTTGGCATGTGGCATGGTGGATGCTGGGAGCTGACAAGATCATTTACTTTACACGTTAACAATATCTGAGAAAAAGAAATATGCTCTTTTAAAATAAACCAAAAATGACACAAACACTGCAAAAATACATTATTATTTATGAGCGTCTCAAGTCACTAGTTAGTAAAAATATGTAATCTACATGGCTTTGCACTCATGGGCAAATAACGCCTCACTTATGGGGAGCAAGCAGGAGATAACACTTTCCCGTATATAATGTATACTCTGCTTTCAGGGGTACAGATCAAAACATCACAATAAACACATAAGGGTGAGTGTACTCTTCGTACACGGGTCAGTCGGGTCATGACTCGGTTCACTGATCCGTTCCTGCATGAACGAGTTGAGTGAGCTATGCACAGAACGCACGGCCGTGCATGGCTGGTACACAGACAGAGCAGCAGTGGGCGAGCGAGACATTGAGGACATCATGCTGCTAAGATTGACTATAGGCTGTCATTACATCTAAAGTTTTGGGAAGTTCTAAATAGTGTTGACAATCTGAATATACAAATTAATGAATTTTCTTAAGTATGTTTTACTTCATGTCCCTTTAATAGTGTACAACAGAAATGTGGTAACGAAAATAAGCCATGCTTAATGCTAGGGATGAAACATCATTAAAAAAAGATCATGGTACTTAAAATTGAAGCAACCATTCTTAGTAAATAAAAAATACATTACAAAAATTACTACAGGTTATTAAAAAAAGGTGATTGCTGGTGCATGGAGGATATGCTATATTAAATAAATTGTCTAATAAATTAAAAACCATTTGGGCCATCATAAAAAAACGAAATATTATAAGTAACGTAAACTAATAAAAAATTTTAAATTTCTAATTATTATACACAGTGAAATCACATTAATATGACCACCTGCTAGTATCCAGAGTAACCACCTTTCGCAGCAGGGACAGCAGCTAGATGAGCTGGCATTGACTCAGTCAGGTACTGATAGGTCTCCACGGGTATCTGGAACCATGATATCTGCAGTGTGTCCCACAACTGTTGGCAGAGGATACAGATGGCGAGCATGATGATTGAGCTGGTCCCACAGATGGAACATTGGATTGAGATTGGAGCTGTTTGGAGGTTAGGGAAGATCTTTGAATTCTGGATTGTGCTCTTCCAGCCACGTGTAGACACTTATAGCCATATGGCAAGGTGCATTATCGTGCTGGAAGATCCCATCCCCCAAGGAAAGACTGTCATCATGTACGGGTGGACGTGATCATTGAGGATGGATTCATAACCAAATTGATCAAGAGTGCCTTGCACACGAATTATGGGACCTAGAGAATACCACGAGAACATTCCCCAGACCATAACACTGCCCCTACCGCCTGGTGTTTGTCCAACAATGGATGCAAGATGTCGGTTCTCTGAAGTTTCTCGACGGACACACTGACGTCCATCCGTTCTCTGCAGCTGAAAACGTGACTCGTCAGAGAAGGCTACCCATCGTCAATCAGCAGCAGTCCAGTCGCCATACTGTCGAGCAAATTCCAGTCATTTCTTTGATGCATCTGTGTTAGCATAAGTGCGGTCATCCTCCATCAACTGCGGAGCCCCATTCACAAAAGTTCTCTGAACTGTTGCAGTAGACATGTGTCAGCATGCCATCTGGCTCATTTGGACAGTGAGCTGTTACACTGTAGCCAGTCAGTTGGCCTTCAGGCACTATTGTAGTCGATGTTCACCTCAAACATCAATGGCGTGTGGAGCTTCGCAGTTTCCACAACTGTTATTCCCAATGGTGCTATTCGTCCACTCATGATACACCTTTACCACAGAGCCACCGACAGCCGATTATCATCCCTTTTTGCAACTCTGTTAAATCTCTTCCCTCACCCATGACAGTGCTGTGTACAGCGAGCCTGTTGGTAGCATTATATACCCACTTCACCAGCACACATCATGGGCCTATGTCCCGGGATACGTGCTGCTGGTGGCATTTCTAGCAGGTGGTCATAATAATGGGATTTGCCTGTGTGTAATAATAAATAACAACTGATAATTGAACTATTGTGACTGAATTCATCAGTTGTTTCATAAATATTGTCAATCACCTATGTACTACAAGTACTAGTCAGTTAAAATAAAAACAACACTATTTATTTTGTCAACTACATCAAGTTCTTTTGAAATCCCTGATAAAAAAAATTCCCCTTTGCAACGCAGTATAGAACAAAACAAATTATAATAGCTTAAAATGTAAGGACTTATGTTGATATGATGAACTTAAGTAAAGTATTTTGTTCATCTAAACTGTGAGAATTGTAAAGGGTAATTGTAAAAAATAGTGACTTTACCAAAAACAAAAGATAAATTCACAGAAAGTGGTATCATTCTACTCTACTAATTATACAGAGCGCAAATTTACTAGGGCCATCAACATAATATCAATATAAAACTCAAATATGGTAGTGTAGAGGGCTTTTATTTTTATTAAGACCTCTATCCCTCACGAACTCAGATATGCCCCTCAGGCATCCACATGGTAACAATATGTTGATGCACCATGTAAATTTGTGTTCTGTGTAATTAGTAGTGTAATTTTACCACTTTCTATGGAAATTTTTTTTCTGGAAAACTCTTTATTCTTAACATTTACCATGTGAAAATATGGGAAAGTGTGGTGTAATTATTCTTATATTTTCGTACGTAAATACATTAAGTGCAAAAACACCTAACAGAACAATACCTTACTTCACAATGTGTAAATACAGGGGTACTGTTTGCCACTACATGATACTGTATATCTTAGTGCGGCATTTCATGGAACGCCTATGAGTTGCACGTCATGAAGTTGGGTTTAATTCTGTTAGGTATACTACATACAAAATAGCTACACACTTACGCCATCAGGTGAGACACGAGATGAACGAAGACACTAATTACTTACTAGTTGATGGGTGCCAGCGGTGTTTCCCAAACACAGCACTTCGATACTCAGGGTTCTCAGGGATGCTGTGGATTCTGTGTGTCCATCTCACCCGAGCATCTTTACAAACATTGCATTACTAAACATTTATGAAAAATACTGTATGAAGTAGGAGTTTGCAGGGTTTTGATGCTCCAGGTAAACATATTTTGTACACTGAGAATTGCTTTTATTTTGCCACTTATTATAAGTAGTGCCAATACTGAGTTACACTTAATCTCAGGTGTGACTAGCTAACTCCGGTGGGTGATTCCCCCAGCTCCTTATTCAACTAGTGCACTCCGTGATGGATGATTCCTCCATGGTGTGTGAAAGCACAATCTCCACAGGGTAAGGGCTCTACAGCCACTGTGATAGACTGTAGATTTCACCCGGAGATGGAACACGGGGTATGAACATGAATACTAACAGGTGTGATTACCTATGTCACTAATGCATACTCGTCGGAACGTGCCTCCTAACCACGTGATGTGTGGCGACGGTCTATACAAGTAGCAGGCTAGGACAAAAATGTCACCGTACAAATTACATAAATGTCACTTACAAAATGAATAGGTGCAATAAACACGCAAGTGAGTGAAAGCATTCTTAGATGACGCGGATGCAGCTGGATGAAGTTCGTAGCGGGCCACGTGGTGCAGGTGAAATTGCAATATTTTCTGTAAAAATCATTGAAATCCAGTTGGACAAAATTACGGTGCTTTTCAGAAAATTATTCTCGTTGCATTTTGAGCTTACAAATGCATCTGGGGTGCCTGATGGTGGAAAATCAAACATGTGCAAAGACATCGTGGTTGTTTACAAAAAGCATCAATCACGGAAAAATTACAAGAACCTTTAAATGAAACAATACATAAACCATGAGAAAATTATGGCGCACATAAAATTACAAACAAGAATACTTTACGCGCAAGGATGGCGCAGATACGGACTTGGCGGCTGTTAACCACGTGGTCACAAATGATGTGGCTGTAACACAATTTAACATGACAAAACCCTAAAATACATACTGTCAGCACATCACCTCTGAAACCCTGGCAGGAATGCAAGCTTGCAACGATAAGCCGGCCACGCTATACGACTGTACTATCGTAAAAGAAAACATTCACTCACCTCAAGGCAGTGGAGTCGCTAATGGTGAACTGGATTTTCTTGTTCACTACTTGAACTGCACACGCCTGATGCGCTGGAGGAATCACTACTGTCGTCAAGACGTACAACGATACTGTCAATTACATCTGACACAACACCGTCCTTTCCCCAGTATTCAGTCTTAAGCTTCTGTACGTGATCACAGTACCCTTCCCAATCGGTCTTGGCGTTACAATATATATATCGCTTTGATAGTAATATCTCGGAGCTTCTGAAGAGATAAATCTCCGGTTACATTTCCTTTGTGCACTACCTGCTTAACTTTCGTCCAAGCAACCTCAATACCGTTCAGGTCGCACATGTATAGGGGAAGCCGAACCACGGTATGTCCCAAAGATGTCAAATGCGTGTTGAATTTGAACACTTTCTCTTTAGGTTTCTTGTGTTCCGCCAATTTTTAAAGCTCGTCTTTCCGCATCAACGTGTGACAAGTTGTGCCTTTGTCCGTTAACCATGTTAGCATATCTGCTTTCACAGAATACTTTGTAGGTGGTTTGTCAATCTGTGCACAATGATACGGTACACTATCTAACATTACTACAGATGTCTGCGGGAGGTTAGGAGCAAGCTTCTCGGTAACCTATTTTATGAAATTAACACTGTTCATTTGGCAGTGATAGTCGCCACTGGCAGTGCCGGCTTTATAGACAAAGAGAGCAGTTTCGATAAACCCGTCAATACCCCCAGCGTGTACTACAATTAATCGGTTACCGAAATTCACATTAGCTGGTATGCCAAACCCTTCTTCATGTTGCCAACATTTACCAAACGTTAAATTACATTTTATACATGTCTTGCCTGTGTAGATAATTTGTTTCCCGCCTTCTCTATGCTGTTTCATTGCAACTAGATAGTCGTGGTGCCAAGATACGATGTGAGGTCTCTCAACTAGTATCTTCCTGTGGCTTTGCGATTTTTTCCACCGAAACCCTAGTTGTTTTACCACCTTATGCAACAAAGTATGTGACCACGGAAAGTCTATTTTCTCCTTTACCACGGGCAGTAATTTTGCAATGGTAGGGACACGTTTTTCCTGCATATAAAAATCCTGAATTGTCCGCCTAATTACACATAGACAAAGTCATCAATATTCACTACAGTATTTTCCAGCCTAGTTTTACGTTTATCCGGCGTGTGCAAGCTACCGCCCTCCCCACTGTTATTTAGTTCTTTCTGTTCCTTCCGTATATTTTTAATTAACGTCTGCGATGCTCCATCATAGTCTGTAGGTCTTACTGTTGCCTGGTTTATTGTGAAAGCATAGCGTTTTTGTTTCGCTTCTTCATCATACTTTGCAATTATATTACTTATGATTCTCTGGCCCTCAGAATGCACTGTGGTGTTTTTCTTCCGGACAGACAAACACTCGCAGCGGCAATGTTCACGACACTTTGGAGCTAAATGTGTTACTGCGGACAGTGGCGTAGCGTGGGTGTCAGCTGCCCGGGGTGGAAGAAAATTTTGCCGCCCTCTTATTTAGGTATTTCAATTTAAAAGACTATAATATACAGTAATTCTAAAGAACTTTTCGGCAAGAACAGTCATCATTATTGTGTATTTTACAGGTTACAAATAAAAAAGTCATATATATGTGTGTGTTTTACAATATAATAATCACATTTATTACAAAAATTCTTACACGTATGCCACTTACGTTGATATAACAGGTATAGAACACTTATGATTATACCTTGACGATCGACAAGATTAAATTATTAGCGAATTGAATATAAAATGCAAATCGACTTCCAATTAGAACTAGAACAATACTGTTAATATTTATATTTTTATTGAAAAATAATATACTTGTTAGAATTAAAAACAAAACTTCTGTCTTTAACTAAAACTTTATTCGTCTACTTTTTTTAAGAGCAAAGTCTTTTATTGCACTATCAATGTCTATAGCATCACACACCTCTTGCTCAATAGACAAGATAGCCAGATTGGTTAGCCTTAAAGTACTCATTGTTGATCTTAAATAATTTTTGATCAATTTCAATTTTGAAAAACTTCTCTCACAGCTGGCATTGCTTATGGCAATTGTGAAGAATATTCGGAGCATTATTATAATATTGGGCAGAGTATCTTCCAGCTTGGATTTCACAATAAATTTTAATAATTCAAGTGAGTCCGCATTAATTAATTTATTTTCGTTGCCTGTGGCAGCAATGAAAGTCCGCAGTCAAAGTCGTTCCAGCTTGAAGTCCTGCTCGTCAATTTCGGCAGATGCATAGTCTAGATTACATTTAGTGTCGTTAGATAAGCAAACTTATCCGCCAAATTCTGTAGCTGCTGAAAACACTCACGAATTTCTACATTGATTCTATCTAATGAAGAAAACAGCTTCCGTCTCAACTCATTTTCACAAGACAAGTTAGCATCTCTGGTTCCGTCATCAAAAATGTTCCTTATTGTTATGCGCCTCTGAGGTTCCATGGAAATGCCAAGTTCTTCACACATATTTTTTGCATAACTTACAGTGCCATCTGCCCATTCTTCTCGTTTCTCTATCAGTACCATCTGCAAAGCATGTACTTTCTGAACGTACAGTCTTATGTCAAGTTCCTTTGTTTGTAAATATTTTTGTGCATCATTCACTTCATGTATCACTGGTTGCCAGAGGCCCAGGAAACAAAGAAAGGAAAATGACTGCATCGTAACTAGCAAAGTTCCTGCATCTGTTCTTGTGTTTAAGCTTTCACCTGTCTGTCAGTTTTTCCAAAGTGATGAGAATGTCTTTGTAATGATGCCATGTCATTTTTATGGCATCGCCTCTTGCACTCCACCACGTGTCTTGAACCCTTTTTAAACTTTTGCCTGTAGCTGCTATCAGAACTTCCCAACGATGTGTGGACATGGAAAAAAATGAATAGCAACGTTCTAATGTGCCAAAAAAGTTACTGAACTCGCCTTAACTGAGGCAGCGTGTAAACAAACCAGGTTTAACGAATGATTTGAGCAAGGTACGAATTCAACTTTGGGATTTATTTCTTTAATTCTTTGCTGAACTCCTGAATGCCTTCCAGCCATAACAGCAGCATTATCATATGCTTGGCCTCTACAGTTGCTTATATCGAGGCCATCAGCTTCAAGCTTGCTAAAAATCATCTTTGAAATTCCTTCAGCAGTTTTATCTTTTGTTTAAATGAAATCTATAAAATATTCCACTACTTGTACTTCCTGATTTTCAATCATTACGTATCTTAATACCTGGCTTGTTTGATCTTTATGAGAAATGTCTGGAGTGCTGTCGAACATAATCAAATAATACTTAGCCTTTTTTATTTGTCCGATGATATGTTGGCAAACTTTATTTCCCAAAATTGCAATAAATTTGTTTTGGATTTCTGGTGACATATACGTGATTGAAATTTTGCCACACATTTTAGATCTTACAAGATGTTCTCGAAGTACAGGATCGTACTTTGCAATTAAATGCACCAATTCTAAAAAGTTTCCTCTATTAATACTGGTGTCATTTTCTGTATGGCCACGTAAAGCCAAATTTTGTTTGGCAAGGAATTTTATAATATCAAACATTCTGATAAGAATTTCTTGCCATTTTTTTGTTTCCTTTGCCACTAAGTTTTGCTCTTTCTTGTCAATAGTCTGTCCTTTTTGAAGTCTGCTCTCCAACTCCTTCCATTTGCAATAATTTTGGTTTTGTAGTGCACTTGATTCGTGACTTGAAACCTTAGGATTTAATTTCCACCAAGTAATAAATCCATCAGATGAGCAAAACTTTGATCCATTCGGTGTGTTTACGTTCTCAAATAAACGACAGCAAAAGCAAAATAATGATGCTTTGGAAGGAGAATAAGCCATCCAAGTATGTAAAACTTTTTCGCAGTTAGTCAATGTGCGGTAAAACCATTCCTGGGTAAGCCGTCTTGTCTCTCCTTTTGATGTTAAAGAACACGAATCTGAACGTGTTACTGTTGACGCTTCGGCGAAGTTAGTATTGATATGCTGAACAACTTCCTGGCCTTGCTGAATGAGATGCAATCGCATATTTTCATCTATGTGTTCAGGCCATTTTCCAATATCGTCCAAGTTTTGGTATTGAATAGCAGACTATGCCGATGCTGTATCAGTCTCTGTTTCTAAACTATCGAAATCCATGTCTAGACATACAGATGCAGACTCTAATTGAGTAGATGTTGTTGGAATTTGATCTTCAGGAACAATTGCAACATTTTTAACAGGTACCAGATCAACAGTGTCAAGTTCTTGTATTTTTTTAGCTTGTTCTGGATTTGAAGGCCCAGTTGTCTTTGATGAATTTAAGCCCAACGTGGAATCTGACGTCTCAGGAACAGGACTTTTCACGTATTTAAGTAAAGCCCCTTCATTTTTTCTAATATTTTCCAACTTAGCTCTTCTTTTATTACGGTAAGATGCCCCACTTTCTTTTACTCTTTTCATTTTTGATGCTAAAACAAAAAAATTAATTATTATTGACACTTATATATAATAAATAATAAAAGTACAAGTTGGAGTCGTAAACGAAACTATCGTAGAACATTTCAAAATAATTACTAATAAATTTTAAAAAATACAACTTACTTTACTGAAATTTACTTGTTCTGATTTTTTTATTTTAATAAATTAAAGCTTAAACAACATAGCAGACAGTCAAACATACAATTACATAAATAAAAAACATAAATAAAATATTTAATACTCACATAGTTGAATGTATACGTACACGAACAATACAATTTTTCAACAAAGTTCAATAATTTAACAATCACAACACGTGCTTATGAGCACTGAAATCACAGTTTGGAAAGCGTATACATATATACAATACAATTAAGTTAATGTGAATTGGACAACTGACGATCCATCAATCAAACTTTCTTTGAATTGTCAAAGCATCATTCACGGACTTCCCTGAAGGGACTTACCCGTACTGTAACCTAATTTGCAGGTGTTATTATACAATATTGAACACTATTCTTTATATGATAGAAGTTATTCTCGCTGAATATTAGTCATAAACAATCCAAGCACAAAATAAAATACGGGGAATCCCTGCAAGTCAGTACAGACGGTGTTGCCAATCGCTACAATGAGCAAGATGTCATTATTATACATTCATTTAAAGAAAGGGGATTCCCCAATTTCGTCACAGAATAAGTAATGAAAAATTCAGTTCTCATTTCAATCGGTCCGAATCGTAGGTGCGACAAAAATATGAAATGGTTCAAATATTTTCAAGATATTAATATTATTTATTGTGAAATTTTGCCGCCCCCTAAAAGTGCCGCCCCCACTACGCTACACCACTGACTGTAGATAGTATATGCGTGACCATGCTTCCCACTCCCCGCTGCGACTCACTGTCTTGCCTTCTCCTTTCCTCATGCCCCGCGGTTTCAGAGGTGGCGTGCAGACAGTACATAACATGATTACCCTTAATATTGCTATGAGCAATTAAGCAAAAATTACACTGGTAAAGCTCTTAGCATGGACCATGCCGCCTGTTTTACAGAGTTGGCAGGCCGCTAGGCCTCTCTGCTTTTCTCTCTCCTGATCTCCGTTAAAATTCAAAAAGCCACAAGGGCGCAAAATAATTAGTTAAACTGAAACATAATGCTGGGGATGTCTGGCAAAAACATCCACAAAGCAAAGGTTAACCGGTATACTACACGGAATAAAAACATGAAGTGCGTACATGACAGCGGCTTAGCTTACCAACTCTCCTAGAATGCTTGCCCAGAGCCAGGGGTCGCACGGACCTACCTTGGCTGCCTATGGGGTTCACACAAGCAGAAGTGCTATGCACGCTGAGCAAGAATGTTAATACTTAAAAATAAATGGCACATAAATTATTGTAATACAAAATGATCAAAGCAATTTTAAATCGGAAATATTTTTACTAAAGAAATGTCTTTTGAAGGTGTTCACGCCTGAATATCAGTGACCAGCTCTTCAGCGCAATGCGTATTTTAAATTTTAAAAGCCAACATGATGCAGTATTATGAAAAGAACATTTTTACACACATTTTGCCCTGAAAGAAAAATACATCGTACATTTGCAACAAATTTAGACCCTGAAAATAAACAGATATAACACTGAAATAATTTCCCAATAGGAAAGTCTATGGTCGTGGCGGGCTGTACTCACGTGCTATCTACGTGTCAGAGAGGGTGGCGAGTGCCATCATGGCCTAGCTGTTGCAGGCTCTTAGCCGGCGTCATATTATTTAATGTATTTTAACATAAGCATGTCATGCATAAGACATGTATTATTTTGTGCTGAAACTTTTGTCATGCCTAGGAGGGGGGAAGGTTTATTTTAAACTCGTCCAATTTTTTGAATATTATAATTATTAACAAAATGGGCCTTTACTGTCTATTTTTACTCATTTAGACACTTTTATTGCAGATAGTTGTATACATTGCAGTATTTATAGATTATCATGCAAGACTAAAAAAGTTTCGTATTTTACTACAATATCTGTTCTCACCTAAGTGTTATTAGAAGAAAACCCCAATTTGATTTCTGCCCTCCTTTCATATGTAAAAAAAATTGCAATCATTGGCAACTAATTCCAGATGTTTTGCCACATGCATAATATGATTATGTGCGGACACGCTGGGTGCTGTGTCACGCGCAGACACACTGGGAGCAGTTGTGATGACTCATCAGCGGGCTATTCCACCAGGTAGAACAGGCAGGCTAGCTATGTCATTGTAGCACCAGCAGAGAACGGAATGATTGACAGGTGACTTTGACTGATGTAAGACAAGCGCACAAACCTTCCAGCTAATACTTTCTACGACCCAAGGTGTGGAGAAGGTTCTGGTTCAGGACACCTACCGTATAAACACAGCCGCAGCAGAAGAGCCACCTGGTAAAGTGCAGAAAATGGCAAATGAAGATTGAGTCATTGAGCGATCTTAAAGAGGATGGTTGATGAATGAGGGTGTGGGAGACTGCGGTGGATGAGAGTGCAGAGGAAGGCAAGGTATCTGACAAATGGAGTGTCATTGTGTGTGGGAGCACTCTGGAGTGTTTCAGAAAGTTCCGGACTGTGATACTGGTGATATGTGGAGGGTAACCAGGTGGGATAAAGTGGATAAGTGATATAAATTTAATTGTAATTACTGGGACTGTCAGATATGAAATATGTAATTTTTAAAAATAATTCAGTAGATTTTAGAAAAATGTTTACAAAGATTGGTTTTAAATATTTGAGTTTGTTTATTTTTCTGTGAGGTGGCAAGACAATTATGTGAATATTAGCTGTAAATAGCCAGTGAGAGCCATTATTGTCAAGATATTAAGTTCATAGTATTTTTTGTAGGATTGTTTACAAATAAATTAGGAAATTAATACTATCTCTTTTATTAAATTAAAACTTACATTCCTTACAGAACTTGGTTATGCCCAGAGACTTTGAAAAACTTTAACAATACTAAACTTTTCAATGAATAAGATATGCTTGGAAACCCAGCTTTCTATGTTCATTGTAATAAATTGCATGCAGTTATAAGAAGCATGAAAGTGTTTAGAGAACATGTGTACAAACTCTGGCACTTTGATTCGTGACTGGAAAAGAGGAAGAATGATATAGGACACCTATGATCAAACTCAAATAGTAAGGGCTGTAGAAGCCCTTAAAGGTGGAGGGGTGGCAAGCATATTATGTGGTATATTATACAAAGTACTTGTATTAGAGGAACACAATTCAGTTTATGGATTAATTAAACCAAGTTCTTCTATATAAATGTATGAAAAAAATTTCCCAAGTAAACTAATGCCATGAGCTACCATGCGATATATGTGTTATCACCAAATAGCAATCCGTATATATGATAAAATATTGTTAAATATAAAGATATTTTTTGCATATTTTAAACTTTTTAAATGTATTAACTGTTATTTTGTGATTACATATATATCACACATAAATATTTTTCATTTGTATAACTTGGTTAGTATTGGTTATTATATGTGCAGCAGAACCAAAACAATTTGAATTCATCATCAAATTATTAAAAAAACATAAAGTGTAATATTATTTATTCCAAGATGTCATCACATATAATTTGTACAAGTGAACAATGTTTGGAACAAAAATAGAATTATTAATTTTTTTGTGGTCCAACACTCTTATATTTTGGTAATTGGAGGTTATCTGCTGGTCTTTTTGCAAATGTTATAGTGCAGTGATGAGAAACATTCAGGGAGTTCACTGTTTTAAAGGTTTGTTTTGGATGAATTCCAGTTCTAATTTTTTTTTGTTAGTGATGATAGTAACTTCATCTCTTGGCACGAATCTCACTGCAACTTTGTTGCATTTCTCTTGGCAGTGATGATAGTAACTTCAATTTCTTGGCACTAATCTCACTGGGTTTGAAAGAGAAACAGTTATTTTAAGAATATGGCAAACTTGTTTTAAAGTTGTATATAATTATAAGAATATGGCAAGTTTGTTTTATAATTATATATAGTGTTTTGTAGCTACTGGACAATAATTTTTTATTGACTGAATACCCAACTTTATAGTCCAACAAGGTAACAAAATATTTTTTATAAAAACAGTAAAACTAAATTTTGTTTCATTGGAGTGTTAAGAATTTTTTACATCTATGGTAGTCATTATAATATATTGCTATTTTCTGATATAAATCTAACCTACAAAGTAATACTACAGCTTTTAGGTTATATTTATCTCTACGGTCCTGCAATTATTTGAATATATTTTACACTCATATTTTTTAATGATGTGTAACAGTGTCACATAATAAAACAATTAGCTCTTTTTCTGTTAGCTCACAAATTCCACCAATCCATTGTTTAGCTATAAAGGTATGTCTTTTCCAGTTGAGGTTGTTGGATTATTTTTAATAATTATTTTTTTTGTATACAAGACATACAAATAATTAAATCATTGTCACTGTTCTATCCAAATTGTTAAAAGTGTTATAATTTGTAGCAGTTTTGGAGACAGCAACCAGTATTGCTGTGTTATACTTTGGTTTTATTTTCTTGAGTCTTTACAAGCTCACAAAAACTACGCCAAATTGTCTTACTGCCCTTCACTACACTGGCCAAGTACATGTTTCAGAAGACTTTCAAAATACAAAAAAATAACCTAACTTACAAAACCCAGATTGAGAATTACATCTTATCCTAACATTGTGTTTTCTAACGCTCCCCTTAATTCTTAATTTTGAACTGAAACAATTTAGGCAACTGTGATTTCCACAAGATAAGGTGCTACTTGTTTGTCAAATTTGGTAGGAATCTGTAATTATTTATTGAAATGAGATAAAAATTTATTTAATAATATGGAGCTATTTTACAAAATGATGGACAAAAGATGCTTAGTGTACACACAGTTGATGGTTGTAAAATCTACTGCCAGCATACAAAGTTAAGTTCAAATTGATTTCATGATTTCAACAGTATAAAATTCTAAGCTAAGATTACTGTATGTTCGCCATCTTGAAAATAAGTGTCCGGCATGTCTAAGGCACATAATTTAACATCATCATGTGAGACTTAACTGGCTGGGTTATTAGAGGATCTGGTGCAGGTAGTTGATGAGGGGAAGCAGGTGGATGTCTGCTTCATAGATTTTTAGAAGGCATTTGATAAGGTGCCCCATGGTACATTGATGAGGAAAGTGGAGGTGCTGATACTGGACAGGAGGGTAGTGGAATGGATAGGGGACTTTCTCAGGGGGCGAAGGTAGAGGGTGAAAGTGTGGGAGGCAATATCGGAGGAAGAGGAGGTTACGTCAGGGGTACCACAGGGAAGTGTGCTGGGTCCTTTGTTATTTACCATAATGATAAATGACATGGGTTTGGGGATTAGGGGAAAAATAAAATTTTTTGCAGATGATTGTGTTGTTTATGCTGAAGTGGGAGGGGGGTGGAAATTTTCAGGCGGACATTGACAAGATATGGTTGTGGACCAGGAAAAATAAAATGAAAATAAATGTAAGAAAAACTAAGGTAGTGAGTTTTATAATGAAGAAGTTGATAAGCAGGGACATGTACAGATGGGAGGGACAAGAGATAGAAGAAGCAGCAGAATATAATTATCTAGGGATTGTACTGCAGAGAGACCTCAGATGGAAAAAACAGGTAGAGAGGGTGGTTGCAAAGGGAAGAAGGGCTCTGGGTATGCTGGGAAGGGTTCTGAATGGAGTCAGCTGTGAGGTGAAGGAGAAGGCGTATGGCACAATGGTACGGCCAATATTAGAATATGCTGCTGCAGTATAGGACCCATAGGTGGAGGTGCAAGAACTTGAAAAGGTGCAGAGAAAGGCAGCAAGATGGGTAAAGGGTAGGTGTAGAAGGCAGGGGCAAGATGGTGAGGAAGAAGGGAACTATAGGCCATCAGTGATGATGAAAGAAATGGGGTGGAGCTCATTGATGGACAGGAGGAAAGTTGAACGGCTAGTCAGGATGTACAGGGTGGTGAATGAAGAGGGAGGATGGGGAGGACTACACTGCAAGCTAAGTAAGGGGGTGTTTAGAGGAAGAGGAAACAACAATGAGAAGCTTCAGAAGGTGTGGAGGAGAACGGAGCGGGGTAGGCAGTCCATGCATGCGAGGTCTGTGAGGGAGTGGAATGTGTTGAGGGAGGAATTGGTATCTGTGAGAGGGGTTGGTAAGTTCAGGAAGGGAGTGGAAAAGGAGTTGGTTGGGTGAAGGAGAGATGAGAGAGAGCTCGCCACCGAGCGGTAGCCTAATTTTGAGTGTATATGTATATATAAAAAAAATCTCTGGGTTCTGTATGTCTGTTTCACCTAAGCGTCTTTACAAAGTACTTTGCAGTACTAAACATTTATTAAAAAACTAGTCAGGAGTTTGCTGTCTTTCGACACTGTAAAAAGACATATTATTTCACTGAGAAATTTGCTTTTATTTACCATTAATTACACATTGTGCCAGAATGATTTTATGATTAACCTCATGCATGTCTAGCTAACTCAGGTGGGTGATTCCCTCAGCGCATAACTGAACTTGCGCACTCCTAGATGAATGTTTTCCTTGTGCTGCCAGAAGATACAGTCTCCACAAGGAAAGAGATCTACAGCCGCTAGGGTGGACTGTAGGATTTTCCTGGGGACAGGACACGGGGAATGAAACTATGAATCTACCATGTGCGTTTACGCTCTCTCTCTCTCTAAAGCTTGCTCATCGGGACTCGCCCCTGAACCACGTGTTGTGTGGCGACGGTCAAACACATAGTAGGCTAGGATAAAATAACATTGTCGTACAAATTACACAAAGTAGCACTTAATGAAGGTGGGGCACAACATGAACAGGCAGAATAAACACGCAGATGCGTGAAAACAATCTTAGGTGGTGCGGATGCCGCTGGATAAAGTTTGTTTTCTGTGAAAATCAATAAAATCCCATCATACAAAGTTATGACAGCGTTCAGAAAATTATTCTCTCTGCGATTTGAGCCTGATGGCGGGAAAATCCAACATAGGTAAGAGACTACGTGGTCATGCATACAAGCATCAAACATGAAAATTACAAGAACCCTTAATTGAAACAATACATATTACCCTGAGAAATGACGGTGCACAAGAAATTACAAGTATCAGTCCTCTAAATCAAGGATGGCGCAGATACGGACTTGGCGGTAGCTGACCGTGTGGCCGTAACACAATTAAACATAAGAAAACCCTGGAAATACATACATAGGATTATCACCCTTAATATTGCTGACTGCAATTAAGCAGAAGTTGCAATCAAAAGCCCTTAACATGGGCAAATGGCACCTGATTCATAAGTTGCACTGGCTGCATGGCCTCTCCGACATCTTTCCTCCTTCCCTCAATTTAAGTTTAAAAAGCCACAAGGGCTGTAAATTATTTATTTAAGCGGAAGCATAATGCTGGGGATGTTAACCGGTAAACTAAAGTGAATTATGGATATCTAACTCAGTACAAAAATATGAAATGTGTACGTGATAGCGTCTTACCTCGCCAGCTCTCCTAGAACGACTGCCCAGAGGCAAGCATCGCACAGACATACCATGGTTGCCTATGGGGTTCACACAAGCGGAGCAAAATTATTATCTTTAGAATTAAATGGCACACAAGAGATTTGAATACATAATAGCAAGAACAATTTAAATTGTTAAGTATTGGTTTTAGATAACTGTTATTTGTTGGCGTTTACGCTAGAATATTAATGTCTGTTTCTTCGGCGCAGCCCACATTTTGAATTTGAAACTAACATTGCACAACATTTTAAGAAAATACATTTTTACACTTTTATAACACTTTTGACCTGAAAATAAGAATACATAGCACTGAAATTTACTTATCCTGTTTTGGGAAAGTCCGTAGTCGTGGCAGCTGCGTGCACATGCTTACCCACGTGTCACATGAGCTTTGAGCGCCGTCATGGTCTGACTGCCGCTGGCTCTTAGCCGGCATTACAATAGTAATTTAATTGTAAACAGTGGCGTGTATTTTTAAAAGATAAAATACTACGAATTGTAAATTACACAACCAGCAATAACTTTTTAGTGTGGCAGGTAGCAAGTACTGCTAAATACAAATTAAATAGTTGTGAATTCGCCTAGCAGGTGGTACTAGTAAAAAGGCTTTCGTTAGTTGTTCTAGGATCAAGTTGAAAGTATTTGTTTATGTTTTGCATGCAATGTTGAAAAAAGTACTGAATTTTGAAATATTGCATTGTTTTGGTAGTATATTTTATACATTATAATATGCACTTCTAAATATTTGTTATGTTACATTTTCGTCAGTTTCTGTGGTGTCCAATGAGTTAGATGTTTGCTTGTAAATAGGCCAGTGCATTTTGTATACAAGAGCTGCCGATAATGCTGGGGAATTTTAGGTTCCAAGATAATTGGTATATTTTACCATGTGCAGAGCAGTGGAAGCTGTGGTCTCACACCCTGAAAGACAAGCATTGTGCCTTTTGCTCGGTATGTCATTCAGAATTTGGCATTGCACATAGTGTTATCATCATTGTAAAGGTTAATGAAAGTGGTAAACTTCACAAAAAATTTTTGTCTGAACTTTCCTGTCACAAACAGACTGTAATAACTTTTCCACTGTCAAGCAAAGGAGATACGTTAGTATGTCAAAGTTGTTCATCTCTGGACACTGGAACATACCTGCCAGACCAATAGTGTAGTGTACCAGAAATAATTGCACCTTTGGTTGACAGGACAGTTACAGGCTCTAAAAATGCTTCAGCATTTGACGTACTTCAGCATTCAACATCCTCATCTGTAGTGCCATGTGGAAGTAAGGACTTCAAACTGTTTCTTCTGAGAGATGAAATCACGAAAGCAGAAATTATTTGGACCTTGCATAAGGTAATAATGAGTAATTCTTCTAGGAATGGAGATGCAAGTAGCGATCTGTTCCCACTAATGTTCCCTGACAGCATGGTAGCTCAAAAATTTCAAATACAAAAGGACTAGCTATCTTATGTGATGACATATGGTCTGGTCCTTTTTTCAATGCATCCTTGCTGATAGTCAAATTGTGTGAATTCTTTGTTAGTTTCTTTGACGAGAGCTTATACAAAGTGTCACAGAAGGGCCAAATGGATTTAGTTGTGAGGTTGTGGCATAGTGAGTCAAACACAGTCTCAACTAGATACTTGACTTCAGCCTTCTTAGAACGAGCTAGGTTACTGCAAAAGACTTGGTTAACAAGTTCATGAGTGCCCTGATTAATTTGAGAATACACTTGAGTAATATTGTACAAATTTCTGTTGATGGGCCAAATGTTAACTTAAAATTTCTCCGAGACATTCAAGAAATTTTGAAAGATGAATGTGATGGGCAGGGAATTTTTTATATTGGAACATGTTTGTTGCACACTGTCCTAGGAGCATACGAATCAGCCCATAGTAAAACAGAATGGAATATTCATGGCTCTCTCGTTCACTTTTCTACCTCTTAAATGATTTCCCATCAATAAGAGCAGAATACTCTCAGATAACAGGATCCACAGTATTTGCATTGAAATTCGGTCAGGCAAGATATGTGGAGAATTCAAAATTGCTCAGACAAGCGATCGAAATGGTACCACACCTGAGCAAATATGTGAAATCTGTTGAACAGAAGCCACCAAACTCAGAACTTAAAAAATGTAAAGGAAGTCTTAGCTTATGAATTGTTGCTAGCCAAAATGGAATTTTTACTGTCAATATAAGTGCAGCTGGAACCATTTTTGATTGAATTTCAGTCAAATGCACCTTTGCTACCTTTTTTGTACCAAGATATTTCATGCCTTCTGCATGGCATAGCATCTCGCTTTATACAGAAGTCTGTAGTTGACAGTATAAAATCTGGCTCCCACTTAGTGAGTGCAGCTGTAAATATTACTTAAGAATATTGATATTGGACTTGGTGCCAAAGCTGCTTGCAGTAAAGGTGTTAAAGAAGTTAGAGTAACTGCATTTCAAAATGAATGCAAATGTTATGTGCAACATTTATTTTCAAGGCTTGTATCAAAATGTCCTTTGTCATTTTAGATTGTAAAAGGTGCTGCCTGTATAGATCCTGAAATAATGAGAAGTCAAATGTTACAAAGCTCACAAATCACTATAGCCCTTGAGGTGTTTGTGGCAAAACAACAAATGACACCCTCAGTTGCAGACTGTGTGAAGAGGTATTATTTAAAGTTTTGTGATAATCTTGTTGTTGTTGATACTATGCTTCAATTTGACTGGAAGCAACATAAATTTGACAGTTTTCTCATAAATCTCATTTCTGATTTAAATTTGGAGAATACAGCATTACTGGCTTTCTTTCAGAAAATACTGGTCATGTTCAGTGGCAATGCAGCTGTTCAGAGATATTTTTCAATAAATAAATAATGTTTGGTGGAGCATATGACAGAAAACTCCATTGTGACACACAGGTCTGTTTATGGAGCAGTTTCTTCAGTAGCAACTGTTTCTGATGTTATTTCAAAAAGAAATATTCTAGCCGTCAGAAATTCATCACCAAGACGAAGGGAAGCATTAGTGAAAATGACAGAAGAAAACGATAATGTTGAAAAAATGAAGTAAAGAGCTTTGCAGTTTTCCAAAAAAAGAATGCTTGAGCAACAGAAAGAAGAACTAAAATTGCTTGATAAAAAAATATTTTATCTTAGCAAAAAAAAATTTGACATTTTTATTGAGAATTGTGCAGTGTGTGTCTTTTTCTCTTTTTAAGTGTTCTGTTTTTATGTTGGGGAGTGCAGTTTACCAGAATACTTACATAAATGTAATGGTGTTTTCGAAGTAATCAAAACTGTTTGGTTTTTAATTATTGTGCATTGTGTCATTAATAAGCCTGCTATGTAAAATTGTTTAAAAAATCAACATTAACAACATTTAAAGGTAACCTTATTTAAATTTTATTTGTTACCTAAAAGTATGAATAATGCTTTTTCCCCCCTGTGTTTTGACGTATTAGTTACTTACATTTTTGAATTATTTGTATTATACAGAACAAGGTTCATGGACACTGTTTTAACATTATACGAGTACTGAGACTGGTCATAAAAGAGGTCACTAAAAGTTATGGGAAAAAGTCACTAAAATGAACTAAAATGACTTTTTGAATATCAGTAGACATCCTGTTTCAGTAGTACTGCCACTGTCTTTGTCTAGTTCAGATGTAAACTGTCTTCAGTTCTGGTGAGTCCCATTCCAAGAAACTTGGTCGCCTGTTCCTCTATTTTAATCTCAAATGCCTGCACAAGATTTTCCAACAGTTTCTTGACAGTTTCGTTATCTTTGCAGATAACTATGCTATCATTCACACAGAGACCAAGAATTATGAGCTTTCAATGTTCTTGAAAATACATGGTTTTGACTGCAACTGATTCATTCCTATTGATTTAAGAAAATTTGTTATTCTAACGCTCCACCGTTTAGGTGCCTGCCTCATCCCGTACAGTGATTTTTCAAGTCGACAGATGGAAATCTACATTTATCCCTTCAGGTGGATACATGTAAGATGGCTCTTCCAATTGCCCATATAGAAAGGCAGAATGAGCGAACCCATCAATAAATTAAAGAATGTATTTTTATTGTTCCGCCAACTTGAAGTCACCGGACCAGTAAGATTAAAATGAATTATCTCAAGTAGTCTCGTAGCTTTCATACGTTCGTCACTGAGTGGAAGTATTGTTTCTTTTGCCTGGATGCATGTTTCACACTGTAGATTTGAGATGTCCTTACCCACAAAGTCAGTACCTTCCACCATCAGTATCAGTAGTGCCAGGTAGTCTTGGCTAATATGACTTAACCTCCAATGCCAGACATTCTGTTAATTTTCGTGTTCGGCTCCAAAGGATTCAGGCTTTGATTCTTCATCCAGTGAAAGGGTTTATAATCCGTTTGTGGTCTTTCTGTCATATAGATTAGCAGTATCATCTTTAATAACTTTTACACCATTCGCAGGGAAATTTACTTCGTCACCATTGCCGGTTACTGAGTCAACAGAAAGAATGTTTATGCTCAGCTCTGGAGCACACTTGACTTCCTTCAATTCACAGCAGTTTTATAATTTTACCTACTTTTACTGCAGATATGCTATTTGATTACTTAAGTCCAATATTCATGTATATAGACCTTGCATTTATTAAAAACCTGTCATTTTTTTGTCATGTGGCATGTTGATCCAGATTCTAAAATCTACTATATACTCCACGGCTCAGTATTAGCTGCCAGGAAAGAAACTGCAGGCCCTTTATTTCTGTTCTTATGAAAGAAGCAGTCATTATCCTCATGGTTGTTTTCATTACAAATGTTACAAAACTTTGATTTAGTTGAACAAAACTCTAACAATGTCTTAGTTCTGAACAAGTAAAACACCTCACTGTGTCATTGTGCATAATGTGCATGTCAGTGTCTCGTCTGTTGCAAACACACACACACATCTACTGCCTTTCTTAACACTCATTTTGAGTGCCATAGCATCACACTTGTCATTGGGACTACTGGAACTCTCCCTTTTTTCTTCCGCAATCAATCTGCTTGTTAGTTATACTAAAGTTTTACTCTCAACTGGAGTAGAGTCCCAGGCACTGAGAAAATGGTTATAACTTTCAGGTAAAGTCGTCAGGGTTTTGGATATTAACATCCTGTCGGAAATGTCACTTCCTAATGTTTTCAGTCTGTAGGCCAAATTTTCAAGTTTTCTGACATATGTCACAATGTTGCTTAAATTTATGCGGTCCCGGAAATGAGATTCTAATGCAATTGTCCTATTTGAATGTCTACTATATTAGTTTAAATGTTGTTAACCAGTACATAAACTTTTTATATTTAAAGTTGCCTTATGAGTTTTGTATTTGCTAAAATTCTGTGAACAGAACTCATTGTCGCCACTTGAAAAAAAAAGAAGTCAGTGTCATCACTTGAAAAACAACTCTTATTTCAGTTAATGCACAGTCATACAAATGAGTTAGTGATTTTAAAAAAGCGGTACACCATAAAAGTAAATAATCATTCTTTATAAAAAGGCCAAAGCAATAAAAATAATGTGCTGACTGATCTTACATAATTAGAAAAATATTTGAGTTTATCCAACAAAAAATCTGTGTATTTAATACTCCTTACCACTTCAGCATAACAAATACAGACATGTTTAATTTTGCCCCTGAAAGTTCATGGGCTGTGTTTCTAGCAGCCACAGCACACTTTCAAACATATGTACCAACAGCTAGTGGGTGAGCTGCAGGGGTGCAAATACACTTTGTCAGTCAGTGCTGCTGCCAAGAGGAGACTGGTGGAACCATGTCTGCATGAAACTAAAAGGTGTCAGCACAGTTTGAACTATGCACCAGTCCAATGTTAAAACTCCCATAAGAGGTGACGTCATTTTGTTGTGGACTTATATAGGTAGTCCATGAATGGAGCACAAATCTGCTGTATGCATTATAGCATTGCGACATCACAGCTTTCGGAATAAAATTATCGGAAGAGCATGATAGCAAAAATTGAGTGAATAGAATTTAATGTTTACATAGAAATGCTTCACAGAAAACTGTGTGAGCATGTGCTCTTGTACTCACTAATACAAGCTGCTACTGCCTATCTGTAAGTACTACAAAGGCTGTGTTCCGTTTTCTACTAACAGCAGCTGAGACTGCTGACAAGGAGTTCCTTTATTAACTGATACTACTATTGAGTCGCTGACAAAAGCTGTTTTGGCACCAGGGTTGGCGGCTACACTTCCTGCTGAAACCACTGATGTGGTGGGGCCGCGATGGCTGAGTGGCTAGGCTGCTCGCCTCTCACCAAAGCGAACCTGGTTCAATCCCTGGTCAGGTCACCCAATTTTCGCAACTGGGAATCGTGCCGGGCAATATCTTGGTCATCAGGTTTTCTCTGGGATCTCTCGTTTCCTCTGCCCCCATTCCGACACCGCTCCATACTCACCTCAATCACCCTCATCAGCTCTCAAGACCTCGCTGTTAAGAACCGCCTAAATCTGTTCACTCATTCACTGATGTGCAGAAGGTAGTAGCAGTAGCAGACAAACAATCATGGTGGCGGTAAACAATAATTCTAACCAAGAAACTGTACAGCTGTTATCTGCAGAGGGTGCAAACAGAGAAAGGATGCGTTGGTATTCAATTATTTTCCTCTCAATTGAAAATCAATATTATTATATTTACAAATCAATCTCCCTGTTGTGGAAACACATATTCGTTAGTAATGACACGACAAAAAACTCATTGAGCTTAGCGGACCCAATTTGATTCTACTGCTGAAACTGCTGACGAGTGTTACGCTACCGAGATTACTGATTGGCTGTTGACATTCCTAAATGGTTTCTTGCTGACCAGTTGAGTAACCTCAGCACTGTCAGTAGAACAAGGAACATTGCCAAAGTCAAACACTTTACCCCATTCTTTTTCAAAGTAACAGCATAACCTAGCAAAAGCTATATATAAAAAACTGTTTAAGGATCAGTATATCTCATCTTGGATTTATGGAGGTTTTGCCACAACCTGAATCACAGATTTTATATTTTATTTTAGGTATCAACAAGGAATAAGACATTGCTTCGTACATGTTCTAAAACATGTATTGCATTATTACTGTTGTTAGTATAATTTCTGTATTACTTAAGCCTTTATACCATGATGGAAGATTCCTTGGATGATTCCATACAAGCCTGTGTGGCCACTTGTATGGATGGTTCAATGGGAGATTTGGCCATTTTCATGGAAATTTTTGTAATTGGTCATGCGTAATTTTCAATATAATGTTTCCTACAAGATTGAAATTTTAGCCAGTCAGAGAGGGTGGTGAAGTGATTTTGTTAATTTTGTTTGGAGAACAAGATTGAAGGTGAATAAATATTAAATAGAAAAAAACATGAAAATGTTTACTCATTCTAAAACAGCATTGTATGAAAATTATGATAAACAATCATGTTTATTTTACACCAAAGTTGTTGTTACAACAACAAAAGCTTACACTTTGTGCATAAACTCATAATGCTGGAGCCGTGAGTGAAGTTTGTTCCTAAACCATAATTGCAGAAGTAAATGCCCTAGTCTTTACTTGTGCTGCAACAAGTATTGTTGGATATGTTATTCTAAAGAATCCTCCATAACTGCTTGCATGTAGGCTTGGGTAGCAGGTCTCGTGGAAGCTTCTGTCCCAGCTTGTACAGAAAATTTTATCATGGCATACAGGCTTTATTTATTGCTGGCAGTCACTAGTCAAAAATTAATAGAGGCAGCACATCTGTAATAATTTTATATAGCTTGAGAAACTATTATTTATGCTGTGTTAGGCAAAAAATTTTGTTAAACGTTTTAAAATGGAACTTATGGCAACAAATGGGTGACTTTAAAGTGATGAGGACTTACTCCTCTTAAGGGTGTTGGATCCCAGAAAATTAATTTAATTTTCGTACCAAACATTGTTCAACTTGTACACATTATATATTACATTTTCTTAGAATAACAGAAGATTTACATTTTTTAACATTTTGTATAATTTTATTTCAAATTCAAATTTTTTCTGTATTACTGCTGTTATAATAACAGATACAAAGTTGTACAAATTAAAAAATTAGAAAGTAAACTAATCCCACTGACTATCACGTGACATGTAATCACCAAATAACAGTTCATACATTAAAAAAAGTTAAGAATATGCAAACATGTCTTTATATTTAACAATTTTTTTTCATATATATGGCTTGTTATTTGGTGATAACATATGTTGCGCGGTAGCCCATGGCATTAGTTAAATTTTAAAAGTATTCATTTCTACAACTTAGTATTTGTTATTATGGGTGCAGAAAAACAGAAAAAAAATTTAATTTGACATCAAATTATTTAAAGAATATAAAGTGTTAAATTTTTATTTTCAAAGACAATGTCGTCACATATAATGTGTTCATGTTGAGCAATCTTTGGTGCAGACATTAGTTAATTAATTTTTTGGGGTAAAATCCAAATGAAAGAAAATAATGCACAGAAGTCCAAAACATGTTGGGCAAATTGGAAGAGTCTATTGCCGCTGCAAAAAGGTGTAGGGTTGTTAAGTTCAGTAATGACAGCGGCCCAGAACATTAGGCAATTGCTGCTCCACGTGTATCACCTGTCAAAAACGTTAGTCTTGCAATGCTGTATTTGACAGAGTGGACGTAGAGAGCAATGTTATCACTTTGATGTGTACAGCGCTAGCAGTACTCTACTTTACCTCCCTCAAAGCTGCATGAAATTTTAATTTTAATTTATTTTATTCCATTGAGCCCACGTTGTAGCCAAGCTACTGGGTTATGGAACAAGTCAAGATAAATATAATGATACATATTTCCAATAACAAATACATACAATAAAAATCACATAGACAACATGTAAGAAATACGTAATAAAAAAAATACAATAATCTCAAAAAAATATATAAAAAGCTCCACACAACACAATATGTAAAATCACATATTGGTTCATAAATTCCTATGCTTTCAAATGAGTTGATGGTATATGTGCATTTCAGATTGCTGTTTATCCTTCTACTATACATAAAACTTAGAGTTCTTCCTGCATACAGTATTTTATGTGTTCACATAATATAAATAATGGGAACACAATATTAATTAATTACATTAATCACTAATTAATAACACATATTTTATATTTTCTCATTTTAACTTTATTCTATAACAGTGATGTATCACAATAATCAGCACAATACACCCTATTTCTATAATTAAGAATAGAGTTTAACAAATTCTGTTTTCTCAGAGCTCAAGATAGGCTACAATTCTTTGCTAATAAATAGAAAAAGATGCAAATCCTGTTGTGTTTTGTGTGAAGGATGTCTCTTTATCTAAATGAAACAAAATAAAAACAGAGACTGTATTATTTAAGAAGACATGAACATATGATGAAAAAAATTCTTTGTAGCACTTACAAGAAGTTACTTATTAATATACATACATACATACACTCGCAATTAGGCTACCGCCCGTGGCGAGCTCTCTCACCTCTACTTCACCCAACCAACTCCTTTTCCGCTCCCTTCCTGAACTTACCAACCCCTCTCATAGATACCAATTTCACCCTCAACACATTCCACTCCCTCACAGACCTCACAAGCATGGACTGCCTACCCCGCTCCGTTCTCCTCCACACCCTCTGAAGCTTCTCACTGTTGTTTCCTCTTCCTCTAAACACCCCCTTACTTAGCGTGCAGTGTAGCCCTCCCCATCCTTCCTCTACATTCACCACCCTGTACATCCTGACTAACCGTTCAACTTTCCTCCTATCCTTCAATGAGCTCCACCCCATTTCTTTCATCATCACTGATGGCCTATAGTTCCCTTCTTCCTCACCATCTTGCCTCTGCCTTCTCCACCTACCTTTCACCCATTTTGTTGCCTTTCTCTGCACCTTTTCCAGTTCTCGCACCTCCACCTACACATATGGGTCCCATACTGCAGCAGCATATTCTAACATTGGCCATACCATTGTGACATACACCTTCTCCTTCACCTCACAGCTGACTTCATTCAGCACCCTTCCCAGCATACCCAGAGCCCTTCTTCCTTTTGCAACCACCTTCTCTACCTGTTTTTTCCACCTGATGTCTCCCTGCAGTACAATCCCTAGATACTTATATTCTGCTGCTTCTTCTATCTCTTGTCCCTCCCATCCATACAAGTCCCTGCTTATCATCTTCTTCCTTGTGAACCTCACTACCTTAGTTTTTTTAAATTTATCATAATTTTATTTTTCCTGGTCCACAACCATATCTTATCAGTGTCCACCTGTAAATTTCCGCCTCCCTCTCCCATCTCAGCATATACAACACAATTTTCTGCAAACAATCTGATTTTTCCCCTAATCCTCGAACCCATGTCATTTACCATTATGGTAAATAACAAAGGACCCAGCACGCTTCCCTGTGGTACCCCTGACGTAACCTTAGAAAGTCCCCTATCTATTCCACTACCCTCCTGTCCAGTATCAGCGCCTCCACTTTCCTCATCGTCTAATAGGGCACCTTATCAAATACCCTCCGAACCCTGTCTGCCCCCCTAATTCCAACCCTCCTTTGCCTCAAACACTGACAAGTACTGTCCTTTCAGCATCTCTGATTTTTCTTGGTCCTAACATACCTAAACAATTTCTCCCATTCCTTGCCTTTTCCTTCTTCCACCATGTTCCCCAGAAATACATTCTTTGCCTGTTTGATCTTCCTTTCAAGCTCCCTACCCATTTGTTTAATCATTTCTTTAGATCATATAACCCCATCATTTCTCCACTTGGCATGTAATTTTCTGCACTTCTTCTTCATATTCAAAATCTCATGTCCATAATATGGGGAATCTCCCCCAGTCCGTAACCTTTTCATTGGCACAAATTTCTCCAACGTAACCTCCATTAATCTTCTAAACTCCCTCCACAACCCCTCTACACCCTCCTCCATAGACCATTTTTTAAACCTGTCTCAGGAATATTTCTGCCCTTTTCTTGTCTCCTTCAGCCATACTGCCACACCAACCTTTCTGCCATTTGCACTTCCCTTATCCTGCCAATCCAAATTTCCACAACCGGGATATGATGGTCGCTTATATAATCCAATACTATTGCACCAACTACAGCATTCCTAGGTCTGACCAACACCACATCCAGCACTGACCCAACACCCTCCTCTTCCATCTCGTAGGTGTTTCTACTACCTGGACTAATCCTCTGTTGACTAACTGCACTGCCATTCTCTGCATCATGCTAACCATTCCTTCTGCACCTTCTACCCTTTTCACCCGTGGCATATTCAAATCCCCTGCTACAACAACCCACTGCCTGTCCTTTAGTCTATCGACCCTCTCCTTGATCATTTCAATTGCCTGCCATCCCTGTCCTGGTGGTCTATACGCTACCAGCAAAGTAATACTCCTATTACTACTACCACTCAATTTAATTTCCATTACCTTGACATCCTCTTTAACCCATTCTACTGCCCTTTATATGAGGCATCTGTCAGAAAATTTCACATAAGCACATAAACCATATGAATTTTAATGAAATTTCTACAAGAAATGTTTAGGCCTATATAACTTATTATCACATATACTAATAAACATTTAATATACTAAATTTCAGTGACATAAAACAGAACAATGATGTAAGATTGTTCTGTATTTCAATGCATTAATTAAAAATGCAAAAATAATTACAAAGAAAAGCAGAGATATCATGACAGAGTGATACAGAATTTCACAATTATTTGGGTAGCTATCGGCGCTTCAACATCGCCCACTTATCTGTTACTTTCAGCAATCTTTTAGTTCTATCCCACTTGTATATATCTTGTTTCCTGAAAGAGATTATAAATCAACAGTGAAACTGATAAATAAAAACACAACACACAAAACTGCCTTACAAGTAAGGTTACCAACTTTTTTGAATTGCCATAAGGGACATTTCTGACATCTAATCAGACAACATCTGCCTCCAGATTAAAGAAAATTTTTATTAAAAAGAAAAAAGTTTTGAATATCTGTAATGCACAAAAGTCTGCATTATGCATCAGTCAACATTTTCTCTGAACTTAAACAACTACATACAAAACATTAGTTGTGACAGAATGGCGGGGAAAAGAATGGTTTGATTTACGGTACCAGGTTTTCACAAGTGGTTGTAGTGTTGTGAAGGGCATCAGAGTAAGAGACTTTTCTAGGGTGCGGGCAGTTTGCCTATGTGGCTCCTGAGATCACCTCCATGATGAGGTGGCAACATTTTTATGATGTAATATCCTGTTATGCCTAGTTGAAAATGTGTGTTGGCCCTCTCACAAGCCACTAAATAGTGAGTGAGATTGTTGAAAAATTATCTCGCATGCCAAAAAAACACAATAAGTTAAGACACCATTTAGCCAGTGTAGTGGGTAAAAGGTCCAAAAACAGTCATACGGTTGTTAAGCTAGCGTAAAAAACCATTTGCACTGAATTGACTTTTACTCACTCCTCCCGCCGAAGAGGCACTTACGCAGTTCTAGTGGCTATGGCATCCTAGCAGCCTACACGGAACAAAGTGGCACATTGCCAATGAAAAATTAAAGTTGTAACATCCCCGGCACAATTTTAGTTGACAGGGTTGAGAGTGGCATGGTCTCTGGGAATTAAGTTCTGAACAATGTTATGACTATGGAAAAACCAAATGACCGGCACAAAATGTTGAATGCCCGGAGGGCCGCTCCTCATAGTGTAGCGATCCCCTTCCTCCTAACGCTCGTCTAAGTACTCTCTACTCCTTCTCTCTGTCATCACCAACTTCTCCTCGTAATATGTATATACTGTGGATGGGTTATCACTCAGGGAAGCGTAGCTGTTAACTATTTAACTAATAAGAGGAGCATTCTCTAAACCGAACGCTTTTATTACAGTGTTAAATATATAATAAAGAACAAAGCATTTAACATATAACAATACGAGATGATGAGGTTTACAATTTCTAACGTTTCTACTACAAGTTGTGATTATCTTACCTAACCTTGCCAGTGATTAACACTCAGTTAAGTGACGGAGTAACGGAGTCTCGAGATATAGACTTGTGTCTAACTGCCATGCTGAATTATGCTCACCATATGGGATAGTCAACAGAATGGCCCAGAGATCCTCCAGGCCTAGATGCGGTGATCCCCTCATCTTCATTGTCAGCTATGACAATTACACGCCTTACTGCTTCAAACATTCTGTTGTGTATGGCATCGTGCTTACTATTTATAGTGTTCGAGTAGTAGGTCATGCGGCGCTTGTTATGGCAACAGTTGGCTCGCTCCAAAAGCTATATCCCATTGAACTTTAAGTTAACTGTGTACGACCCCTTAGTGGCCGCTACATTGCCCCCTTCGTCAAAATTGCAGGCCCCTTTGTCAAAATACATGCGTGCATTTGGTTTAGTGCCGATATCGTAGATGCAAAACTAAATTCGAGGCTGCGTTTTACAATGAGTAAGAACTGTGTCAATACTCAGAATTAAAATGGTTAGTGTGCTGTATGACTAATGGCAAGGCAGTTTCCAATACAAAACTATAATATGTATTGTTTGAAAAATGTAACATTGCAATTAGTATAAAACAGATATATTACAACAATTTAATTCACGAGGTCGACTTGTACTTACGAATACTTATACACGTTGTGTAGCGGGACCACAGGATAGGAGGAGGTACATATACCGCCACATTTAATATTAAATAAGGGACCCCCAAAGGCTAGGTGGTGGGCATGGGTAGAAGGAAGTTTGAAAAATGTACGTGGTACTAGTTCACTCTACAATGTGCCAGGACAATATTTACGCTTAAAGAATTTACATAATTGCAAATTGACATGCCGGCTGGCTAAAATCTTAATTCTGGAAAAATATTGACTACGGAGGGCAAGATTAAATTGATTATAGAGGAAAGTAATAGTGAATACAAAAAAAAATACTTAAAAATATAGGTAATGTTACTACCTGTGAGAAAGGTAGAACGCACTCCACAGTTGGTAGTGCTGGAGGGTTATGCCATCTTTGTCTGGAATGGCAGCTACTATAGCACTTAGGTTGCAGTTTAGCAGTCGTGCAGAATAGACATTGTTTTTACATAGTGAAAAAATATTTACATGTCTGAGTGGTTAATCATATTCTTGTACACAGAAAACAGATAAGTAGAAATGTTACATAAATCATTATAACCCTTGTTTTACAATATAGGGCCTACCTGTTTTAAAACCATTGGTGAAATTATTGGCTGATGCCACATGGTAGATCTTAATGTGGTAGCAAGATTATGATACAGGCAAGACAAATCAAACCATAAATATAACAACATACATATACATACACTTGCAATTAGGCTACCGCCCAGTGGCGAGCTCTCTCAACTCTCCTTCACCCAACCAACTCCTTTTCCACTCCCTTCCTGAATTTACCAACCCCTCTCACAGATACCAATTCCTCCCTCAACACATTCCACTCCCTCACAGACCTCACAAGCATGGACTGCCTACCCCGCTCCGTTCTCCTCCACCCCCTCTGAAGCTTCTCACTGTTGTTTCCTCTTCCTCTAAACACCCCCTTACTTAGCTTGCAGTGTAGCCCTCCCCATCCTCCCTCTTCATTCACCATCCTGTACATCCTGACTAACTGTTCAACTTTCCTCCTGTCCTTCAATGAGCTCCACCTATTCATTTCATCATCACTGATGGCCTATAGTTCCCTTCTTCCTCCTCATCCTGCCCTTGCCTTCTCCACCTACCCTTCACCTATCTTGCTGCCTTTCTCTGTACCTTTTCCAGTTCTTGCACCTCCACCTCCACAAATGAGTCCCATACTGCAGCAGCATATTCTAACATTGGCCGTACCATTGTGCCATACGCCTTCTCCTTCACCTCACAGCTGACTCCATTCAGCAACCTTCCCAGCATACCCAGAGCCCTTCTTCCCTTTGCAACCACACCCTCTACCTGTTTTTTCCACCTGATGTCTCCCTGCAGTACAATCCCTAGATAATTATATTCTGCTGCTTCTTCTATCTATTGTCCCTCCCAGCTGTACATGTCCCTGCTTATCATCTTCTTCCTTGTGAACCTCACTACCTTAGTTTTTCTTACATTTATCTTCATTTTATTTTTTCTGGTCCACAACCATATCTTATCAATGTCCGCCTGCAAATTCCCCCCCCCCCTCTGCCACCTCAGCATATACAACCCAATCATCTGCAAACAATCTGATTTTTCCTCTAATCCCCAAACCCATGTCATTTATCATTATGGTAAATAACAAAGGACCCAGCACACTTCCCTGTGGTACCCCTGACGTAACCTCCTCTTCCTCCGATATTGCCTCTCCCACTTTCACCCTCTGCCTTTGCCCCCTGAGAAAGTCCCCTATCCATTCCACTACCCTCCTGTCTGGTATCAGCGCCTCCACTTTCCTCATCAATGTTCCATGGGCACCTTATCGAATGCCTTCTCAAAATCTATGAAGCAGGCATCCACCTGTTTCCCCTCATCAACTACCTGCACCAGATCCTCTAATAACCCAGCCAGCTGAGTCTCACATGAGTAACCCCTCCTGAAACCATGCTGGGACTCCTCCAACCAATTCCTATTGTTCATGACCCGCACCACATACTGCACCACCAGCCTTTCCATTACTTTTCCTGTACTTGATGTGAGACTCACCGGTCTGTAGCTGCCAGGCCTCCCCCTACCCTCTCCCTGCTTGTGTATAGGTACCACCATAGCATCCTTCCAATCTTGTGGTAACTTACCCTCTCCTAAGGACTTTTTAAACAGCACTTCCAAATATTTCGCCAACTCCTTGCCACCAAACTTTAGTGCTAAGCAAATACGTAGTCTAAAAGTTACATGAGAAGTAAGTTACAATATTATAAAATTTAGAAAAGTGGTAACAGGAATATATACACACTCGTCACTACTGAATGTAGGAGGTAAGTTCACTGTAGACTTGTTTTTATTGTTACTATGCATACACATCAATGTGCCAGTGAAATTATGATTATGTCGGTCATAACTAGCCAATTCCGCTTGGGTGCTCCCTAGCCCGCAATTACTCTAGCACACACCTAGATGGATGATCTCACCGAGGTGCGTGAAAGCACAACCTTCACAAGGGAAGAGGGCCAATAGACGCTAGGGTTGATGGTGACGGCCTATACACAGAGCCAGCTAGGACGGGAATAATTGCACTGTACACTAATTACAAAATTACATAAACCCTCAAATTATACATGAAACAAGATGGGACACAAGATGAATATTCACAATAAATACACACGTGTGAAAACAAGTTGAGATGGTGCAGATGGCACTGGTTGAAGTTCGTAGTGGACCACGTGGTGCAGGTGAAATTGCAATATTTCTACGTGGAAATGGCAAACTAAATTCAGACAAAAGATTATTCTTGCAGAAAAAATTATTCTCTTTGCGATTGAAGTGGTTACAGGCTTGTAACATACCTGATGGCAGTAAAATCAAATATTAACGTGATATTATTTAGACGTATTGAAATTATATCTTACTATACCAACATTTAGTAATTTTTTTTTTTGTGTGGTAATTTTCAAAACATGTTGTGATGCACTGAGCGACTTTGCAGTCTCTGCACGAGTATCGTGTTTCTCTACAAATTTTGTGCTTGGTGCAAACATCACATTTTCGGGTGGGACATTTTAAAACTGCTTTTGCTTCAATGGCTGTGAGAAAATGCCTCTGTTATAAGCACATCCGATTGTCATCTTCTGACCTCCTTCCTCCTCCAGACTTTCTTCTCTGTTTTGAGTATTTCTCCAGAATGTCTCTGATGAGCGTTAGATGGAATGTTGCAAGAGGCAATGTTTTACCAGTAACATTTTTGTGAAGAACATGGACATTCAGAATTGCAAGATCCAATACATGAAAGAACAGTTTTTTTTTATACCATTTCACAGTTTTCCTCACTGATTCTATAGAATTTATAACCATGTCAATGTTGTCGACAGATCCCATACTAATGTTGTAGTCCAGAACACATGTGGGTTTCATTATTTTACACTCACTCTTTCTGTCAAATCTTTTCACTTTCTTTTATATCTGCATTGTGGCAGGTGCTGAGCATCCATATTTCCCATTTATTGCACCACTTCATTGTAAGTAACTCGCCCGATGACTTGAAAGAAATCTCTCCTTTCTTCAGTTTGTTGTCTATTTTCAACATTTTTTCCTATTTTTTTCGTACTGTGCCACATGCATTTGTTATGCGATTACTAAGCCAATGAAACAGGTTTGGACTGGAATACCAGTTGTCTACAAATACCATGTGACCTTTGTCCAAGTATGGTTTCAATAAAGTAGCCAAAATAACACCAGACTTTCCCAGACCTGCCTCGTCAATGTCACTATTTACACCAGTGTATATAACACATTCAAGAACATATCCAGTCAGACAGTCACACTAAAACAAAAGTTTTTATTCCAAACCGACTTTGTTTTGAAGGCACATATTGTTTGAAAATCAAACTGTCTTAGAAGTGGAGCAGGCTCTCGTCAATGCACAGTTTTTTGTAAGGTACAAATGAAATACGAAAAGTATTTTGAATTCTATCGACAACAGCGCGAATTTTGAATAGACGATTGCCACCTTGACCCACACTGTTGTCACAGAAATCCAGCATTCGCAATAAAAGTAAAAATCTGTCTTTTGACATTGTCTCTCCAAACACTGGTGTTTGCAAAAGAGCATCCTTTGACCAGTATTCACTTAGCTTCAGTTTATTCACACGTGCCATTAGTAAACACACTGCCAGAAAACAAATCAATTCCTCACAATTTGTGTCTGTCCATTGCTTCACACAGGAATGGGACTGCAAAATCTGTGGTGCATTTTCAATGACATGCTTGTAGTATATGTTACATTAATTTGCTACAAATGTCATCAGTGATACATCAAAGAAGACTAGAAAGAAGTCTTTGATAGGACTTTTAATATTTTTATTTGCTTTACATCCTGCATATCATCGTAGGGAGGAATAATGGGAGTCAAATTATTTGAAGACCACTGAAATGTATCACCTTTCTTTTTTATACCATGATATTTATTTCTTTCTTCATCGCTGCTATCTTCCTCCGATTCAGAAGATGATTCTTCAAATGTTGTTATTGAAGTACTATGTGTAATCCCAGTAGACGTAGTTGGCTAAGGAGAGTTTTCTTTGTTGTGTGGAGTGTACTGTACATCTGAATCACTGTATTTAAACACATCTTCTTCGCTGTCACTCCTTGTGAGAATCATCTTCAGTGCTTTTTGATCTGTCAGATAGCGGCATCTCTTAATTTTTGTAATTACAAATAAATTACATACAATCACAAAAAATGTTAGAAAAAAGACTTAAGACTTTAGCATAATAACACTATCCAAAAGTCCGCAGTCTGCAGAAAAACATACAACACTAAGTAGCTGACAGGCTATCCTACATTTTGCCATACAGCTATTTTCCTTCCTTTCTCCACCTCTCATAAAATTCCCCCCATCCCTGTTTATCTTATCTCTGTAAGTTGCCCAGCAAGTGTTCATCTTATCTTTCTAAGTAGTCCAGCAGGCTGCCCTGCAGGAGGTGGCAGATAGCTGGCCTTTCTCACCTCCTGGCATTTATCACCATCCATGTAGCTCTCTATCTTGGAATAGGAACTACAGTGTCTGCTGACACACTTCCTCTTGGCATTGCTTGAAACAAGAACTTCAGTATTTTAATGTAAATAGGACCCTTTAAGACACTCTTATCTGAGGCTAAAGAATGTTGGACTTTTATCAGGCCGCAGCTGGGTCTTAACAGTGGGATGAGAAATCTCGTCCTTTGATCTAAAGGCACGCTGAGTTGAGGACGACATATCTCTTCCATAGCACACACGGCTCTTACATTGAAGGGTGAGATATCTCGTCCATAGCAGCAAAAGGGTTAACTACATTGATTACTATGACTTTGCCTATAACAATAACTATTGTCCATAACAATAACTAGGTAACCTTTCAGCAAGTAATTTATTGTCCCAATTATATTGCAATCCTACTATAGGTGATTCATGGTAAAGTGATCACTTTTGAAAGCTCTCTCATTTGGAATAATAGTCAATAAAAAATTATATTTTAATCTTAGACGTTAACTTCTGAGTCAGTGTAATATACAGGCTGTGTTTATTACTTACATGGCAATATTAATTTTAAAATATGGTTAAAGGATAAAATATGGCTGAAAGGAAAAGGTAATAGGGCCTCAATAGTGCTCACTTTGCTGTGAACAACATATAATGTAATACAATATCTGTGTTGCGTATATTTCTTAATAACATAGCTTGGCTTAAATGCAACATGTGGGGCACAACATGGAGCTGGCGTTGTAATCGAGAAGTGCTGCTTCTTGGTGGCCTCTGACACTTGACTGGGGAACAAGACTACTGTTACACTCCTTCAGGGTATACACAGAGGATTCCAAGGTAACAGTCGTTCTCCTGAGTTGCTCACTCTCATGTCGTGTCACTACTGCCGAGGTCCCGCCACATCGTAATACAATCATAAACCAACAAAATCTTCAACAGCCGTGTGATTACAAAAGTCGTCTACATTTTTGGCCTCTGCACAAGGTTTTAACTGGTAGAGAAAGTAATTAGAAGCTACTTAAAAATAATGTAAAATTGTGATAAAAATCTTAAATAATAATATGTTCTTAAAAATATATCTCATACATAATACATTACTAAATCTCAGATAATAAAGCTAACAAAACAACTAAGCTCACGTATTTCAAGGGATAGGGAATAAGACATAGGCCAGGCAAGATCAACTGTGAAGAAGCTGCCATGAACCCTGGTATGCTGTGGGCCTCTAAGAGTCTGTAGACCACAGACGAAACAGGAACAACAAATTCCACACTTCAGTCTCTTCAGTGGAGTGAATGAGTGAAGAGATTTGGGCGGCTCTTAACATTGAGGTCTTTGAGAGTGAGATGAGGATGGAGCAGCGCTGGAATGAAGGGGTGGGGGAAACGGGAGATCCCTGAGAAAACCTGCCTATCAGAGGCATCGTCCGTCACATTTCCCACTTGAGAAAATCCAAAGTGAATTGGCCGGGGACTCTTCAGTGGAGTTCCGTGCAGTGATCCCTTCATGCAACCACTCTCATATATTTAGCGTTGATCGATACATGAGGACCCATTGGAAAACAGTTGCTCTCCAGGCGTGACGACATAAATAAACGCTCTTGGAATACAAATTTTTTCCCAGGAAAGATAAACTTGATATCTACATCCACCACTTTTTACTGTATCATATTTAATCTGTGCATCGGAGATAAATTGCACTGTCACTAATATGAAAGTTTACAAGAGTGTAGTTTACCTCGATACCATGATGGCACATAGTGCCCTTTCCTACTGACTACATTGTTTATTATCCCATATAGTATATAGTGCTTTGTAACCTGGAAATAGCGTCAAAAGTATAGTAAGACAATGTCAAAACCTCAATTTAGTAAAATATACATAGTGCCCTTTACCACCAATGCACAGAAATATATTCAAAGAGAAAAAAGTAGTGAAAACAGCAAAAAATAACTTCTTTAGGGCTTTCCTGCACTGTTACCATAAGGCAAAGGAAAAATGTAGAAAGTGGCATCTGTAGTTGAATCCGTTGGCTTTCATCACAGTCATGGAAGAATCAGTTTCAGTGCTTATTTATGGCCAGACGTCACCTTGAGGTGTTCAAAAATTTTACTTGTGATTTCGCTTAAATTAAACCTTTTAAATTCTTATAGTCCTAATACCGGCATCTAGTTTTTACTTCACTACTAGCTAACTTACATGGAATTTGTATTTTTTTAATTATATTTTTCCTTTCCTCAAAAAGAAATTCTATTTAGTTTAAAATTTGAATTTTAGCTCAATTATTTCTACAATTTATTACTTCCGAACGATTGTAAACCATTAGTGATTAAATTGAACGTTCACTTACTGATCGAATACTCATGAAAATTATTTTATGAAATTTTACAATAAAATAACAAACATTAAATTGTTATAATGCAAAATTATTACAGCATTTTTAGTTTATCCGAGTTCTTTATTCTAGAATTTACATTTCCATAATAAAAGAATGTCTTGGCAAGCCATTCAATTATTCTTAACATCCTAAAACCTATTTTCTCTCACAGGACTAGTCGTCCTACACTTCCAAAATGATGCAGCATGATCTCTAATCCTGGGACGGCCATCTATTGAGTCATCCTCTATTTTTCCCTGGTGAGTTGAAATACTCATTGGCCTACAACAAAAAGAACAAACCCAATGGCTTCAAAAAAGCCAAAGATTCATTATCCAGTAACAATATTTTTAGTGCGACATGGTCACTATTATACCTCCAGTTCGAGGAAATTATTAATTTGTATAACGTAAAGTAATCAAAATTGTCTCTAATTAATTTTCTGGAAAAAAAAGGCTGCTTTTGACTTTAAAAGTATCTCCATAAAAAGTATCTCCATAAAATAAATTTTCTCTTGGGTCATGGGGCCACGGTGGCTGAGCGGTTAGCCTGCTTGCCTCCCACTAATGCGATCCAGGTTCAATCCCCATATTTTCAAGCTGCCTTCTTTCCCCATAAGCTGGTACCGCAACACCTTACTAGATGCAACCTTCATTACATGTGGGCGACAATATAGACCTAACTCTGAGGAATCAACATAGCACGTTTATTTAACACTTCTCTAAATGGTTCTACAACACTTCTCTTCAAGTGGCTAAATTTATTTCAACGTGACATCCACTGGTATGATCAGGGTGCTTCTCCCCTCTGTCCTTGAACAGCTACGCTCTTTATCCAAACAGTAGATACTCGTACCATGTATAAATCTCCAAGAGAGTTACATTCCTCGAATGAGGGATTAGCCTTGGGGAATCAAATGCGGTTCTTCCACTGTTTGCTTTTCCTCAGTCCTAACCTTATCTTCATTTTAAATGCCCTCCCTCACTTCATTGAAAGACATAATTTTCATCTTCTGCTTAAGACCCAGTACATCTAAACACATTTTTGGCCCACTATCCAAGTCACATAAAATATTATGCTGGAACCAGAATTTTCCCAGTGGAAAACACAAACACACACAGATATATATATATATATATATATATATATATATATATATATATATATATATATATATATATATTGTCCAAACTAATATATATATATATATATATATATATATATATATATATATATATATATATATATATATATATATATATATATATATATATAGTTTAGCTCATCAAACGTCTCAGCATTCCGCAAAGACTGTTCATTACTCTACCAATTCAAAGTGGCCCTCTTTTCAAATGAAGGAAAATAATCTATACTTTGCCATTCAGACCAGCCGTTGGTTTCCACAGCGTGCTTAAAGCTTGATGCAAAATCAAATACATCTTCATCTGGTTTCCCTTTGTAAACAAAATGAAAACATTTATAGATAATTAAAATTTTATAACTGCTATTATTATATTACTCTTTTGAGTGTGAGGGCTGTGGTTAGATGATTTAAAATGTGTGGTAGGAATTCTGATCATTTTTAATTTCATTACATCTTCCATGTGTAAACAAGTTTTGGATTTGGCACAGAGTATTAATTGTACTTATCAGTGCTGAAATATACACAATATTTCACATGTGTGTACCAGTTTTCATGAACCATTAAGTTTTTTGAAAGACTCTAGGCAATATCATTATGATTATCCTGCTGGGGTTTTTCTTATGGAAATAAAGGATAAATACATGATAATGATGAAAATTTGCTGCGTAGTACTTATTTTCAGAAAAATCACTTGAAGTAGTAGTATATTTATCAAATGAAACCACCTATAAGACCATATATATATATATATATATATATATATATATATATATAGAGAGTTCTTGTAAAAATAAATTTATCCACCTTGCCTTGCAGTTTTAAGATCAATTTAGTTACAGATAAGTGTAATTTTACCAAAAAAAAATTAAAATATTGGTAGATGGTTATGTTGTAGCTCCCTAAATTTAATATTTTATGAAGAAGTGGAGAAGGTGGGGGGGATTCTTACCTTATTCGCACACTAGAAAGAAAATGGGGTGTTTGTTGAAGCTGACTACATCCATAACAAGGGGCTCGTTTGAACTGTCTGGCCACCACTGGCAAGAAACACATTTCCAACAACTCCCGCCAAAACAAACTGGTTTGATTCCTGGCGGGGTTGCTCCCAAATTTTTGCATGCGGGAATCGTGCCGGACGCCACCGCGGCCGGCAGGTTATCTTGGGGATCTCCCGTTTCTCCTGCCCTTGCATTCCAACGCTGCTCCATACTCACCTTGTTTCATCCTCATCGGCTCTCAAGACCACGATGTTAAGAGCAGTGCAAACCTCTGCACACCAGCAATAATGTCATCCCATTCACATTTCAGTGTATCATCTGTGTAATCCTCAGTGACTGGCTGACGGCATGCTCACATGCTCAAGCTAAGGTGGCTAAACCAAAAAAAAATGACACCATATACACAGTAGCCAATAGGAAACTGTTTTGATGGTTTACAAAGGTGTTCAAAAATTTTACTTTTTCTGAGCATGGTAATTTGAAAAATTAAGTGCACACTGGAATAATATTATGAGAAAGGAGAGTTAAATTATATTTAAATTATCACAAGCATTCACTTATACTGTAAATGTTCCTTAAACCCACCTTGATGATTGTCACCATAGGCTGATCATCATCATCATCATGGTTGTTGGTGGATGGGCAGTCTGTACTAGAGCTCCTTGCTCACATCTTTTAGACATGGATACTGGCTAGGACAGACAATGTTCAGCATGGTGCTTCATTTTTAATGCTATTGTTTCACAGTGGGTCATTACGTGTTATTTCAGCACACACTTTTTACCTGACCACCTCAGATTAAAATTTTGTTGTGTCTAGCTTGTACCTATCAAGTACATGTTTTATGTAATAATTTTTTTTTAGTAAAATTTTATATAATGGCAACAAATTTGAATTTTAATGTTATTTTTATTTGCCAAAGTGGTTGCAACTCTGGAATGGCTAGTACTAAGAAGTTCAGATTTGGTACCCGATTAACCGTGTTAATCGAGGCTGGAGAAAACGTGAATAAGCGAAATTGTATTTAAAAACCCGGATAATCGAATTTACACATTTTTACTATTAATGGAACAGCGATATTGGCTCCGCAAATAGTAACAAAACAAAATATCGTGTTATCCATTTCGAAGCAAACACAAATCATTCACTTTATGTGCAGGATTTAAAGTAGGGGATACTTTAACTGATTTTTATGTTGCACCGTGTATAGTTAATTGACGGCGCATCGAGTATACACAGTCTGTGCCGGTGGCGGCGCCAGCCGTGGGCGCATAGGGCGGGCTATAGATAAGCGGTGCATAGTTGTGTTGTCGCTTTGTCAACGTGTATCACCCAGCACCGGTCTTTGCATGGCAGAGTTAGTTGAAAGTTTAGAATGCAATGCAATAAAGACTATAACGAGACTTTATAAGAGGCAACCTGGCATTTAAAACAATACAGTGCAATCTCTATTACTAGGAGCTTATTTAAATTTTACCGACTTAACACGCACTTGGGAAATGTTAAGTTTTTTTTGTAGACATTTGAAAACTTTATATGAAAAAAATTTAAGAAAAGTTAAACCCTGCCTTTATTGAAAAGGTCTTCAATTTTTTTCCCTTGGCACTGGGACTGATATTTTTGTTGATAACGTACCATGTTAAACATTTTTTTTATTAACATTTCCACGATAATTTAAAATGACCTTTTATGCTTTGTCGACGTTGAGAAAACAACACTACAAAGTGAACAATGACCCGGGCCGGCGGTCGATAAACTGGCAAGGCCTGTTGTAGGAATTTGAGGTTTCGTAAGTTTCACTTTGGATGTTGTCGACAGTCTCTTGTTTAGCACTCATGGCAACACTTTCTTGCGCTTTAAATCATGCCTTGTGTATTTTATAAACAATTATTTGTTTTAAAAAACATTTCATTTACACATTCGCGCATGTGTTTTGAAGGTAAAAAAATTACGTGGCGATTTGCCATTTTGTATTTTTTGCTAACATCCGCAAGATAGAAAATACGAAATACCAAATTACAGAATACGCCACCATTTTTTGTATACAAAGTCGGGTCGCGTGATCATTTTGTCAACTAAATTTCGGACAATGCTTCCAGGCGGGCGTATCGTATGCACGCTTCACAGCGGGCGGAAATGGATGGCTCACGCAGGTCTCTGTGACAGGCTGACAGTTGAAAGAGATAAACATCAGCTCAAGAGGCACGGTACCGCTGCTTGTTAAACGACACATGTTACAGGTTCGCTTTGCCGCAGAAGTTACAGTAGACTTTGAGAAAAGTCAAAAAGCCGCTCGGATAAGCAGAAAGCCGGCTAAGCGAAGCACGAATAAGCGGGAGTGTACTTTATTATATATACTTTTGTTCTAATATATAAATTAAAAAATTTTAATTTCTTTTATTAAAAAAAAATTATAAATAAAAAAAATTTCGAAATTTGTTTGAATAGTCTGTTCACAATTTGTTCACACTTTTTAAATCAAACCTTTGAAAAATTACGCTGTGTTTTACATGTTTTATTTCCTAAATGTGTCATGTATCACAAACATTTTATGCATGTTGCTCAGTTTGCCCATTAAATTGTATGCAGGTGGGAGCAGTGATTTTTTTCTCAGGTCAATCTTAAAAGTGCTCAGTTTATCGTGAACAGCCTTTACCAGAGTTTTTCTGGAGTGACCACGGTTTCATACTGTGTTCACTTTTATCATAAGAGTATTATTAGAAGATTGCTGTTGGAGTCTAATAATTGACATTTACAGAATTAAAGTAAAATGCTGTCTTTATTTAAACTCTGCCCACCCTCAAGTGTAAGCATGTGTTTTAAGTATTTAAATTTAACATCAAAGAGAAATTGCAGTCTTAAAAATAAATTTTTCTTGACTCACAGTGCTTTATGCTTCATATCTGAGAATCTTATAATGACCCCATAATTATATATTTTTGTGCGCATAAAGCATGGTATAAACAAGTTTCCAGAATTTTTTCAATTTTTTTGTTAAATAAAATTTATTTTTCCATTTGTATTTTTAACAGTTTTATATGGTAGCACTTATCAAGTTTTATATCATATGATAATGAAACATTTTCAAATGGGTACAAACTAGAAAAAAAACACTGAAATCTGCAAGGGTCAGTAGAATTATTATTAAAACTGTCCTGATTTGACACAAATTGACCCAATGATTGTCTTGATTTCCAGGCAGATTACTGATAAATATTTAGTGCTTATAGCCAGTGTTTACAAACATTTTGCGTATTGCCATGGTTGCAGATTGCATTTATTTGTCATATTAATAGTAGGTTCATATTATGTTGTGAACATTCAAAACATTATAAATGTAGAAGTACAGTGTGTAAAATTAAAAATATAGATTTTATTCAAGAAGAGTACCTATTAAAGTGTCTTCTGCAATTTGTAAATAAGCCTTTTTTTTAAATACCCAACTAAAGATCAGACATTTTTTAAATTCTGAACATTTTTTAGTTGAGAGAAATTTGATTAGAGCACATGAGTATAAAAATACATGCACATTTAAACAAACTGGGTGAGGTGGCGCAGTGGTAGCTCAGTTGTAGTGCTCTGGAAATGTTGTGTATTCACTTATTGCCAGGCTAACATTTAAACAAGTAATTATGGGACTTTGTCATTGAATCGAAATTGGACACAACCATTGTGGAGGCCAGTTAGCCAATGAGAGACAGCTTGGAAGTAGAAATACAAAATCATGTATGCACAGCCTAAGAGACGCAACCATTGGAAAACACAATTCGCGTAAGTGTATATGGTAATGTGAAATCCAGGCTGCTACTAAATTAATTCATGAAATCTCTGGGTCTGTACTCATTGGACTTGAACTGGTTTCAATTTCCTGTTTGGCCATCCTGATTTCAATTTTTTGTTGATTTCCTAAATTAGTGTAAATAAATAGTGGGATATATCCATACTACAGTCTATTGCCACTTACATCATCGTTCCTCTTGTTTGAGCCATGAATCTGTGTCAAATGATCTTGCTGTATCCAGCCTGCAAATGAAAATGGTAGTTATTATTGTCAGATGGAATATGTATCAAAACTGTTAACTAAGTTGAAAAAGTTATAAGTAATCATGAAATAGTACTACTGTCTTATGATGTAATAAAAAAACAGAATTCTCAAAAAAAAATTGAAGAAAAAAATTAAGCTGTAAAAATGTACTTGTTATGAGAATGTAGTCGTACTGTATTTTCTTTTAAATAAGTCAATCATTTTTTAAACTTCCATAATTTATGTAGTGTGTGTGTGCATGTGTGTGTGTCCAAGTATGTGTGTGTACACACACACACACAATGAGCCTGAATTTGACTTACAAACTCCACTTGCATATATCTTATGAAAAATTTATTTGAAAACACATGTTACTAATTGTCTAAAATTAGAGTGTTAGTCACACCTTCCATTCAGTACATGAATTTTTAAATCCTAATTGTTTAACATTAATTAACAGTTAATTTATTACTGTTTTATTATTTAATTTATTGTGGTGATCTCTTATGTGTTATTTATGGTATTTTATGTCAATTGTAATGGTGTTAGCGATATTACAAGTGTTTGTGATATAATGAAACTTGTTGGAATTTGGAGTTTCACAGTTTATTACACAGTGACTTTTAATTCTTTGTATTTATTCAATATATGGTTTTATGTTTCTTTTGATATTTTGAATGTATAATTTTATATTTTTTAATTGGCATGTTTCATGCTCTGTTTGTATTTTCTTGTACATGTAAAGAGCTTGTACATGTAAATAAATTTGTATGTAATACCACAGTGGGTTACTAATAACAGCAACAGAGTCATGCATAAAGAAAGAAGGGAAAAAAGAGGATGTTGGAGGAACCCCGTGCTGTGATGGATGAGCTTGGGAGGGGTTGTTCTATTGCAGCAGGGAGGAAGGGGTGTATTTATGCCTACCTTCTCCTCACTACAGCCTCTGCTGGCTGCAGACATTTTTGTAACAAATGTTGTTTGTGCACTCACGTCGTCGCAGTTGTGTAATATCGTAATTCTTCTGCTTATGTGAGTTTACTTTACGGCTTTAGCAGACGACTGACATGATGAAGAATTGAACAGAGGATTCCGTTGTAATTATACAATGCAATGAAGTGTATTAATTTGGTATGATATGTAGGTATGTATTTAAATGTGATTCAAAATATTTGCCCAACTTTGGTTATACACTAGACTGTGACTTGTCTGGGAACCAAAAATGTAACTTCAGACACAGTCTGATTTGTGGCATCTGGGAATAGTCATTGCCTTGTGTGAATAAATGTCTGAAGATGTGCGTTTTTTTCCACAGACCATTAGCCCTGGCCATAAAGTAGCCAATCATGTATGGCTTATGGCTGGCTGTGACACTGTGACAAGCACAGACCTGCATCAAAAAATTAGTTTGAAATAAACAATTCATTTGCATAATTGAACATGAGTTTACATGGATAGACAGGTGGGCGTGGTGCATGGCTCACGTTTAAACATAGATTCCAAACTGCACCAAAGTGCACTCATGGTTGCTGCATTAGACCATTGGTTGCCTATATCTTTAAGGAATATGCAGGTCGATTTTGTCTGTCGGATTCAGTCTCATCCTGTATAAATAACTTGTTGATTCTGGGAAATATATATATATATTTTAGTTAAAATGAAGACTTTTATATAATTTTAATTCATGGCTAGTATTGTTAACATATGTAGCAATCCATAGACAGAACAATCTAGAGAAATACAAATTTTGTATTATTATTTTGAAGTATGAAACCCGCAAGTTTATGAAGTCAGTGTTATCTTTCAACAGTCATATTTGACAATCAAAAAAATTTTAAGAATATAGAGGCTGTGGTGGCTGAGATGTTAGACTGCTTGCCTCCCACCAAGGTGAACCAGGTTCAATCCCCAGCCGGGTCACTCTCGGATTTTCGCAAGTGAGAATCGTGCCAGAGGATGCCACTGGTCGGTGGGTTTTCAGGAGTATCTCCCATTTTCCCAGCACTTGCATTCCGGCACTACTCCATTCTCATCTCATTTCACCCTCATCAGCTCACAAGGCTTCGTTGTTAAGAGCCGCCCAAATCTCTCAACTATATTTAACTAGAAAAACTATGAAGAAATGACAAATTAGCACCTTTGGTATCTAAGAAGTCTTTGGTTCAGTTAATTACATGAAAATATATTCCAGTACATACTGATTGTACACTATGTAAAATTTATGTTGTGTAGATAATATAGTAGAATTTTGAATATACTGATAACCATTAAAATACTCTTTGTTCATCCAAATTACTTATTTTTGCTAACTTAAAACTAAATTATAAATTAATTTGCTAAATATTTTTTACTCTTGTTTCCATTTCTGTACAAAATATAGTACGTAATAATGCTGTATTGTAACACTATCTCTATTAATATTTTATAATTACTGAGAGCAGTTTCCAAAAAGCCAACATAATTATATTAGCAAGCATATGCATGAAGCCAACTTAACTACATTAGCAAGCATAGTAATGGTAATCTGAAAAAGTAAATAGTGTACTTATAAAACAGGCATAATTTTTTTATGTAATCCCAATATTATAATCCTACAAATATTTTTATGAGTTTTGTATTATTTCTTTTTATGATATTATCTCAATAAAGATGTGAACTTGTTTTTCTAGCATTAGCAGTGTTGTGTCAAATAAAGGACCTCTGAATAGAAGTGGATTTCTTACATGTATCATGTATTATGAGGAAATGCGCATTCACTGTTATTACATAAAACAACAACAGAATTGTTAGCAAAGAAAGCTCTAAGACCAAGCAATTGTTGCATTGTAACATTGATTACAAATAAAGTACTGCTCTTAATACTGCAGTCAAGTAACTTGTTTGATTTAAATCCAGTGTGACTTTGTATACATAAAAAAGACAAAGTACTGGTAACTGTACTGTTTGCTAGTCATGACTTTAACGCCATCTATGTATGCCATTTGACTTTCTGCACAAACAAGTACCGTAAAGTGGGACTTCTTTGACCTACTTTGTATTAAAAAATATTATTCTTATGTTGACGTTCATAAAAAATACTGCAAATGTGCATAATACATAGCAGGGCTACCAACAGAGGCAAAAAATGATTTAACTTGCTACTGGTTTACATCACTGGTCAAAGTAACCTCATTTTACGGTAGTTAAAAATAAGATAATGCAATTTAATTTATTTTCCCTGGCAATTCAGCACACACTCAGGAAAACAAAACTAGGTTTAAAAGTTTTCCACTCGGTTTCATTTGTGTTATTTAAGTTTTAACAAACCTAGATGTTAAGATAACTGTGAAGCACTTGAAATTATCTACCCATGTTTATACAAGCAATAAAATATTTTAAATATAACTCCAACTTACACACATGAGAGTGAAAGAACAATATTAAACTGGTTTATTAATGTCCTCCATTTAACATAGCAGCACCTTTCAAGGAGTATGTATTTGTGTATTCAAAAAACCCTCATTAAGTGAAACTATCAGATCCAAGATTAGTTATGTAATTCTGCATGAAAAATAATTATTGATATTAATGTTTATTCCATAATCTCAACATGAGCTGTATTGTTCAAGGATATAGAACACAAGCCAAACAGGCTGAAAACATTAGAAATTGGATGGAATGTTGATTGATCCCTAAGGTAGGTAGTTAGGCTTAACGTCTCGTCGAAAGCGAGGTCATTAGAGACTGTGCAAGTTGCACAGTGAAGAGGGATTGGGGAAGGAATCTGCCATGGCCTTTGTTAGGGATCTAAGAGAATAATTCAAGACTCTTAGAAAATAAACAAAATGATAGTAATTATAATATGGAATAAAGTATAAATTCATTACAGCAATTAAAATTGGTTCTTATCTTGTATTCACTATTATTTCATTTATGAAAACGGAGCATACTTAATTATTGTTTGTCCTGGTGGCCAACCTGTTGGAAAGCAGTCATGGATTGGGCAACTACTCCAGCCAAATGTTGTGAAGTTTAAATCCATCTTTCCGGTTCATGTTTGAAGGATGCTCCAGTACTTTTATGGCCTCTCAGATGTGTAATTTCTTGTAGTTGTGGATAATGGCTGTCATACTGTGTTTGCAAAATTTAGTACTGTGAATAGTTGCCACTCAATGCCCTCCTATGACTGTTGGAAGATTTTGTTGTTTGTAGTCCCTGATACACTGGTGGAAAATTTAAAATGAACACCACTAAAGTGTCAACATAGAAACACCATATGTGTATAGGGCAGTGATAGAGGGCAGTACATGCAATGATTAACAGTGATAGACAGTGTAAGAATCATGTACTAGGCATAACACAGTTGATCCCAATACAACTGTAGTTGACTTGGTGAAAAAGTACTCTGTTGTTTCAAGCATTAGCCTGTGTGTAGTAAGCATTGTAGACATTCCACGATGGCATAGACGACCACACTTCGTGCAATTAACTGACTTTTAAAGAGGTCATGCCTGAGGGAGGCTGGATGGTCCTTCCGAAGAATTTCCCAACGCATAAGATGTAAAGGGTCTGCTGTACATAATTTGTGGTGCCAGTGGTCCACCGATGGTGCACATGCTCGTCAATCTGGTTCCAGATGACAACGGCACCGGATTCCTGCCTGAACCGCAGCATCAGACAAGCAGCCATTGCTGATTGCACGGCGACTGCCCAACAGATTAGGGCCACTGTGGCACCCAGGGTGTCAGCTAAAACCATCACCAAACTTTGGGCTACGATCAAGGGTGTTGCTCACAAGGCTACCTCTCACATCTCATCACTGTGCAGCCTGCCTCGGGTGGTGTAGCGAACAGCGCATCTGGAAGGATGAATGTCGCAGAGTTGTGTTAAGTGTTGAGAGCAGATTCTACCTTGGCACTAGTGACAGTCATTTACGAGTATGGCGTCGACCAGAAGAGTGGGGACAACGAGACTGTATACAGCAGCGACATACAGGAACAACTCCTGTCATCATGGTCTGGGGTGCAATAGCCTACAATGACAGTATGCCTCTGGTGTTTGCTTAGGGAACACTGAACACTTAATGCTACATCCAAAACATCATCAAGTCCATTTTGTTGCCATTCCTACAATGCCAAGGAGATGTCCTCTTCCAGCAGGACAATGCAAGTGCACAAGTCTCGTGTTACCCAATGCACTCTCGAAGGTGTTCGTCATCTCCCCTGGCTAGCACGATCACAGGATCTGTCAAACATTGAACATGTGTGGGACATAATGGGACGGCATTTGGTGAGGTCTGCAATACCGGCAACAAAGCTCCACCAATTGCAACAACAGGTGGAATGGATTAGCATGGAACACTATTCCCCAAGATGACATCCTACACCTTTATGATCATCTCTATGCATAACTGCAGGACTGCATCATTGCTAAAGGAGGCTACACATTGTTGTTCAAGACACTCTGTCCATAGGGTTACGACCTTATTATCATTATCTTATACAGTGGACAACCTGTATAATTATTTAATAAATCCTTCATTCATGTGGGACCATTGCATCCTTGAGTTCATTTTTCATATTCCACCAGTGTATGTTCTTTAATCCTTGAGATGACTCTCATACCAGTCTGGCCAATGTCTCTTGTTTATTTTCATGTTTTTCAAGTGTTTAAATGTTTAAAATGTATGTTTGCTAATACTACACAATTTTTGGTTATGAATTCAAAATGCATGCTGCGCAAAGATTCAGAACATTATTATTCCATCGTGAACACCGTTATAAAAGACATTTAAAGAATACAGAAAATTCATAAATAAAATCTAAACTGTAAATCAATATTTAAATTATTTATGTGTTATTATTTTCAAATACCAAAGTTTTACTTGGTGTGTATAGCACTTCCACTTGTGTGAACCCCGTAGGCAGCCATGGTAGGTCCGTGCGACCCCTGTCTCTGGGCAGTCCATCAAGGGGAACTGGCGAGCTAATATGCGGTCACGTACACACTACTAACTTTTTGAACTGATGTAGATTACAATAGTTTCACTTTAGTATACCGGTTAACCTTAGCTTTGTGTATAATTTGCCAGACATTCCCCAGCATTATGCTTCTGCTTAACCTAGTAATTTGTACCCGTACGGCTTTTTGAATATAAACAAGGAGAAAGATGTTGGAGAGGCCACATTGCCCGCGCAACTTTGAATCTGGCACCATCCGCCTATGTTAATGTAATTTCTGTATAATTGCTGTGTGCAATTTTAAGTGCTTTATTTTCAAATATGTATTTCAGGGTAATTTTCATGTTTAATAATTGTTTTACGGCCACATGACTGGTTAATAGCTGCCAAGTCAATATCTGCTCCATCCATGCGCTTTGAGAGTTTATTTGTGTAAAATCATGTGCACCGTAATTTATTTCAGGGTTTTATGTATTGTTTCATTCAGGGTTCCGTATAATCATCATGTAATTGATACTTTGTATCTATGACCACGCAGTCTATTCCAAGATTGATTTTCCCACCATCAGGCGTGCTAAAAGCCTATTAACATCACAATTTGCATTAGAATATTTTTCCTATCAATAATAATAATAATTTGTTTGAACAGAATTTGCAGTTTTTATGGAGAAAGATTGAAATTTCATCTGCACCACGTGGTCCACTACTACTCATATCCAGCGGCATCCGTGCCATCCAAGTTTGCTTTCACGTATCTGCTTGTTTATTGTGACCATCCATGTCGTGTCCCATCATATTTCAAGTGTAATTGTGCCATTTATGTAAAATGTATGGTGATATTATTTCCGTCCTAGCTGGCTATGTGTATCAGCCGTCACCACACTAACCATGTGCGGCAAGATGAGCCCCGACGAGTCAGCGTTAGTGAGGCCAAATAATCACACATGTTTGTTCATTTCATAATTCTCTGCGCCCTGTCTTCAGGAAAAATCTGCAGTCCACCCTAGCGGCTGTCGACTCCTTTCCTTTTGAAGATTGTTTTGTCTAACACCACAGAGAAGTCATCCGTATAGGAGTGCGCTAGATTAATTGCGGGCTGGTGAGCACCCGAACGGAGTTAGCTAGACTTGTCCGAGTTTCATAAGGTTAAGTTTGGCACGATTTTGTATGGTTGACAGAATAAAAGCAAGTATCACTGTGCTTAAGGTCTTTCCTTTGTAGTGACAGCAACCTCGTACCATTTTTTCAGTAATAAAAGTTTAGTAAAGATGTTAAGTAATGCAAAGTGTTTTGTAAGTATGCTCGAGTGAGACAGACACACAGAACCCACAGCATCCCTGAGAACCCTGAGTCTCAATAGTGCGATGACTGAGAAACACCACTGGCACCCATCTACTGTAAGTTATTGTGTCACCGTTCATCTCGTGTCTCACCCGACTGCGTGAAAGTAATGAATGTAATATAGTACATATGCAATTATAGGCAATTAATATAAGTGCCACAAGTAGATATAATTAGTGAATTGAAGGGAAATTAAAAATAATTTTGTGTGTTTTTTTTATAAGGAATATAATTTCGAGATGCAGAAGTAACAAAATTTAATGTCATGTCAGTCTAGCTTATATATATAAGTTGCAAATTCCAGTAAAGTGTAAAATACTATATTTAAAGGTGTGTTTTAGAAAGAAATTGTGTGATACATTTTCCTGCATAAATTGTGCTATATCAAAATACATAATTATAAATTGCATAGAAACTCAGAGTTTAAATATGTGCATTTTTACTGTGACAAAGAGCCGCAGGAAAGCGACACTTGAGGTGCTCAAGGCTGCAAATATGCACAGCCTACGTACATGTTTATGGTTGCATCCACACAACACCGCTCTCACTACACTCCCACCTCACCTCTTTGTGTGATTCAGCAGTTCCTCATAGCGCACCGTACAGTGGCGTGTTGACGAAACACGTCGATGCGCGAGCCACAATGTTGATAAACTCAGGCATGTTTGAAGGCATGCAGAATAGCTTAACACTGCTTGGCACTGCCAGGTTGAAAACCTGAGAGAGGGAAAATTTTCACACTTAATGCTAATAGAATTTTAATTGGATCGGGGAAAATTGCCCAGGAGTGTTCTAGGATTCTCACGAGGGAGTGGGAATGAGTATAAGGTGGTCTAGCTAGCCAGCCCAGAGTGTATTCGGTGCATGAGCGTACAATATAATTGAGGCCTACTCGGGGGTAGAACCCAAATTATTGTGAGGGCTCATTAAAAAATATTAATTTGTGTGGTCGAGGAGCCTCCCACCGAATGGAATTAGTGTGAATTGAGAGAGATAGAGAGAACGAATAGGAGCTTTTGCTTTGGGCTCATTGTGCGACACAGCAATCACATTGCAAAATGCTTTTGTTGTGAGCCGACTATGTGACATAACTATGCAATACGAACAGATTTTTGCTGTAGGTTCTGTGTTACAATAAGCCTTAAGGGCTTACTGTACAGAGTAAATAGGGGTTAGGCATAACTCAGATATGACCACTATGTCTAAAGTCATTCTGTCTATTAATTAAAACCGTAATCAATCTGTTACAATATAAATCATACTACACTTTACATTAAATCAATTACATTATATTGCACCAGGAGAGTGTGTTAAGTTAATCTGTTCTAACTATCTGCATTATTTTTTATAACACTACTGTCACATATCTAGCTAATGTGTGTCCATTCGACGACCCTGCTGGAACGGTTTTACCTGTAGGACTGCCGAAGGCTGAGTGCTAGTTTGATCATGGCAGCTCGAACCCTATCTGGTCCATCTTGTTTCGTCGTCGGCTTGGTGAGGTAAGACCCCGGGCTCGCAGCTCTGCAGTCCTTATAAATGAGCTATGTTTAGTAATCTTCCTATGTGTTGTTAAACTTCCTTGGCTCACTTCCTCGTTGCGCGGCGGCGCCTCACCTTCGCGACCTCACTCTCTTTAGGGTTTTGCTGGTGGGTTCACACAAGCGCCAAGGTAAAGGCTTTCCCACACCACAACAGTGCTGTGGATGACTCCATGTCGTGTCAGTTGGCCGGTGCATCAGCTCGAGGACAGCACACTCCACTATTCAATCTCGTATTTGAAGTTGGTCAGTGTACAGTTGCTATGTCCACATTTATTAATAGAATTAGTCTGTGCATATTCTTGCTCTATGATAATGTATTTAGTCAAGTGTAATTTATTCCATAGTATTTTTCAATTTCTCTTTCCAGCAGTGAATTACAAACAAACCTAAAATAACAATGTCAGCAATAAAACCTTACCATGACTGAAATGTAATTCAGATTGTCTGAAGTTTACATAAAATCAGTTTATATTTAATCTGAATCTGTTGTAATTTTAATATCATAAAATACTAACGTGTGTGAAGAGCTCTTTTAGAATGCCCATTCATACTGACATGAAAAATTAGTACTTTTTATTGGCTTTGCCATTTCAGTTTTAGTATCTTTACATTATTGTCCTTACTTTCATAGCATGGGTATTTGTAAGATGTAGTTCAAAGACTTGTATGTTTGTATGCATTTTTATTATGTTAAGGTAGTTCAGTTTCTGTTTTGAAAATACTGTGAGATTACAATGCTGTTCTTTCTGTTTCAGTCGCCAGTTTGGATTTTTAAAATTGAACAAGCCAGAACAGATCAAAAAGAAAGAATTGGTTCTTAAGGTATGTGTATTTTAGCATTGTTGTGTTATCTTCAGTATAATTTTGTGTTTATGGCAATTAATTGCCTTGCTGGAGCTAGTTTTATATTTGATGCACAGAAGCACAGTAGTGATAGGGTCTACACTGCCATACAGAATAAGTACATCATTGTTGCTATGCACAAAACTCAGAAATGGGGTGCAGTGTCGCAATTGTAACAATCTACCTATGGGATTTTAAGCGGTGACCCTATAATTTTATTGATGGAAAATCTGTATCCAAGTTCAGTACAGGATGTTATAGTAGTTTTGCATGTGTCCAGATAGTATGTTTTAAGATACAAGTGGCTGTAAAAGCTATGTTTACCGATGTTGGGTGGGAGGGGGAAGCTCCAACAAAATAATATTTGTAGCATGCATGATAGATTGAAAGTACTATTCCATCCTCGTCTGAAGTAGGTTTCCTTTTCGTAGTGAAACATGTTGGGGCATGTTTAATAGGTTCATGAAAAAATGTACATTTCCAAAATGGTGCAACACAGTTCAAGTGGCAGGTAAGGAACTGCCTGAACTGTTTATTTTTTAAATCAACTTTTGAAAAGTTCCCTGCTCTTAACTGCTTATATTGTCACAAACACAGCGACTGTATGGTATACTCCCTGTCAAATTGGCTGTGATGTAACACAAGTAGTTTCACGTCCTAATATTTTATTGAAGGTATTATTAAATTTGTTGGACACTGAATTTGTTTAATTTAGGTTTGGAATTGGTACTTCAGCAACATATTTATATTCCTTACAATTTCATTGTTTCATTAATTGTTGCATGAATATACAATATGTTTCATAATTCATGTTATAATGCTCTAGGGCTGGTATTACATGTTAAATGGAACAAATTTTTTGTATAAACATGGGGTCGGAAATAGATAGTTCCATCACTAGTGGGCCTGTACCGTGGCTGCCACTTTCACCTGATCTCACCAAGATGGACTTCTTTCTCTGGAGCTACATAAAGTTGCTAGTGTACAAGACTGCCGTGGATTCAGAAACTACCTTCGATGCGCGAATCCATGCCTCTGCCGCACACATTCAGGCTGTTGAATATGTAGTAGCAGCAACTGAAGAAAGCATGTTCCATCATTGTCGATTGTGCATCTGAGAAGGTGGTAGCCATGTTAAACTGTATCCATAACTTGTGGAAAACTTGTGAATAGTGAAACATATTTCATAAACAACAGCCACCAGATCCCAATAAACTCCACAAAACTAAAACACCATCAACAATGTAAGCCAATTACTGCAAATGGTTATCTCAATGTCATTTCCAGTATTTACAGAACAACATTACACATCTCAAAGCCCGTATCAGTTTGTGTAGGCAGGTTGCCAGCCATAATACTCTCATAACCTCTAGTAGTGCAACAAATAGTTTCCGACCCCATGTTTATAGGCAAAAGTGGTTCCATTTAACATGTGCTACTATCCTTAGAGTGTTGTAACATAAGTTTTGAAACGTTCTGTATAATTCTTTCACCTTTATTTTAGTCCCAATGTAATCAAATAAATCATTATCATTCCACCATGAACAACAATGATTGGTAGCTGCAGAAACTGTTATATGATATGTTGCACAGATAATATCTCAAGAAAATAGACCTCATAGCTCACAAGGACTGCTTATTTACAATTTGATTTATGGAAAAGTTAAGCCTATCAATTATATGGCAGTAAAAGTGTATTATAAGTTACCAGTGATGCTGAAAGAGCTCTATAATGGGGAAAATTGAAGTCTTATAATATAATATGAAAAAATACTTAAGTCATATTACTCTGTAAATACATATTTAAATAGTTGTAAATTTTAAAAATTCTATTAGTAGATATGGCTTTATGCATTTGTCTTTTTAACATTTTGTATAATGTATTGTATGTGTGTATTTTTAAAAAATTAAGTATACATTAATTTTAATAGGTAGGTAGAGTTCTTCTGAAAAAAAAATTATTCTCAAAGGGCATATACTTAGCATCCCCTTGTCTCCCAAAATGTCAAAAACATTAAGTGATGGGTGGTTTTTGCCAAGCATTGGAATATGAATTTAATTTAACTGTCAGATGTATTCAGAATAAAATAATACTCCACACGTGTACTTGACCTCCCCTTATAAATATATAAATATTGTGCTGCAGCTGAGCGTGAAGTCAGTTTTCACTGGCTTTTTGTAGGAAAATCAGAGTATTTTGTTACTGAAATATTAATATATTTTAATAGACATATGTCTTTTTAATTAACTGATATTCAAGAAGGGCATACATGAAACATCTTTGTCGTCAAATAATGCATAATCACCGAGCGCCCGTGACTCAGCAAATGCCACGTTTGAGTCATTAAATTGGCTGCCTGGGTAGGCCGCTGAACAGTGTGCAGAGCTCCAGCAGAAAATGTTTTATTAAAAAACTGTCCAATGTGTCTGGGCGAGGTCTGCTTATGAATAGAATTTAAAAAATGGTATGCATCTGTATACGTTTTTCAGTTCCTCCATTTCTCTCAAAAGCATGTTTTTGTGACCATGAAAATGGCTCAAATGGGTGTTTTTTATGGTTGTTTGTTGTTATGAACATTCTGGTACAAAACATTTTAAAAAAGGAGTAGGGACGTGCATCAAAACTTAGTTTTTTTAAATTATGTCATAAAATGGTAGGGTCTCTGCTGAAAATCTCATGGAGGTGTGTTATTGACTGCAAGACTGCACATCAGTTCAGTGCTTTGTGCGTAGAGGCGATGAGAGAGTTGATGAATATATCTCTGTTTTTAAAATGAACTATTATTATTCACGTAAAAAGGTTACGTAGGGGTTGACAAGGTTTGATTGCCTTGGAGTAATATGGTTCCACAGGACCGGGAAATGTTGGGAGGGGAGGGAAGGTTACACAATCTTCCACACTGTCAGCTTGGAGGACCATCACAGCTTAAGTAGTTTTGCTGACCCAATCTAGAAGGTTCCCAGCACCCTAAGTCATGCCAAGAGAGGCTAGGACAATGACCAGAATGTTCTTGAAAAGGTAACCTCAGTAATTGAATCTGCTGAATGAGAGGAGTGCACAAGTGGCGATAGGCTTATCTTGCAGATACAGTGGCTCACCTTCATAAATTGCTGCCCGCTTCTAGGGTTACCACTTGCCTGATCTTCACTCACTCCTTCGCTCTCTCGAGTAGGACAGGGCAGGGGAAGCAATGCAGCCTGGCAACATGTAACAATATACTGGAAAAAATAATTTCTGGTCAAATATTTTGTCTGTGGGTCAGTCTGAAGAGATGACTCGTGAAGTATGAGTGAATGGTGAAGTTGTGCATACATATTATATGAAACTAGGAATGGAGTAGGTTGTGTGTTAAGGAAAATTCCATATCAAGATTGTGGTGATGACGTACAGAGATGAAAAGTAGGAAATAGACATGGAATGCTTAGTTGTGGGTTACATTGTGGTGGAGAATTGTTAAAAGGTAGGTTGGGGGGGGGGGGGGGTAGAATAAAGAGTTTGGAAAAGGAAAAAAAAAAGGGGGGGGGAGATAATGGCAGAATAAGGGGAGAAGTGGTACAATTGAGTCCTCTTGTAATATTTTTCATGGGACCATGAGAAAGTGGCATTACAAGCAGGAAAACATTAATAGAAGAAAAAAACAAGAAGAAGTCAAGCTACCAATCACAAAATACATAAAATTGTTTAGTAATAACAAGGAAAACAATATATGAAATAAACACGAGTACCTGTTTTGGTTTGTTTGGTGCTCTTATTTCCATCACCGAGTGAGTGACTACATCACATATTCCTGAACATCAGACTAGGATGACTCCTCCTGCCAGATAGATCCTCTTACTGCTCCATTTCCTGTAGGCCGGGAGAATGAGTGACAGCCGACCTGGCTGGCATTACAGCCCCTCCTCCCCCCTGTTGAAGGCGTCAATGTCTTGAAAGTATGAAAAAGAATTTTTTGTTAATATTGTCCCTTCGCACAGTCCAGCATTTGGAGAAGTTTCTGGTCTATGTCCTACGACACTATAAATACCACCACAGCTGAAGTGCGGTAATTGGGCAAAGTCTGATACAGCAAGGGACATCAGCTGAAAGGACAAACAATGGCAGACAAATGTTTGTGCAGTGTGGACGATGAGAGGGCATTGTAGTGGACCAGTTGAAGGCTACTGTACGCATGAGGGTGCGTGGAGATCTCTAGAACATTGCACACGGTTTGGATCTGGACTCAACTGAGGTGGACTTTTTGAACATGTGACATAAATTTTATTGTAAATATCTGAACTGTCAAACAGGGCATACAATTTGTAAAATAATTTAGTATTTTTGATACACTGCTTAGTGTGACTGATTTTGTTATTTAAATATATTAATTTCTTTGAGGTGATTTTAAAGTGTATTGATTAAATTTATTAATTGTAAATAGCAAGTGATAGCAATTTATAGTTTTATATATATAGAGTTATATTTTCTTTGTAGTTATTAGAAATAAATTAAGACATTGTAATTAACTCTTTTATTTACTTAAGACCTCTATCCCTTAAAGAACCTGGTTAAGCCCACTGAGTCTGAGAAATTGTAACAATATAGGTTGTTCATGGTAAACTGAGCACTTTTGAAAGCCCTGCTTAAGATCTACTTAGTATGCACATTCTATATTCTTTCGCCTTATGCGAAATGTAAACTGCCATGGGTCTCATCACTTTATTCATGTGTCTGTCAAGTAAAACTATGAAATTATAACAAAAATAACTATTTCACAAAAATGTTAATTCTTACACTTAGATGCATTAAAAAAACAAAACAAAAGAAATAATTGTAAGTTATCATACATGTTTACCTAACACTTTTAATTCAAAATTCAATATTAAGGCTTGGAACTACTTTCGCTCCATCGTTACCAACTTTACTGGGCACATGCATGCCACTCAGTGCGCCAAATATATACAGGTAGGAGCAGTGATTTTTTTCTAAGGTTGATTTCAAATAGTGTTCACTTTATTGTGAGCAGCCTTTACTTTGACATTCATAGAATCATAGTTATCAAAAGTCATATGAGAATAGAAGTCTCTGGTTGTGTTTCTCACTTTCTCGACTTCATAATTTGTCACTGTAGAGGACACTGATTTAAGACATTTGCATGATGCAGCAATCATGTATATTGCTGTAAGCAAGCTGACCAGAAATTTATACACCAAGGTTGGTTTTTTGCAGAGGCATGATCAAAAATGATGCTTGAAATTCTGTATGGCGCATTGATCCATTGGGTGCAGAGACAATGAAGTGGTTGATAGAAAAACATGAAATGAATGTTCTGGAGGAATCTTGTTTCTATTGGATATGTAAAACAGTGATTCATACAAAATATTATTTTCCTTTTCACTACATCTATTTTGGCTTACAGAAAGTGCAGGTACTGAAGGAAAATTTACAGGTCATCCCGGCAATTCAGAGACTTTCATACCTGCTTGGCGAACGCTTGATTTTCTTGAAACATGTTGGTCTTGCCAACTTTCTAAATATGTGAAAAGGAAGCTTCTCACTGCCTCTATTGCATACATTGTTTGCAACATATTATTTTCCCTTAGTTGGCAGCCCAGGTCTTAATATTTCTTGAAATGTGTGTAATTCAGACTACTTGATCTTGTTAATTTGTTTCCTTATCATAGTTACTGGAATTCTGAGTTCAATACTGATTTCTGTGCAGTTAGATTTTTCAGTGATTATTGTCCACAAGCTTGATGATGGTTAACTTTTTACCTAGCAATAATGTACATCTTGTTTTTATTTGTGCCACTTATTTTTCTTTTTACAGGTGTTGTGAAGGTGAACTTATATGTAACATAAAACAATATGCTTTACATTGATTACCAAATTAAGCTCCTACAGGTGTCTGTAATATTTATGTGAAATAATATTAAATAAAAGATTCCATAAGGGGATGAATAATAATAAAGAGCACCTTTTTTTTTTAAACAAACATTACAACTAACAACGTTTGTTTCCTAAGAGTGAAGTGGCACACTAATGCTTCAGTATCCAGGAAATGGGAACCTTAAAATTATCCTACGGTACTTCAGGGTAGTTAATCTATGATTTTGATGGATCAAGTTAAATAATGTGCAAATGGAAACAAAACATGTGTGAAACAAAGTTACACAAAATGATTGTGCAACAAAAAACAAAAATTTAATTGGAGACATGATAGTAAATATGTTAATTTAGGAATGTCTGTCTATTGTTCAAATGGAGAAACTGTCAGGGCCAGAACAATTCTGCATTACAGATGTAAAAACATTTTACTCTGGAACATTATAGATGGTTTCTTTGTATAGTGATGCCAGGGTTGCTACAGAATAGACAGGGAAAAGTCAGGTGATTTTTAATAGTCGTGGAAAACAGGGAAATATCATGGGATTTTTCTGCTTGATGAGATTTTTAATTAACTATTTATAACTCTCCTCTTAAGTGTTTGATGTTGCGGTTATAGCTGTCTTTTTGAAAGGGTAATTTGCTGAATGAATGTACAGTAGAACCCCTTATATCTGACGTCGGCATATCCGCCTCCTCGGGATATCTGACCATCTGTCTGGCGCCTGCCACGTCAATAAAGGGATCAGTGTCAACTCTGCTTATTGCTCAAAACCAAAGTGGTCAGTTCACACTTGTGTGTCGTTCAGTAATTTACTATTGTGCAATGCTGTAAACAGTGTTTTTAAGTGATAATGACTACTCAACAAAAACGTAAACGCATTGTGTGCACATTAGAACAAAAGTTAGAAGTTCTACAATGGCTGGACAAAGGTAAGTCCGTTTAAAAATTATTTTCAGAGCTAGGAGTAGGTGTAACAACAATTAAAGATTGGATAAAAGGTCAAAAGGAATATGAAGCATATTCGTTAACAGTGGAGGGAAAAGATACTTTAAAAAACAGAAAAATGTAAAAAAAAAAAAAAAAAAAAAAAAAAAAAACCTAAACTTGAACTTTTGGATGACGCTTTATGGGTTTGGTTCTGCCAAGAAAGGCGTAAAGGAACTCCGCTATCAGGTCCTATCATGAACGAGAAGGCAGTAATTTTACAAAAAAAAAGTTGGGAGCTGAAGGAGAGACGTTTCATGCAAGTGAAGATGGCTTTACCATTGGAAACTTCGTAATGGCGTGAGGCAGGAGAGAAACTCTCAGCTGATGATGATGGTGCTGCTAAAGGTTTTATACAAAAGTTTGAAAATTTAATCAATAAAAACAACCTTGATCCAGACCAAGACTACAATATTGATGAGACGGGGTTTAAACTATAAAATGCTTCCAAAAACAACCCTTGCAGTGAAAAGCGAAAATGTGTTGGGCACAAAATTAGCTAAGGACAGACTGACCATTGCTACATGAAGCAATGCAAGTGGCAGCAATAAAATGCCATTGTTTGTTATAGGCAAATCTAAAAGGCTCAAAGCTTTTAAACGTAAACATGTCATCACTTCTCGTTTATTATCAATGTCAGAAGTCTGCTTGAATGGACAGCAATTTGTTTAAAACATGGTTTTTTGATCAATTCTTACCAGCTGTAGACAAACATTTGAAATAGAAAAATCTACCAGTCCGTGCTATTCTGTTTCTAGATAATGCTCCAAGTCACCCTTCTGAAAACGTGTTTGAAAAGGGTGACATTAAAGCTGTTTTTTTGCCCCCTCACATTACACCCTTGATCCAACCCATGGATCAGGGTGTCATTGAGTGGTTGAAGAGAAGATACAGGAGAAAATATGTTTGATCCTTGTTAGAGAAGTCAGAAGAGGACTGTTATCTGTTCCAGGCCATGAAGACCCTAAATATAAAAGATTCAATCTATGCTGTTGCTCAAGTGTGGGATGAAATTAAGACAACTACTCTTCAAAAATCATGGGAAGAAATTTGGCCAAGTATGAAGCAACAATATGAACCTCCTGTAAGTTCCGTCACTGATGAAGTGGAAAATTGTCCGAGATCTACAGGCACTTCAGCAGGATATTCAACCGGCCGATGTAGAAGAGTGGCTAGCTGAAGGCAACTTCACAGAGATCACCAACGAAGAGCTTGGTGATGACCAAATCATCTCCACTGTTTTACAGGCTGATGCTGAAGAAGACGATATAGATGATGAAGATAAAGTGAAAGGATTAGTCACTCCGCTTCAAAAGAAGTGTTTGAACTCAGGCTAAAATACATTGAGCAGCATCCAACAGCAACACCTATGGACATTATGTGGGCAAAGAAGTGGTGAGATGCATTCGCAAAATCAAGAATTTCCCATTTGAAACTAAAAAACATTACAGCCTTTTTTGGATAATTTTTTTTACAGCAAATTATGTTTTACAAATTTTTTAAGAATTGTAAAAACATTTATCTGTATTTTTGTGTACAAATTGTAATACATAGATAAATGTAATAAAAGTGTTTCTTTGTTCCTCGGACCATCCAACCTTTTCTGTGTTCCAACCATATTGCGGTCCCGTCAGTAATGGATATGAGAGACTCTACTGTATAGTATGTAGCAAGTGGCATTATTTCATTTGTTTACACTAGCATTTTTAATGCAGCTAATTAATTGGTGGTGTTCTCTTGCTTAATGTGTCTCCAACATGAACATTTTTGTGTACTATAGTACTGTATCTTATGTATTTGAGTCATATGTTGCTAATACAACACAACTATTTTCAAGCCAGAAAATCAGATTTATAAAAGTTGGAGCAAATACATTGATAGTGAAATTAAAAAAAAGAATGTTTATTTTGTTGTATACCTTCTACCGTTTATGCACATATTACATTATTGTTAGAATTCCTTTAATAAATAGTTACATAGATATAATTTATTGAAATTTTTTTTTGTTAATTGGCAAGGCATTGACCGAATAACATGACTGCAAAAATTTTGTTTTATTGCATTGATATAGGTCAGGGGAAAAAATGTGTTGGAGACAGGAAAATCTGGAAAAGTCAGGAAATTTAGTTTTATATTTGTGTAGCCACCTTGTACTACTTACTCTCTGGTAATAATCTTGATTTATTTTCTAGTCAACGTAATAAATTGGCCAGAGGTCCTCATCAGGCAAAAGAAAAAGCTGGTTCTAAATGTAAAATTTAGGTTGTTAAGATTTATAAAACATGATCAAGTATTGGTAGGATTATTTTCTCTCACAAATTTATGGACATGGCAAAGTCCTGAAATTTGTTGGAAAGAAAAAACTCTTGATGTATTTGAGGCCATGGTGGTTGAGCAGTTAAACTGCTTGCCTCTCTCAAAGGTGAACCAAGTTCAATCCCTGCCCGGGTCACTCCCGGATTTTCACAAGTGGGCATTGTGCTGTGCGATGCCACTGGTCATTGGGTTTTCTCTGGGATCTGTCATTTCCCCTGCCCTTGCATTCCGGTACGGCTCCATTGTCACCTCATTTCACCCTCATCAGCGCTCAAGACCTCATTGTTTAGAGCCACCCAAATCTCTCAACTCAACTCTTGATATATTTACAATGAGGCTTGGTTCAGAAAACTTGATTTGGTCTGGAAGGGTAGCTGTCAGTTGCTTTATGAGGGCTGGGGAATCCTTAGTATAGTCCACATAGTGTAGCTAACAATTATTCGTGGCTTTGTCTTCAGTGAGAATTTTGGGGTAACTGTTTGGAAAGCTGTTATTAAAAGAAAAAATTACTTAAACTGAAGTTCAATTCTCATGCATTGTGATGTGGGACCTAAAATAAATTTTACTATTTAAAATGATTCTGTAATTAAATCCTGAAAATAATCATTACACTCATGTCCAATAAAGTGTAAAAAAGGCACAAATCACAGTACAGATAAATTTCAAGAAATTTGTTAGACAATACAAGATAAAACATAACTCAAAATATGTTTAGTATAGAAATTTGCACATTGGCAAAATATATCAACACTTGACTGTTGCTTCCACAACACTAGAGTAGTTAATAGAGAATGTGGTTATCGTGTAAAACCACAAATGCCTTACTGCAACATGGCAAGCTCTATATTAATTGGTCCAGAGATATTGTCTACCAAATCATGTTGATGAGGGCATGCATTTTCATTTATGAAGATGAAGTATGCTTCAACTACATCTCAGAAAAGTGATAAGTGTGGTTTTAGAACCACATTTCAGTACTTCTAAGCATTGATGGTACCACCAGTTAAGATGTGCAGCTTTGTATGACCATTGGGTGAGTGAGTGAAGAGATTTGAGCAGCTTTTAACATTGAGGTCTTGAGAGCAAATAAGGATGACGTGAGGTGGGTATGGAGCAATACCGGAATGCAGAGGTACAGAAAATGGGAGATCCCAGAGAAAACCCACCGACCAGCTGCATTGTTCTGCACAATTCCCACATGCAAAAATCTGGGAGCGACCGTGCCGGGAATCTAACCCAGTTCACCTTGGTGAGAGATGAGTAGTCTTACCACTACACCACCTCGTAGTCTAACCACTGCACCACCTCGTCCCCATGTCCATTGGGTATGATGCCTTCCCACATCAATACACCTTCACTAATGTCCCCCTTTCCACAATGTTTCTGGGAATTTTCCGGCCTCACATACTCTTCAAACTAAACTGAATTGGCAGATTTATCTGTGAAGATCATGTTCTTCCGTTTAGGGCCAGTTTCACAGCCTGATTATTTAACTGGGTTTAACTAAATTAAGTTAAAATTGAAAAATTATTAATTTACGTGCATTTAAAGTGGGTGTGTTTTACCATGCACGTATAGCAGGAAATTTAACCAGTGTAGTAAATCTAAGTTTAGGTCCTGACATTTGAAGATAATAGTTTATCTAGAAGGCAGTGGCAAGGGTTTGCCCTTGCCCACTAATCTATGGAGTCTAATTTGTGTTATCTTTGGAATCCTGGAAGAAAATTAATAATCTGCAAGTAAGAAAGGGGATAAATAAATAAATTTTATAGAATGATAATCAGTGATTGAAACAGCACGTGAAAACTTTGATGCTGTAGAATATATTATGACAAATTTATTAGTGAATGAGAAATTGCGAGTTTGTGTAATAATTGCTGCAGGATTTAATTCAGCCATCAATATGTGTAAATCTTTATGTGAAGCAAAAAATATGTAGCAAAATCTGAATCAGTGTAATTATTATAACAACTTGATTTTTTGTGAATCGATTGATGTCATCTTATTGTATTTTCATTATCCTCATACATCAAATTGCTTTGTTATAACTACCATATGCAGATAAACTAGCTAATCGCAGCAATAAACAAAAGAGCTAGGCATTGACTTGTCTTGGGGCTTGAGAGAGGCATACAATGCCAGATTAGCTTAAAGATGCTCCAGATCGTCGATGGATGCAGATATAGATGTTCGGTTTCTCAGGGCGCCAGCTTCTCTAAATCTCGGAAAAACATGAGGTCTTGTTTCTCAGGGTCGTTACAGGTCTACAGCCTGTTGCGACATTCCCTCGCAGCACACGTCTTACGAATTAGTTATAAAAGTCATGGCTAACACTGAGCACGTGATCGGCGACCACACAGTGGGCCTGGCACACGAGGCCTGCCAGGGGCCTATGCGGGGAAAATGGCTTAATTACGCCAATGTGAATTTATGATGAAGAAATTCTTCGGTATCGCGAGTCAACGGAGAGGAGGGTCGGCACATGGGAGAGCAAAAGCTAAGAAAAAGGTTTTGGTACATTAAATAACTGTAAATTATTGACACCCTAAATGATTAACACACACTTGATGATGCTCCCGTGGCACATGGCGTGGAGCAGTGCATGTTCACCCTCGAAGATTCACTAGACTAGACTAAAGATGGTGGCATGTAGGTACCGTTAGCAATGGACACCTTCCCACCAGCATATCGAGGGAAATGTTTATACAAGACAAAAATGCAAACACTTCACATACAAGACAACTGTGAGCAGGAAAATAATCAGCAGATTTTACGTAAATTAGCATGATTAAGTTTCTTCTGTAAAGTCTCTCGTGGTTGTTGCTAATTGTCTCGGGAAAATGCATATTTCATTTTAATGCCAGGACAGGCAAGCAAAAGAAATAAATACACTGCAATACAATTTAACAAAACAAATCACATATAAATACCCTTTGCAAGTAGCGAGATTAATTAAAGTAAAAGTAAAATACATGAGCTGTTGGAAATTGGTTCTGTGAACTTGGCACTGTGGCTGCCCGAATTGCAAGTGTCTTTGAATGTTTATTTCTTAAAATGTGAAATCAATTACCTACGTTTTAAAATAAAGAACATACAACATAGCACTTGGAAAAATAATAAAATAATTTAGATTGTTTCAGATTGTGTCTGTGTGAACACACGTAAACCATGTGGGTGAGCACTCAATTTTAAAATACATTTTAAGGCAGGGACACAAAGAGGAGATAACACTACCTCAAGTATGCATTAGACTGCTTTAAGGCGGTCACATTTAAACTAAAAAAGAAACAGGCAACGCGCTGGTTACTCTTGGTAAGCGGGTCTCTTTATGTACTGAACGGATCCCTAACTCATTCATGCACGAATGGCATTCTACACTTTACTCATTTATGCACATCATGCAGTCCATGCAGCAGCAAGCACGATCAGACTGCCCCCTGAGTGGCGCACAGAGCGAGGATGGCATCAGCTTCATTATCAAATTCGCAAATATGTTTTGCTTTGCTTAAAGCACCGATAAAATACAAACTGTATTTAATTGTAACAGTTTTAGAGAACGTACAGAATAGTCTGTATTAATTACATAAATAAAAAGTGTGTACGACATGTTTATTTCGCATAGTCTATTGTTACTTATGTATTTTGTATGTATTTATATAGTACATAACAAAGAAAACCACATTGCAGTAATTGAAATTAACATTGTGATTGCAGTGTAGATGTCTGCAGAATTTTTTATCATAACCTTCAAAGTATCATAATGTTTTTTAAGTGGCCATCTTTCTGTTGTTTCAGCGAAAATGAGTATTTACACTTAAACTTGGGTAAGTTAAAGTTAATTGTGTTTTGACAGTGGTGAAACACAGTCACACTTGTATACATACATACACTTGCAATTAGGCAACTGCCCGGTGGCGAGTTCTCTCACCTCTCCTTCACCCAACCAACTCCTTTTCCACTCCCTTCTTGAACTTACCAACCCCTCTCACAGATACCAATTCCTCCCTCAATACATTCCACTCCCTCACAGACCTCACAAGCATGGACTGCCTACACCGCTCCATTCTCCTCCACACCCTCTGAAGTTTCTCACTGTTGTTTCCTCTTCCTCTAAATACCCCCTTACTTAGCTTGCAGTGTAGCCCTTCCTCTTCATTCACCACCCTGTACATCCTTACTAGCGGTTCAACTTTCCTCCTGTCCCTCAATGAGCTCCACCCCATTTCTTTCATCATCACTGATGGCCTATAGATCCCTTCTTCCTCATCATCCTGCCCCTACCTTCTCCACCCACCCTTCTGTGAATCAGTAATCCTAGTTAATTCATGCTGAAACTCGGCTTACTAAGTAAAACATGTGTGGTGAAACCGGCACTTGTTCAGGGTTCAATTTTGATGTTGACTCACCTGTAAATGGGGTTATCTGTGCACTGTAGTGAGCATAACACATGCTGCTGGACGTCTGGTATGCAGCCACTTGCCCTGAGTCTCTGGTACATGGCTTGCCAAGAAACCATAACACCCGTGATGGCTACAAACTCCGTAGACAGCTATCTTTTAGGCATCCGTAGATTTATTTGTGCAATTAAGGCCAGATATCAATCAGTCTTGTTGTGTTGCTGTAAATTTTGAGGGACTTAGTAATAGTCTATAATGCACATCTCGTGTTACACAGAACTATTATCAAAGTCTGAAAATAATGTTTGCAATATGTTCAGGCCAGCTGAAACGTTGGCATTCTTCAAAGTGTCCAATTAATACCCTGCAAAAGAGGATCCAAATGGTATTGTTGTACCATTGCAGTCAACACTTGCCATCAGACCACACATTGTCCACGCTGTGGGACAACAAATGTAGACTTAGAAAGGGTCTGACTCACTGGCTGTTGCTTCCTTTTAGACAATGCACCTATATAGTGTTGATAGTATCTTTGGTATGTGCAACGAGTGTAAGGGAGGTTTCATTCACTCTGTGATAAACTTTTATGGCATCTGCTGCCCTTTCCTTGTTCCAATATTCTGTTTTCATTATGTTTAACTTTTGGACATGACTGTGACAGTGTACCACAATAAAAATTAATTTAAATTAGTTCTTTTTACGAAGGTGTATTTCACAGAAAAAGTGTGTATAATAACTAACCCTTTTTGTTGTTCATAAGAACATTGGCAGACTGCATAAAAAAGATAATCAAAAACTCTTATGTGTAGATATGAAGTAACAATAATATAACATAAATATACACAAACAAATTAACTATAATTTTACATTTTATATTGTAATCTTCAAAAACATTTACAATTTATGTAATTTCACAAAATGTTCGTAAGAAACCAAAATTATACATTTCTTTTTTTAAAAACAGTAGTGTATGTAACAATACTGTATGTAAAGTTAAATTTCACATTTTAAAGTATTTGTTAAGATACATCAATATGACGTGTTATACTAAGTAACTGTTGCATTTTTGTAACTTACTATTCATCACATTAACTCACATACTTGTCATGAAAACAGCATTCATTTATTGATGCAATAACCTATGCATGCCGAGTAAAAATATTAATATTTGTAATTTAAATTATATATAAGATTATCAACCCAAATTTAAATTTGAAATAATGTTATTCGATAAATGTCTTTTGAAGGCGTTCTCACCTGAATATCAGTGTCCAGCTCTTCAGCGCAGCACACATTTTGAATTTGAAACATAAACATTGCACAACATTGAGAAAAGAACATTTTTACACTTTATAATATATTCTGACCCTGAAAAAGTAATGCATAGCACTCAGAAACAATTCTCCCGTTTTTGGAAAGTCAGTGGGTGTGGCAGGCTGCGCACACGTGCTACCCACGTGTCACGTTAGCGGTGAGTGCTGTCATGGCCTAGCTGCCGCTGGCTCTTAGCCTGCGTCAACGCTTACATGAAATTCTAATATTATATCTTCCTGGGTACAATTTCTCAGTGACCGTAAATGTTAAATATTATGGCAACAATTTTGGTGAAAACATTATTAGAAAAAATATTTAAATTTCACATAATTCCACAATTGTCTGCATAAGTATAAATAATAATTCTATGCATTTAATCCAGTGATATCCAAGTAAATGTTACCTTGTAAGATAAACATTTTCTGTTATAAGGAAAGTTGTTCTATCTTTTACATATTATAATATTGTGCACTCTGTTCGTAGCACCGCACAACACAACAAAATTAGAAATCTTGTCTAATTGAAAACTGCTGGTTGTTCAACAGTTTTCTTCATGCTCACACCAGCAGCATCTTGTAGTTAATTGTCTGTTTGGTTTTAATTGTTGTTTTGGACATGTCGTGTTGTACTTGTCAGAACTATTTGATTCCAGCAAATATGACAAACATGACACAACAGCATAACTCAGGTCACTTATATAAATGCAATATGTATTGCATAAAACTCATCTTATGAAATAAAATTTATGCTTATAAAAATGCTACTCATTACAATATACATAATGTTTTTCATATTCTTCTAAATCCATGAAAATATATTACTAAAATGTATAAATTCCCTAAGCAAGGTAGGCAGAAATGCAAAATAAATACTGTATGTAAAATTTGTTATATGATAACATATCTATATATGTGAACATCTATAAATGTGAACATTATCAGTTTGTTTAAAATTCACTTCAACATGACATGGTTACATACAAATGTTTCAGATCCTTCCTATATGTATTTCTTAAGTTGCGTTCACACCCAATAAAGTTCTTTCAACAAAATTTTTCAAAACTTTTTTTTTATTATGAAACTAGTGTAAACCACACTCTCTTAGTTTATTAAAGGTGTCACCTACATATGAAATTATAAGGTGAGCAAAGTTTGAATGAATTATTATTTATTTGATAACTGCTCAATATTTTTCAGTGATTTCTGGTTACAAATTACATGTAAGAGACAAGTCGGGTGAAAATAATTTCAGTTTGTTATTTTCGTCTTTATGTTCTATCTTATAAAATTGAAATACTTTAAAAAAAAAAAAAAAAAACACGTTTAAACAATCATTTTATGTATGAAAACTTTTGCTTGTGTTATTAACTTGTTTGCATTATAATAGAAAATTATAACTATTTTTATATATAAAATCTGTCTACGCTTTGCATATGAGTATTCTTGCTAACAAATAATATCTGTACCTCTCCAAAAACTGAAGCATGAGTTGTTCCCATGACACAGAACTCGAGACGATAGGTTTGATTGGCTGGTAGGCATTAATGGAAAAGATGAAGGAAGACAAAAAGCACTGAATTGATGGTAAATGAGGAGTCTTGTCACCCCCCTCGTGCTCTGCCTTCTTTGCCTGCTCTGAGACTAACCTCTGCAACACACATTATTGGAATACAAAGTGTGCTGTAAATTCTGTCTTGTCAAATGTGCATGGAGACAACAAATAACTTTTATTTAATCTCAATGCAAGCTATATTGCTGCATCATTTTGTATTTAAAAATTGCTTTACCCTAAAAATTATGAGCAAATAACAATTTAAACACGTTAAATTACTGACTCATAATTGCTTTATCCTACTTTCTTTTGTGTAAAAATGTTATCCTCTTCGAAGTGCACAAAGTGTGTGTGTTTGTGTGTGTGTGCGGGTTGTTTTTTTTTTTTTTTTTTTTTTTTTTTTTTTTTTTTTTTTTTTTTTTTTTATTATTATGCAACAAGAAGTAACTGAAATACATTGAAAAGTATTCAACATGTAAATCCCTATCCTTGCCCAGGTCCCAAAACAGTATAATTGCCATGTGAAAACTTCAATATTTTTGAGCGATACCTGTTTACAAATATCATTTAAGAAATGTTTTGTGTCTGAATACTAGGTCCTGATTTATACTTCTTTGTCTTATGTGTTATTTTTAAATTGAAAAAGGGTTACTACAAGTATTTCATAATAATTTTTGGTATAGCCCGTTCATGGTAAACTGAGCACTTTTGAAAGCCCTGCTTAAGATCTACTTTTATGTAAAAATAACATTGCCATGTGCCTCATCACTTTAATAATGCTCCAGTCAAGTAAAACTGTGAAATTATTTTACAAAATTTGCTCATTCTTACACATACATGCTATAGAGTGAGAACGTGAAGATATTTGGGTGGCCCTTAACAGCAAGGTCTTGAGAACCGATGAGGGCGATTTGAGGTTAGTATGGATCAGCGCCAGAGTGAAAGGGCAGGGGAAATGAGATCCTAGTGGCGTCTTCCGGCACATGTGAAAATCTGGGAGTGGCCCAGCTAACTGCTCAGCAACACCTGCATTCATTAGAAAGCAAAAGATATAATTTCAGGAATGTTTACCTAACACTTTAAATTCAATGTCAAGACATGGAACTACATTTTTTTTTATCGTTACCAAATTTACTGGCAGCATGAGGGTCAGCGTGCCCGTTAAAATACATGTTAGTAGGGGGAGTGACTTTTTTTACTTACAGTACAGGCTATTAAACATAACATAGGAACTTTGTACACAACTTTGTCTTTATTATTACATGAATATGGCTTGGGTGCTGGTGAAGAGTGGAATCCTCTGGATTTTAGAGAAACCGTGGTTCATGGCAAGAAATTTAATCAGAGAATTACGAAATGAGTTCTTAATGTCCGTAGGGCACTAGCTCATCTATGCACGGGTGAGCACAGGGACTCTAATTCTCAGGGCAGCAGCAGGTCAACAGCCACATGGCGGTCCCTTCGCAAGCATACGTTAACAAAAGAAAATTAAGTAAATAGTTCAAGTTGTACAGTTACACAGCTCATGTAATTAAGTACGTGGTTTCTGGAGTGGGCCAGATTCTGAAGGTGTGAAACGTACAATATAGAGACTAGGATCACGAGGGGCTATATTGAGCTGAGAAAAGGTACAGTCACACACAGTAAGCTACCCTAGCCTTAAGTGGACATGGCATTTCGGCCTGCCATAGGCTGAAGCGGCAAAAGTACTGTTAAGCATGTGGTGAACTTTAAAAGCGATAAACTCTCCGGGGTCGCAAGTCTGGCGGAAAGGAGGATATGTACGCGGGAGGAGCAAAAATAGTTGACACACGTGTATCCTCGTTGGCCTGCTGCTCGAGACTGAAGATGGTGACAGAGACACCCGGCTACCACACTAAGATCTCCCCCCAACACTGAGAGGGAAATTACATTATACATACTCTGGAACAAATGTATTTAGGAAAACACTCAAAAAGGCACTAATCACACTGCAGGAATTAATAGAACAATTCCAACATGTAAAATTAATTACGTACTGTCCAGAGCTGATATTTCTATTTGTGTCAGAAAAATAATAATTACATGAACAGGCCACATAGTGAAATAATTTGCGACTGAGTGAATAACATCACAAAAAGAAACTAAACACAGCGCAATCAACATTGTATAAGTGATCACCAATACGTTGAATCCCTTGTAAATGGAGATGAGGACAGATATCTTGTTTCTTCACAGGATGTCTGAACAGCGGGTGATTTTCTGCAGTAGTATCGGTACTTGATTGACGGGCTTGGGAGATTACAATTAAGTAGCATATGCAGTCGAGTGATGAAATAAGAAACACATAATCGCTGATCGTTATCACACATGAAGTGATCTGGCTCCGGAGGACCAAAAATGTTTTGCAAATCATACAGAAACTTTGCCTGACAACCAACGATGGAGAGATCGTCACTGGGTAAACTTACCCCAACGCCATCTTGAATTCCATTGATCTCCAAGGGGTGGTGGGTCTACGGTGACTGAGCGATTAGCACGCTCGCCTCCCACCAAGGCCAACCGGGTTCAATACCCAGCTGGGTCACCAGATTTTCGCAAGTGGGAATTGTGCTGGATGATACCATGGTGTGGCGGGTATTCTCTGGGATCTCCCATTTCCCCCTCCCCTTCATTCTAGCATCGCTCCATATTCACTTCAATCAACCTCATCGGCTCTCAAGACCTCACTGTTAAGAGCCGCCTATATCGCTTCACTCCAGGGGGTAGTGCACACTACTTCCAAGACCAAGTATTCATGCGCCCAATCACGAAGTCCGCTGTCACATATATACACAATTGTTTATTTACAGAGTATACTGAATGCCACTTTTCAGGTTGAAAGATGACAAAATTTTCTCTTTGCCGAGGATGTTGAGTGCAATGTTTATACTTATAAATGGGGGTGGGGCAATCTCTGTTATGTGATTTATGGGCCTAAAATCAATATAATACAGCCACTCTCCATCTTTTTTCGGTGCTAATGTGATAGCCGAATTTAATCTGCTTTATGGTGGCTCATTTACTCCATTGTGTGTCATTTCCACAATTTGTTTGTTAATGATGTTCAGATGATGTATGTCATAGCTGTCATAGACATCCAGAGCAGATCATCACGTATTTTATTTCGTGCTCGGCTACTGTGGTTCTCTTAAGTGGGTCGGACTGTGCAAAAATCCCTTTCCTTTTGTTCAAGATGTTTTCAAAGGCCGTATGATATTTGGCTGAAACACCGTGACAAAATCGTCTAGAGTTACTGACTCAAAGTTAACCTCTACACATCTGCCTAGGTTGTAAACAGTTCGTCTGCCGAAACGTATCCTATCTCTAGGAATTTCTACAATTATATCTTAATAAATTAACCAAGGAACTCCGAAGATGATATTTTGCAGATTTCTTTAGGCACTGAGGCGGAAACACACATTTTTACATCTCTGAATTTTACCCGGGGTTGAATGACACCAATGATAGCGCTTTTTCCATGTAGTGTGGTGAGCTCTACAGTTAAATTAGTAACCTGGATGTCCAAAAATTGTACAAGTTCCTCGTGAACAGAATTGTAGAATGCTGTTGTATCAATTAAGGCAACAGTTGTAACTTTTGCAACACACACAGGTACCCTCAGAAGTTTATCAATGGTGGTACTCACTTGCCCCAAGTAAGCGGTTGGCTGTTTGTTTACCTTCTCCAGAGGCGCTGTTGCTGGCATGCTGGTGGAGTAGGAAGGCCCCTGTTGTGGTCCTACCCCGTCGGTGCATTTCCTGTAGCTGTTGTTGCTGTTGGGGCACATCCTGTGCCAGTGATATTGCTCATCATGGCATATCTGACACCGTGGCACCTGGCGCTGGACCTTGGCGTTGGCAGATGCCATACTTAGTCCGTTATTACCAGGCGTGAATGTGGATTGCTCTCCCTGCGGGGGATTATCTGCGCATGCAAGCTGGGTGCCTGGGCCATTCAACACTTGGCGCAGAGTGTTTATGCATTTCATAGAACTGTCACTGTATTTTGCACTACATTTCCAGGTACGAGAGTTCCAAAAGTAGTTTCGCATGTGTTCTGAGTCATGTGTGACATGGATGCCCTGATGAAACGCTGTTAGCCACTGTAAACCATGGGGTGTAACGCTGGCCTGTGTTCTGGCAACACTATTTCCATAGTAGATTCTAACACATCTTCAGGAGACAGGTGTTGGTAGTAGCGGTTAGCCAAACTGATTTTTCGGTTGACGAAAGCCTCCAGGTTTTCTTGCGGCTTCTGTTCTTCTGTGAACATAGAGAGTTCTTTTTTGAGCATTGTGTAGGTGCTCGCATATCGGGAGGTGAATTTCATCGCAAACTAAGTCCAGGTCATGTTGTATTCAGTGGCAGAGCGCCACCAGTTCAGTGCATCACCTGTCAGCTGTGCACTTATGGCGTTCTGCCACTCTTCCACACTGACACCATATCGTTGCAGGTGGCTAGTACACTCTTCCAAAAATGCCCTAGAGTCCTCGGTTCCCTCTCCAGAAATTGTAGGGAGCATCTGAAAACGAGATGGTGTGGTGACTACAAGTTGCTTTCTGCATGGTTCTGGCACTTCTACTCGCACATGTGGTCTCAGCAGTAGGGTGGGCAGCAGGAGCAGTTGTTGGATGCACCACTCCTCCATCTGTGGTGGCTGCGTGATGTCATGGGGTTCGTTTACATTCACGTGCGTGTTGTAGTGGACAAAGACTGGCACACACTCTTCACAGTGGAGTGTTCCTTCGTGGAAACTGTTCCAATCACTGTCCAACACACACTTTTGATGGTATTTATTGTCACACAAGTTGCACGTGACAACATCGTGCTTTGTTCCACGGCACAGTCTGGCATTGCATTTACTTGTATTTTGTTCCTCTGGTGTGGCAGGACCTCGCATGGTGCAATCAACTGCACTGCTGCAGGTTGGCTGGTCTGGTTGGAAGTGCTGTTCTGGTAGGAAGTGCAGTCCTGACACCGGAAAACGTTGTCGTCAAGATGACCACTCTCCCGCTAATAAACAGGCGAAGTGTGCTCCTAGCAGACACAGTTCACAGCGCATGGGGTCATTGCTGGTGTTGTCGCAGAAAGGTGCGTGAACAGTATCTTACCTTGTTTGTTGACATAACTGTTGGAGCAAATAGCACACTTCTCCCTTGAGGTACACAGTGACAGAAGTTGACTTGAAGGTCGAATTTTGCAAACAGGTCCAATGATACAGTTTTTCCATACATTGTACACACCTTATCTGCGTCCCACATACTTGCGGAACATTCCATGCTGCTGCTGTTCGCGGTTGTCACATTTATGGAAGTTGCCCATGCGCACAAAGGGCTTCATGGGATCGAACCCGGTATACTTGATCTGTAAAGCGGCGGTGGTCAGCACGTGCCTGGACCGGACCACGCACACACGCCAGGCTGCAGGCACGCACTGACATCATGGGTATCTCCTCGGTATGCAGACGTCATGGGTATCTCCAGCCCTTCAGACAAAGGGGGGTTGATATGCACACAAGATGGCGACTGTTTCACTGTACCATGTGGTTTTCTGTACAATGAACTTTTCTACATGACACGTGTCTTCACACTACACAAGTTGTGGCGCCATATAATGTGGCTTAGCTGCGTGTATGGGGTGGAGTACACCTGATTTGAGAAAAACCCTGGTTCACGGCTAGAAATACTCAGAAAATTATTAAATGAGTTCTTGATGTCCTTAGGGCGCCAGCTCATCTATGCACGGGTGAGCATGAGGACTCGTTAATTCTCAGGGCAGCAGCAGTTTGACAGCCACATTACCAGAGAAAAAAAAATCAAAAGACAATGATAAATATGATATAAATAAAACCAAAATCTGTAAATAACTGACTACGTATGTAACATTTTGAAACATTTGAAATTATAATGTAGAATTTTATGCAATACAAGTCATGATATATATATTTAAATACTGCTCTCACACTGATGCCTTATGGCTGAAAGATAGGCTACTTGTCTTTAACATTAGAATTCACAGTTCGGAATTAAATAAATCTTAAATTACTAGAACAAACAGCAAAGTTATTAATAATTGCATTCGTTAAAAGAATAGAAAGTGTGTTACTAGACTCAATGATTTATAATATTTTATTGAAAGTTAGCGCACAAAAAACCTTACAGAAATTGTCATATTTTGATACCGCATGCAACATTTTCAGAAAGTAGAAGTGAAGCAAGGTTTTCAAAATGCTCAGTTAACAGTAAATCACCTGTAAATTAAAAATGACTACATGTGATTCCACACTGGAGAAGAAAGGTGCCACCACCAGGTGACTAAGAACAAAATTCAACTTCTAGAAGCGGAATGCATTTGAAAAGCATTTATAAAAGTGGATAGTACATCTATATTTTCCAAACAGACGGATGAATGTTGTTAGCGTGCGTACATACACACACTCATGCACTTTTTATCTTTTTTTTTTAGATGCAAATATGTATTTTGTAATTTCTGTTATTTTATTTGACTTTCATTTTACTACTTTGGGATCCCGTAATAATCTCCTAACATAGAAACTCATTTATTGTTAGTAGCCATTCTGGCTGAGCATAAAGAACACACACAGGATTACATTTTGGTTTTCACAAAAATAATTTGTTATTATTGTGGTACTGCCAATCTCAAATAAAAATTAAATTGGGTCTTGAGAGATGAACGGAAAGTCTGACAAATTACATTTTCAGAAGTCTATCCAAAAATTTTATATCTGATGGTTAGTAGAGCATGCTCATGCAAAAGTAATTGAGACTAAATTGGCATGGTGATGCACAAGTTGCAGATGAGGAACACCTCTCCAATCGGGATGTTCCTGATAACAGGATACTAAGTCATGGAGAAAAGGCGGCGAGGAAAATCCTCTAAAGTATGACCACGTCTCAACTCCGAAGCCACATAATTCAGGTCGTCATCTTAGGCCAGTCGGGTGGAACTGCTTTTGCTGTGAAAGTGAAGACTTTACATCAGAATTGTAAGATTACAATTTGCACTAGAAATAAAGAGGTCACAGTTAATGCCTGTTGAAGATGAAGAAGGAAGTGACGTACCGGAAATCTTCACAGAGTAGGATCGATTCGAGTTCAGTACGAACATTCATCAATTTACATTCCGCAACTTCTAAAATTTAGTTTACGAAAATTACATTTAAACTAAAACAAAATTATAAAGACAACAGAATTAGTTATTAATTTTGAAATACACCACATTATACAAAATACTAAATTACAAATAGTAAGTACTAATTTTTCCTGATACTGGTCAATCTTTGGTTGGCATGGCTAGAAAATATATTTTACCAAGAAAACTGGATTTTTAACCTCAAATAAACATTACATTAGCAAACAAAATTTTAAAATCTTTAAAATACAAAGAATATTGGTGATAGTTAATACACCATATTCACTTATTGATCAAAAGATATAGTTCGTGACATAAATATTATAAAATTGTTTTGTGTATAAATCAAAACAAGTTTCAAAATAAATGATTGCTTTTCCTGAGCAAAACTAAAACACGCACATGAGACAGAACAATAAAACAGTATACAATTACATGAATAAAGTCATTAACGAATTAAGTTACCACAGTACCTAGTACTCAACAAGTACTTTATACTTAATACTTTGACAAAAGAAGACTGGAACTGAATTTAAATTTTGCGAAAATTATAACGATGCTAGTGTCACATCAAAACACATGCGCATGCACACACTCATGCATGCGCACACATGCACACAGAGAGAAAGAGAGAGGGACAACTAACTCTTGATAGATGTCGCAGTAAGCAACAATAGTAACTAAAATTACTCGCAACACTGGGTAGTGACTGTAACTAAACAAAGTGTACCCAAAACAATTAACTGCGAGATAATGATAAGAGATTGTGGCAAAATTAATATTCAGAAAAACAAGGGCTAAAAAAGATTTAACAGAAAAATAAAAAAAAATGCTCAAATCTGAGGCAACACAATTAAAATTTACTTTTAGGGTAATTAAAACTTTTCAACAAGTTATAGAATTTTCATTATTAGAAACGAAAGAGTGGTGATGCACTTAAGGCGGAACAACATGCGAATTCCAAGTAAACCACAGACCCATTTAACTAAAAGTATGCACATAGCAGAAATGTAAAGAACTATAGGTGGACTCTTACATTATGTGCGTGAATCCGTTCCACAAATAGAGGTAGCAAACAATAGAATAAATACATTAGAAAACTAGATGTGGCCAGGATCTGTGCTACCGGTTGGAAGAATTGGAGGTGGACTCAACTGGTTGACAACTTTGAACATTTCAACGCATCCTGTCACCTGGGTTGCACTCGGGGTGACAACTCCTACAAGTTTACCTGGCAGCGTTTGATGCGCCTTCACTTAAACTGCCGTTCTTAAATAACTGACTGGTAAAAATCACTCAATTTAATTTTTTCTCTGGAAAGTATGATGATGCTAAATATTGATGTTTGAGGTATGTGGCTTTTTTGCTTTGTCATTTTAAAAAATTTGTTTTACATAAGAAAAATTTTTAATTTTACTTGCTTATGCACAATGTTATTAAAATAATATTTTATGGCAAATACTTTTACTTATGAAACTTATGGTGTACTTCAAAACTTTCTCAGAACTTTGCACGTAATTTTGCAAAAAAAAAACAGCAATATGCCACGTGCAATACTTTTCGTCAGATGATGTGTTATATTTATGAAAGTTGAGAAATGTGCAGAGTTGTGCCTTGCACACTCGTGCCTTTTGCACAGCCGGGTATTGAAATTTAAACATATCTTTTGTTGGTTTTGAAGCAAAGCATACATTAAAATTTTTTTTACAATATTAAAATTGTTAACATCATAAAAGAATATTCAAGTATTACTGTAAATAAATGCTGTTTGTCATTAAAAGCAGCCTGTATATAATTAAGATGATTGTTTATTGACTGGATAGCAAAGATATCTGAGATTATTTTAAGGTTACAAAATTTACAAAACTAGAGTAATGAGTGCGCTTATTAAATTAATATGATTTACATAATCCTACTAACACTGTAATAAAACATTTTTTCCTGACAGCACTTTCTATGCGCACAGCTAGCCATACTTATTAGTGCCAAGTACAGCATTTTTTTTTAAGTACTGGAATGTCTGAGTGTAAGGCTACTTGCGAGGTTTGTTTGATATGTGAATATACTAAATCTTTAAAGTAATAGTTCCAAACAAAAAAAAGTACAAAAATTCAAGAAATTCCATGTTTATTTTGTATAATACATTTTCATCAATCTTACTATCTAAAGTATACGGAAAATTCAGAACGTATTTACATAACAAGCAACATAATCTTTAGCAAAAATGTTAGTAGTAGTAAAAGAGTAGGCTAAAGTAGAACAAAACACAATAGGACTATTCCTTAATACAATAAACGCTTATAGAACTGTTTTAATCTACATTCATGCATTCACCAAAGTACTATTAATAATATACATTTTATACAGATTAATACCAAATGTTACATAATATTTTTTGTGAAAGTTACTGAACTTATGCACACTCGCTAAAAGAGCATTTTTTGTGAGTTTTATCTAGTATCTACTATTATTAGTTAAAATTCCTTTATTTTATTCAATACTTTTCTCCTAATTGCATTGACATTGCAAGCAAGTTGTTTATTAATCACTTTTATGTGAAGTAGATGTTTTTCAAAGTGGTAAATGACTTCCCGGGGAATGCAATTCGATTTTTCAATCACTGCTTCTGTTAACAAATTTATTGTCATTTTCTTTACAAAAAATTTCTCCATGCCCTCCATGTTCTCCAAGTCCTCCTTTGGCAAAAGTTTTTATCCTGTCATTATCATTAATTTCTTTCAGTGAAACATTGAGGTCTGGATATAATTTTCAATATTTTTGGGCTACATATCCTGCAACATACCTCAGTCCCTCTACTTATACAACATTATTGCATTCTTGAAAGACAGCGTAATTTGTATCATTGTCAGCATTATTGTTTTCATTTGTTTAAGTGTCGTCATTAATAAGATCTGACAAATTGATACTTTTCAGCATGTTGGCAGTCACACATACGTTTCTTGAACACAAGATTTCTGTATATTTTTGCTGCTAGCAGATTCAAAACTCTGATCTAAAAAGGGATTTCTAGCAAGTTTAAGTAACTGAGGAGTGTCTGTGAATTTAAAAACTACTCTAGACTCATCACAGGGATTAGGAAAAGATGAATGTATTACATTAATTTCAAGCTCTTTCCACACACTCTTGTTTGATACTCACATGTCAGCTTATTACAGCCATAGCAGTATAACCGCTTGCCTCTACTTGTTTTATAAGTTCTTTAAGAAGATCGTAGTCATCGGCGTATTGAAGCAATCAAATATAGGTTGCTTCCATTTACCCATAATTCCATGAGCCATAACTACTTGGACAGTTGAGTGTGGGCCTACAATTTTTTCATTCTTTGTGTCAAAACAGAGCAGGTTTGAAACATTAATTTCTTGTTATGATAAGGGCACATCCTCGCTCTGAACATTTTGTTCCTTTCTGTTTTATCAAAAGAATAACATCAGTCAATATCCCTGGGCTACAGTCAATCTTAAAAACCCATATAAGCAATGTTGCGATAGATGGCAACGGATACTGCAGTTTATTTAGACGATATCTATAAACTTTAACACCCACACTACTGAGAGAAATTCATTAGACCAAAGTGTTAGTTTTTTTCTTATTGAGTATGATTTTTATTTTCCGAGTGTAAAGTAAGGAGACAGAATTTCTCTGACATTTTGATTAACATTCTTGTTCATCTTACTTTTTACTGTTCGCAAATTCTCCATTATGGTTTTTTTTCTTAATTTTTTAGAAACTAGGATATCTTCGGCTTTGCCATTCAAGCTACAATTTTTTCTTCGTGCTCTTTCATTCTCATTGACATTTTCAGTAATACGTCTTCTTATACCTTGATTTGTGTTCTGTAAAATATAGTAATTTATGTAGCAAAGATGCCATTAGTCATATAGAAATCTAGCAGAAAAGAATTTTTATTGTTAGTAATTAGTGGTCTCCCATGTTTTGAGAAGCTGTGATTGAGTGATCGATTGAGTTTTTAATTAAATATTTATCAGTGAAGAAATTAATTTATTATAACTGATAAGGTAGTTTTATTTCATGGATGATAAAATATTACACACACAAAGAGCTCATTACATACTTCAGGTATTGAGTGTTGACTGTTAAAATATAATATTAAAAAGAAAATTAGCATAACGATATTTATTTTGCAGTTTTCAAATGAACTGTGCAGTAAAACTAGTAAATCTAAGGAAATACAAATTGCTTTACAGTCTGACAGACCTCTTGTAATAACTTGTAACATCTAAATATTAAATATTATGTAAATGTAACATAAATTTAAATAATTGTCTATTACACATCTTCAAACAAAATATAACTGGCATTTAATCTCCAAATACTAAAAAAAGGTTAAAATTATTGCTTCTTTTCAGATTCCGCAACACTCTAAATTGGATTAGTTAAATTTTCATTGATTGACAGTTAATTTTCTCTGATAGAAAAAGTTTAAACTGCTCTACACAGAATAAGTGTAAAAATTCTTAGTACTTTGGTTAAATAAATCTACTGATTCAAACAGTACACTTTTTTTTCCCCCAAAAGTTCCTCCAACTTTAATTGTAACTTGCGTTGTTTAAATTGATTTTATTTACTAGTGCTCTTGAAAGTTACTTATAATGGTACAAGAGAGACTAAATTTTAGAATATATTTCACTAAAAATTTTTTTTACGGAGAGTAGGAATCGAACCAGCAACCTTGCGATTATTAGCTCAACTAGTTAACCACTTTAAGTTGACTTTATTGGATTCATGGACCGATACATTTGCCGTTGGACATAGCATGTGTGATGTTTGACATTGTGTTTGTATTTTGCCGTGTGACAAACTCAAGTAGACCGACCTGATGACAACTTCACAGTGCACATGTGCGTGACATGCAAACTGAAAATCTGCCATGGAGGAACCGGGGAATGAACTCTTGACCCTCTGACTACAAGTCAGTCTCTCTGCCCCTGAGCTATGGGGACAAAGCACCATTCCACCAACTTGTCTCACTGCGGTTATTTTATGTGTTGCAGAACAGTTCTGAAAACAACCATTTTGCGAGTGAAAAACTTTGCGACTTATTGAATCAGACGAAATTTTACTGATTAAAATTTAGAGTGAAGACCATATATATTATATTTTATGAGTTGTTTGAGTTGTTCATGCTATTACTGCATTCTGGTTGAGGAAATTGTTGCAAAGTCTCCTTTTACAAGATGATGTTCTCTTGTTGTAAATCTTCGTTTCTATGAATAAAAAAAAATAATATCAACTTGTTTACAATTCAAACACAAAGTTGTTATATATTAATCAACACTTTCTTTGTTTGATTAAACTATTTCTATTAAGTTGTTTTAGAGTCCAACCCATTTAAAAACTAAATATCTACACTAAATCTTTCTTTGGTAGTTATGTAACTTACATGAATATTTTGCATACCTTGTCGAATTGAAAGGTAGCAATATAATTCACAAACATTTATCCTCCCTTTTGCCTTGCACCTTTCAGAGCGTTAATTTTTATGACTTGGGCATTCTTTCTGTGGCAGATGTAATGATGGAATTGAATCATCTTTAATATTTCGACACTTTCGAAAGAATAATTCAACATCATCTATTGTTTTCTTTTCATATAATCTTCTTGTGTGAAGTGGATGGAACAAATTTTAGCTGAAATATTTAGTACAGAGAAATTAAAATTATAAATTATTTTACATTAACGTCAGGAACAACAAATAAATATGAAATATAAGTTATCATCTTACCATTATCAACATTAATGTTATATTTTCTTTTGCACGCTATCACCCACTTTGTACACAAATTATCTGTCTTTGGAAACCTGAATAACTTAATGCCACTTTATTTAGTTTTATCATGTGATTGTGACCACTATAAACTGCACAAGTTGACATGGTGAATTCACTAATCCTTCTGTAAATAAAGGAAAGGAAACAATGTCACCATTACAAGTACTACATACCTTGAAAGATCCGCAATTTGTTGTGAGCGCGTTGGTGACCCAGCAAGAAGGAATGCTACTAGGTGCGTGGCTGCGGCCCTAGTGACTTAGTTGACAGCATTCAGCCGGAGGTGGAGGAGGGTTAAGATGCACGTGGGTTCACCTCCCCATTCTTCCCAATACGACGCACACCTATGACACAGATAGACTTTCATAACAACCTCAAAGTACATACACCATCAACTACTAATTTATATTAAAAACATACTTGTAAAATTATTTGACATTGCACAACATGTCCTATCTGAACATCGGTGATACCAGCAGAAAGTGAGGGCCGAGCTTAAGCAGTCAACACAAAGTATAACAGGATGTGCAAGCAGATGATACAGGCATGGCATATGAGGGGGGGGGGGGGGGCAAATAATCTAGCCCAAAAAGGAGTGAGGAGGGAACACTACCACGAAAACACTTCAAGAAACTCGGATGCCTCAGTTGCAAATAAAGTTTGTCAAGCCTCACCACCGGCACAATGTGCATGCATGAGCTCAGGTCATCATTATGTGGGTATTCATGTTGAGGTATCAATTGCGCAGAGAAAATACTAAAAAAATTTTGATCCAAAACTCTTTAATTCTAGTGAAATATCACTATTATTTTCTATAAATTTTGGTTCATACTAATATATACAAATTAAGTTGCAAATATAAATCCATCATGTTTCTATGTGTCTGCTAAAGCATTGCACTACTTAAATTTGTTTAGTTAGTGTGCTTATTTTTTCCATTAAGAAAATATTTATTGTAACCTTTGACATGGGTTGACTGTGAGATGGAGTTAGAGGAGAGTTGAGGGTGTGGTGAAACACATTGTTGAGGAATTAGGTTACCCAACTAGGCGCCAGGCACCATTGACAGGCAGTACCAAAAATGTTGCTGCTGTTGGTGTGTATAATCGCAGGGTGCTGCGGGCCGTCCGCCCAGACGTATGTGATCCCTCGGTGAAAAATGGTAATTATGTCTTACATTAAGTGCTGACGTGCATTGTACTGTGGTATTATTTAGGCTGGCCCGCACACCTTAAACTAAGAAAACTGTTCCTTTAATACACTGATACTGGTCAAAGACTGTGGATGAAGCGGGTTATAGAAGACCCGTGCCCTAAAAAGCCTGAAGGCAGTGTTTGAAATAAAACACATGTTGTTGGTAAACACTCGCGTATTTACTCTCCTTCTATTGAAACATCAGCAATGGTGAACATTTACATGAATCCTGGACTATTGCCCACCAGGAAGGCTACTCTGCAAAATGGTGCAAAGTCGAAAATACAATTAAAGGTGACAGTTAAGCTTCCCCAGAAATTTCAAGATCTGGTGAAGAAGGGATGGTGACTCCAAGTGACAAAACACATAAGGTTCCAGTAATCTAAGTAATTATTGTAAACTAAGTGATCAGTGATAGCAAAAGTTGAAGGCCACCCAGAGTGTGCACGCGATGCGACCGTTCCCTTAGAGTGCCAGATTGCAACTAGTCTAGATGAGTGTGTGTGACGTGGACGTGGTAGCACACGACTCGCCAGGCACTACTTTCTGTGCCAGACAATGTATTGAAAAATGCATACAACATGGACACTTACAATAAAACACATAAAATAAATATGTTGACTTACCCTTCGAACATTACACATCACTTGTTCTTATTACGTGAGATGTGAGTGAGACAGATGTAATGAAAACACGTGCCCTTTAATAAACAAAAATATAAAAATGTGAAAATTTATGTAGGGGCATCTTTTGTGGTTCTCATGCTTATTGGGTCTTTCACTCTTATAAAGAAATTTATATTAAATTGTCCTACGAAAAGTGGTTTTGAATGCACAAGACACTACACTGCACTTAGTGCAGAGTGCACGTGGCGTCTGGTGTTGCAGTGGACGTGCAGCATGGCAAACTGTCTGGAGGGTCAGGATGTCATCCTGTGTCACCTTTTTATGAAAGGCTCATAATCCTAACCTGCAAGTAGGCATTCTGGCCCATTTTGTCATCTTCCATTAACAAGTGGTTCGTTCTTCTTGTTTCCTAAAGGATTTTCTTGTTATAAAATGCAAATTATTAACAGCACAGTCAAATTTATTTTATGTTTTTCTTCAATTTTTTTGCTTAGACACTTCTTCCTAAATGTTTCCAAATAGCAGGACATGTTTTATGGGGTAGTAAGGAAACTAACCACTGGACTGAACATTGTCCTTGTGTAAAAATTTAAGTTTTGTATGAAGTGGTAGTTTCCAGGAAAGGTCTGCTGTGCATGGGAGAGGGTAGAGCGTGTTGTGTGTTGGCAGGCGGTGAAGTACCTGGAAGGGATCTTGGTGCAAGCCCAGCAGGAGAAGTCACGGCACACGCACGGCGGCCAGGGCAAGCACCAACCTGATGACTCAAGCAGCGACGATGATGTCGAGATGGTCGACATTACTGAATCAGACGACAATGAGATCAACATTGACCCCAAAACTTACTGCAAGCTGGGTCACTTTCACCTCCTCCTTGAAAATTTCCCCAAAGGTAACATTTGCTCAGAATCAATTATTACTAGGCCTATGCAAATATCAAGTTTTGATTTTGAATTGAATTCAAATACGAATACCAAAATATTCCTGAATACGAATATCAAATTCAAATAATGAGATCCACATTAGGCCCAAACATATAAATCAGAAGTGCCATAGCAAAAATGTATAATTTGTATTTAAAATTTCAACAAAAAGGACAACATAGAAAAGTAAACAAACTATATAAATTTGATAAGCTATATCACTGAAAAAATCTCCATCCAGTAAAGCTAGGTTGACATTTCAACATGTTCTGTTTTTGTTGCTGGGGCTCTCATTTTATTTTGGTAGGAATATGCAGGGGACGTGGGGGGGGGGGGGGGGGCTTTAGTTTAACGTCTTTCGCGAGACTGCATTATTTTGCGGTTCTTAAGAGTGTCATTTTGAATTGTATTTTCTTTTGATGTAGCAATGGAAAATTTTGCTCGTACTTCAATAACATTCAATTTATTACAACTTCAAAAATTTGAATTTCAATGTAAGAATCGTTATATATACATTTGTACAGATGCAGCAATAAATGCTCTTTTACAGAATACATGCAGCAATAAAAACACTTTTACAGAATACACTCGTTGGATGTACAACACATGCATAGTAAACAAATATTATTTTTAGAATATAAAAAAGTTAAAAAGGCATGTTCATTAAAAATATTATAGTAACTGTTTTGAAATACATTATTTACAAAACACACTAACTTACGGTTTGTAATTCACAACCTATTGAACACGTTTTTATATGGAAATCCTTGCACGGACACTTCACTACAATAATGTTAGTCCACCACTGATATGAAATAATTAATTTGCATAATCATTCAGTAAAATCAACACATTACCCATTTCCTGATACCAACTAATTTAAACCTTGGAAGCGTAAATACTTGTGTGTAGCTTCGTTGATCGTTCATAGCTGAGCATGGCAGTTGGAAAATGGCAGAATGAGTCGTCGTGGTAAAACGCGTGCCAATAATATTTCACTTCACTCAAGAAAACTACTAAAACAGTACCTGCAACCAATAATGCTTAATGAAAGCACATACTAAAATAATTAACTACAGATAAAAAATTTTGACAACACACCAACAAAGTATTCTATTAAACATTATAAGAACGAGCACAGTTCACCGGGACTAAGTAATATTTTTTTTCCATAGTCATCAATATCGCCAACATAACATACATCCCGCAGCAATTCGTTAGTTGATACAATACTTTGCAAACATACGGTGTTTGTTGGTCACATTATCTATCAAATTTTACCCCACATATGAAAATGAAACTGACAGCTACCTACGTGATACTCGTAGGCAATGAATTGACAAAATAATTTTCAACATGGTGGGCATCATCATATAATTGTATCCTTTATGGAAGAAGCATTTTGTACTGTGAAACATTATTGAATACTTCACAAAAATTGGCTGTGAATGCTGTAACTACTGGAAATATGAATACATGATGTTCTTTTACATCCGAAACTACTGAATCTAAATATCAATTTTCACACTTCGAGAAAAATTTAATATTCAAAATCCTGAAGTACTAATATACAACATCAATTCGAATACGAATATTCAATTATTCGTAACGGTATTCGTAAATTTGAATATTCGCACATGCCTAATTATTACAGTTCAGATAGAATATAAATTACACAGTAAAGTAATTAATTTTGTAGTGCATACCTAAGTCATAAAAATGAAAATACTAGCCTTCTAAGATTTTGTTCAAGAGCCCATGAAATATGAAAACTAATGTATAAAAATAGGTAAATGTCTTTTTCATAATTTTTGAGAAGAATTTAGTTATAACTTTGTAAAGCATATGACTGAAACCACTCATTTTCATATAATCTGTACCAGATAACATAAATTGGAACATCACAATAGAAACAGTGTATGGTTTTATGGACAAATTCCAAAGTCAGGAATACACTTAATGAGATCAGTAAACAAATATATTTTCTGAGACATAACGCCTGTGCTGTAATATTAATTTTAAAATATTTCCTTTGAAATGGTTCTCATAGATGAAAACCAACATTTATTTAAGCACATTTGATACAATACTACATTGGATGGTAAATGTGAAAATTTAAAATATACATATCTGTGGCCCATCCAGGTTTCAGGCTTTGAATTTTGCAGTAGGAAGATAACGTCTTAGTACCCATAGCAATCAAGGTTGCTTATTTTTATGTCATGCTTGTTGTGTGTGGGTAATGCTAGCTGTTAACTGTGTGTGTATATGTTCTGTTTTAGCCATGTCTGCATACCAGAAGTTCTTCAGTCTGAAACCAGACTACTGGAAGGATGCAAACTTCCTTTACGGCCAGGGACTGGTGTACTTTCACTTCAATGCATTTCAGTGGTGAGTGAAATCAGCTAATCACAGCTAATTTTTTAGTGTGCTAAGCATAGGGCAAGTGTGTAAGCTAGTTCCATGTGCTTTCGTGTACTGCACTGCATGCTGATTGTGATGCTGCTTTAAGGTTTCAAGCTGACTGCAAGCAGTGAACGACAGCAACACACTTGCATGGCTATTGAAATATTGCAAAGTGTAATTTCCTACTTTAATTGATAGTGTACTATAAACATGACTCTTCTACAGTTGTCGCATCATATATAAAATACAGTCCCTTATAATTGGTCACCTACTTGTAAGGTATATTTCCTATACAAAGTTGTATGAGACCTGGTATATTAATTAAATTTGTGGATATTGCAATATGTTTTAGGTCATTTCATAAATAATACATAACCCAATAAAATATTATGTGCTTATATGGCAAAAAAAGGTAATATTTTTGCAATCCTTTAGTAGTACTTCAAAGTTGCCCTCCTCCTTTTACAGTTTTTTTTTTTTTTTTAGCCAAGTTTCCTGATAGAAATATTCTTATTGCAGTTCCTACCACATTTATCTTATATAATTTTGACCATTCTATTATATATTTAAGATTGTACAAGCCAAAGACTTTACTAACATGCATTTTATTCTTAGGTATAGGCACCATTTTGCATTTACATATACATCTCCATATACGTGACATTTAGCTTTCAATTTAAAATGAAATTGTTACAAAATTCAGTGTGTGAAAAAGAATTTGATATAATGGGGATCTCAAAATATTATTTTATTTTTTGCTGATCTACTTAAATAAGGTAATAAAACATTTGTGAACTTGGAAATGAAATGAACTAAATTTTTAGATATTGTCAAAGATTGACTCTTATTCAAATTTTTATAGTTTGGAAGAGCTTTTAAAATTTGTAATTTCCAGCATACAAACTTTTTAAAGCATGACTCGTAATTTAAATTCAAAATCTTATGCACAACTAATATGAAGTTGCAGCTTTTCTGATGGTCACTTGAAATAAAAAATCTTTTATATCATGGCATGTAGACATTAATTTTGTAGCAATTTGGATACTCACACGTATATAACATGATACAGTTAAATTTGAAAATGTTTATAACCCTACAGGTTGGGTGAATATCAGTATTGTGGGTTTACAGTTACTACTTTTTTAGTAAACCGTAGAACATTGCCCTTGCCCCCATAGCTCTGTATATTTTAATGTAAGATGTAAGTAGTCAATGGCTTATCTCTTGTAATAATGACAGCAAATTAGGAAAAGTGGATTGTTTTCTTAACACACACACACACACACATATATATATATATATATATATATTACTTTACTGTATAATTGGTTTATTTTTCATCTCTACTGATTGGAGTAACAGTTTATGTAATAACATGATACTTTCAGGTTACTTGATTGATACATAGGTCAGTGGTAACATTGATGTTTAGATATGGTTATTTATGGCTACACATTGGTCTGTAACAGTTCAAATAAGCAGTATTTTCACAATTATTCACATAATTGTAAACTCACTATAACTGATCATTGTTTCTTGAATTCACTTTGATCCCATGCTACCATTGTTTGTTTTACAGGCACACTAGAGAGTTTTTTGTTGGGAATATAAAATATTTACCCTGTGTTGTGGGATATAAATATTTTAATTTGGAAAAAATTGCCCATGTTTTCCTGTTTTATAAGATACGCCTTTAGTTTAAGGTATACTTCATTTTTGAGTGGTCCTTGTATACACTTATAAACATATTTAACATATTTTAGTGTTTACTTGGCAATATTGTGAAATAATGAGAAGCGACCCTGCTTGTTTTATAACCCTCCGAAAGCATAATTGAAGATAAAAGTGTTGGGTGCAAATAATGTAATAAAGTCAAATTTTAAGAACAATACTTTTTTTGTATAGAATAGTCAGTACAAAACAGTATGTATCACATAATATGACCAAATAACAATACTAATAGAGAGAAAAAAAAAAATTAATACAAATATTAAAAATAGTGAAATTCCAGTTCTTTAAGAACTTTACGAATGCCGGTTAGGACGATAAAGTTTAGTGATTGCATCATCTATTTATTATGTCACATAGATTGCAAGTAGTGCATGACGAATTGTTAGCCCTCAAACCACTCAGGCAGGCCCTGGTGCCAATCATTTTTAGCAGTACATTCAGATTTTGCATTGTAAAGATTGTATATTAGAGTAGTATAATTTAGGCAGGGTAGGCACTTTGGAGGCTGCTATTGGTCACTTACAGTTTTGTTTTTGACAACATTTTTACTGTGTGAAAGAGCAAAAATTAATGTTCTTCTTGAGAGCCAAATTTAGGAAAAGGCTTGCATTAAAGGTTTTTTTAATTATTATTTTTATGCTTGCTTACTGCACCTTTACTATATGATAAAACTTTGATGGTGAAAAGCTTGAACTTTTTGAATTACCCAAAGGAAACTGAATTTCATCATGGGACAAGAAAGTAGGAGTTTTCAAAAAACCTGTCAGCACTTTGTATGATATGTCCCGCCCAAGTTTTACACCCCCCCCCCCCCCCCAAATCTTTCCCTCCCACTCACAACAATTATCTTTATTGGAATGATTTTTAATTGGAATGCTGCAAATCGTCAAAAAGATACTACTTCATGAACTTCAATACAAGTTTGAACTACTGTAATTGTGTCAACACACTTATTGCAGATATGTTCTGTCCAATGCATCTCTTCGTTTCTGTTGAAAATCATTCAGGTAAGTTTCTATCGCCAAGCCTTTAACATAATTTTTCTGACACAAAACAATTTTAATCAGGGATGTCCTGATACCAAATCCTAGTATCAGATATTGGTTGATACTAAGCTTTCTGTGTGTATTGGTGCAAGTATTGGAAGTATCGGAATAATTCCTTTATTTTACTTTTATATACTAAAAATATTGAAATTTTTGCTGAAAGTCTGAGTACTCCTAAATCGTGCAAACAAATATAAACAGTGTTCAAAATATAAACATTCTCTTCTCTCCAATAATGACAACTGCCAATATAATTTGATGAATCTAGTATCAGCATTACTTGGGCTGGAATTAATTAGTTGTAAGATTATGTGCTTCATGCTTTTTATGTAATATACGTCAAATCACATTATTATGACCACCTGCTAGAAGTGCCATCTGCAACGTGTAGACCATGATGTATGGCCCATGACGTGGGCTAGTGGAGTGGGTATTCAATGCGACCAAGGGGCTGGCTGTACTCAGTGCGCTTCCTGCTGTCGTGGGTATGGGAAGTGATTTAACCAAATTGCAAAAAGGGATGATCATCAGCTTTCGAGCCAAGGGGGGCAACATTTCAGAAGCAGCAACGTTTGTGAACTGTTCACGTGCCTCTGTGGTAAAGGTGTTTCGTGGGTGTATAAATGGCACCATTGGGAATAACTGCAGTGGGAACTGTGGAGCTCCATGCACCATTGATGTCCGAGGTGAACGTCGACTATGATGGTGCATGAAGGAAAATCGACAGGCTACAGTGAAACAGCTCACTGGCCAAATGAACCAGGGGGCATCCAGAAACATGTCTACCACTACATTTCAGCGATCCCTTCTGCGAACGGGGCTCCGGAGTAGATGGAGGCTGACTGCACCCATGCTAACACAGGTGCATCAATGAAAACTACTGGAATTTTCTCGACAGTATGGCAACTGGATGGCTGCTGATTGGCGATGGGTAGCCTTCTCCCCCAAGTCACGTTTTGAGCTGCATAGAACGGAATGACGTCAGTGTGTCCAGCGAGAAACATCTGAGAACCCTGCATCCATTGCTGGACAAACACAAGGTGGTGGGGGCAGTGTTATTGTCTAGGGAATGTTCTCGTGGTATTCTCTAGGTCTTATGATCCATGTAGAAGGCACTTTTGATCAATGTAGTTATGAATCCACCCTCGGCGATCACGTCCATCCATACATGAGGATTGTCTTTCCTCGGGAGGATGGGATCTTCCAGCACAATAATGCGCCTAGCCACAGGGCTAGAAATATCCACACGTGGCTTGAAGAGCATGGTCATGACTTCAAAGTTCTTCTCTGGCCCCCAAAGAGCGTCAATCTCAGTCTAATTGAATATCTGTGGGACCACCTTGATTGTCGTGTTTTCCATCTCTCTCCTCCACCACGCACCTTTCAACATGTGCTGTAGACAGCATGGCCTCAGATACCTGTGGAGACCTATCAGCAACTGACTGAGTCACTACTAGCTTGTTTAGCTGCTGTCCATGCTGCGAAATGTGGCTACTGTGGATACTAGCAGATGGTCGTCATAATGTGATTTGACTGTGTTTATTACACTGTGTAGTTACTTGTGAATATTAAATTTTTGCTTCCCAGTAGTCGTATTTTTTTATTTGTGTGTACTTTGTAAACATTATTGTTAAAATTGTATTATGGCATTTTGGTAATAACAGTTAACTATAGGTAAAAATAAATTATAAAAATTTCTAAATGAATAGTTTAGTACAAAATATAAAATTATTAAGGGCACTTAAAGACTTAAAAATATCTGGTTTATACTTTTTACTAATTTACCATCAATTTTAAATGCAAATGCTATTTCTTGTGTAGACATTATGAACTGTTAGTATTGGTTAGGACATCAGGAATCAGTGGTGGTATTGGGAATCTGTGGTGGTATCAGGAAGCTGTGGTGGTATTGGAAATTGGAGGTGGTATCAGGAATTAGAGTGGAGAAAGAGTGGGCAGCTTTTAACATGGAGTTCTTGAGAGCAGATGAGGGTGAAGTGAGATGATGATGGAGCAGTGCCAGAATGCAAAGGCAAACAGAAGGTTTCAGGTGTTGCAAACAAAAAAATTATAATGTGTGCTGTACTTAAGTCAACTAGTTTTGTTGTCACCTTCAATGAACTGTAGGCTATATGTTGGGCTGCAATTACATGAACCAATAATGACCTAGTCTAGTAAGACTATTTGTGAATCATTTACTCACACATGCATAATGTACACAATTGTATACACTGGGTCTGAATGGGATAAGGGGCTTAGCCTAGAGGGAAATTATAGCTTCCACCCTGTTGCAAATGTTCACTCCCTACCCTACTCTAATTAGCCAGGGGAATCTAGTTTCGGCTCCCATGCTGATTCTTGTGGCTGCCAGAGTAGCTTTCTTTGGGAATGGGACTCTCTTATTATGGGTTCTCTGCTGGGGGGAGGCTCAAGGGACTGTGTGACACCACCATCAGGTCCTCATGTGACCTAAGGAACAGCAGTAGATATTCATTGGGGAGGTATCGATGGCTACATGACATTTCTTCTGTTGGACTCCCATGGACTCAACAGCCACTTGGGTACTATGTAAAATCATACAGGTGGAGAGTGTGGTTGAGTACATTGGTACAGACAGAGGGCATAAAATAGTTGGTTGCCCTTAGCACAAAGGATTCCTTTCCCTCTGTGGATTTTCATTGGGGAAGCCCCTGGCATTTTGTGCAGAACTCGGGCTATGTTCTCTCAGCACATGGCCAAGGAAATATATCAGGCTCAAGGATTGACCAGTTCCAGGGTTAAGTTATTTGTCCAGGACACTTATCACTTTTTATTGAATTAAGGGCTCAAGGATCCTGTTCATTTAGCACTGGAAGAGCTTTTTATCTTCTTACCCTGTGGCCCCTTTCTTTGGTCCACTACTGTCTAATGATAGTGTCATGTACACCATATAAATCCAACGTGGGCCTTATTAAGCTTCACTGTCATTGGTACTTGTGGTCAACTTTGCAAGATGGCCTCATCACAAAGGAAGTGGCAACACCATACTAATTGCCTAGTGTTTAGGTGTTGTACCTCTATACAATGCCATTGTTACATACCCCTCTATGATGACAGTGCCCACATCTTAAAATGCTGAATGTACCGCTCCACAAACTTATCTATTAGTCTTGTAGTCGAGCACTATAGTTGCCTTTAGTGTGACACATATTGGATTGCCTGGCTTAGGGCTTGGTAAGAATGAGTGATATAAGATATTTGGGTGACTCTTAACAGCAAGGTCTTAATAGCTGATGGCATGACATGGTGGGAAGAACAAGAGAGTTGGACAGGGTAGTCTTTTTCACAACATACACGTATTCCTACCTACAAGCCAACAAGAACTGTAACACAGTTTCCTTAAGTCCACTAGTATGTCTCTTATCATGTATGCTTAAGATGTCTGTGTGAACTATTATTACTTAAAATAGTTAGCTAGAAAAGCCTTCAGGTTGCTTGTAACTCACTTGTACATGTTTCATTCAAACTGTTTGTATGACATTGAAGTTGATGAGTCAGTAACAAAAATTGATGTTTGGGGGAGCAAGAAAAGGTTTGTGTTTCACATTTCCAGTCTCTCACTCAAGTTTTTTTTAGCAGTATTAAAAGCGCAGGTTTTTCTGTGGAAGAATGAAAAATGTTTTGTGGCGGAAATAGAGAATAGTCTCAAAAAAAAGCTGTCTAATTCTCGTACTACATTGTTCTATGATTAATATCAGATCATTGTGGCTAAATAATTAATACCTGAAACTGTGTGTAAAATAATACTTTACTGGAAACACATATCAATGGTTTTAGCAAGAACGTAATTAAAACTAGACAAATGCTGAATTTTTTCATTATTCTACTATGTAATATATTTGCTCATAGTGACCTGAAAATGGTATAGCTTATGTTCAAATGCACACACATGGCATAAATTCAATGAGGGTAAGCTTGTTTATTCATTCATCAATCCTAAATTGTATTTTTTGGCAAAGGTACTAGAACCAACTCGGAGGTGGCACAAGTCTGATCATAAGGCTTGACAGTAATGATGTCTCACAAGAAAGTGCTTTGTATGGAAATGCTGGAATAAGAATTTATAAACTAGTGTGCAAATTCTAAGGACGGGGCAGATTTCCACATGTAATGTCACACAGCAGTGTTTAAAATAGGTACAAAGCATTACATTAACATGGCTTGCTTGCGAGAGATGCCGTATTTCATAGAAACCCAGATGCATGGCTAAATATCACTGGACAGTTGCAAACTCCGGTAGGGAACCAGCTCATCTATTGCACGGGTGAATATGTGTAATCTCATTCTTAAGACAGTAGTAGGTTGACAGCCACGTGGCGATTCTCTCTCGCAACAGACGTGTGTGGATGAAATATAACAAAACATACAATCACTGATACAAAATCCTGTAACGGGACTTCGTAGTAAAATTTTTCAGGGCAGCGTTCTGCCATGTACATGGCCAAGGGGTCCGGTGGGCAGAGATGAAAGGGAGTATTTCAGGAGGGGAGGGGGGGGAGAAAGTGTGCAGTCTTGGATGCGCACTGAATCATTCTACCTGCTGTGTCCAGCAGGGACGGTCCACCATTAGTATAGGCTATTTAAGGTAATGTGACCACTTTTGAAAGCCCTCTTATCTTATTTGGAATAACGGTAAATATATATTTTTTTTATTTTAGCCTTAGACGTTAACTTCTGAGTGCGGTTGAATACACACACTGTGTTTCTTACTTACATGGCAATATTTACTTAAAAAGCTGGTTAAAGGACAAGAAATTACTATGCTGCCGTACAATTTTTTTATAGTGTGAAATATTACGATGTCCGAAAATTAAATGACAGTATGGTGCTAACATATTGTCAGAAAATTAGAAGAATTCCGAAAAAAAAATGTTGCATTGTTACACTTTGGTTTTTAAAACAAGGCATGTATTATTTGCGGAAAATATTTTTGCCTACGAGGCCAGTAATAATTTCAAACATCTTGTTAGTCTTACTAAGCATCGGTTTCCTTGATTATAGTTTGCTTGATTTTTATGCACTTACCAAGTTTTCTTCGCAACGGATATTGCTAATAATTAGTTATCCAAAAGTTAATTATAGCCTACATCACAGATTAAAATATATTGCAATAATCACAAGGGCCCTTCCCTCCTCCCGATGATGAAATGTTGGCATCTATGGCATAGGATTTTGCATTCTTGCCTGTAAATCTACGGATCGTAAGTTCGAGTCTCGGTTAGAACATTGATAATGTTAGGTTTAGTTAGTTTTTAGGTCATCTCTCAATAAGCCTGCCAGCAGAAAAGCGTGTACATTCTAATGTGCTATGGATAAAAATTGCCGAAATGTTCACATTTCTTTCGATGTCATATTTTGCATTTACTTAACCAGAATAATGGTTGAATCATCTGAGTTTTCACTAACTGTAATTTTACGAAAATTCTTACATTTAAAAAATAACTTATATAAGCCTTGGCTACTTAAAAAAATGCTCCTTAATTCGGCTGTGTAAATTAGAAGGTTATCTAATGGATGAGTAAGAAAAAAATTACAATTTTAAAATTTAATCAAAATGCTTGCTGGTAATGCGGGAAAATTATTGATTTATCCACTGTATTGACATATATTTGTAATATAGCGGAATGAAAATTATTAATGTTTTTAGTAGTCTGTTCAATTATTTATGTTATTTAGTTATCGGAGATTTAGTGGAATAAAAATAATATCTGTAGGTAGTTGGATTCTTTTCAATATTTGATTTTTATGTGCAATGCTTACACTTTTGGAATACATTTTTTACGTTACACAGCTACTACTTACGAACATTCAAAGTTGCCTAATTTGGTGATCGGCACATTTAATAAAATTTCCTATGCGCCAAAACACGAAGCCAAAATTTTTCTGTATTGTGGTTTACTCTTATGTTCCCTAAAATTCGTCATAAATAGTTTGTATTTATTTTCATATTTTACAAAATTATGATGAAAATTAAAACCCTTGTTATTGCTACTTAATTTGGTGATAAGGAACTTATTTTGGTGGTAGTAGTCCCTTATTTTTTTTTTTTTTTTTTTTTTTTTTTTTTTTTTTTTTTTTTTTTTTTTTTTTTTTTTTTTTTTTTTTTTTTTTTTTTTTTTTAACAATGTTTATTGCAATGTAACAATGTTTATTGCAATATGTTACATTTCCGCAAAGTAAAAAAATTAAATACTTTTTAATACAAAAAAGTATAATTTAAGAGATGGTAAGTTATGATTGAATTGTTGGTTGCTCATTTATGACATTGTGGCAACTGTTACATAAGCACTTTAAATAAATTAACAGCAGTAATTATTGTTAATCTTCTAGATATTTAATTGCTGTTTAAACTACACAATGAACATTGTACAAACAATTGGTATAGTCAGCCTTCAGTTAGGGAAGTTGGCAAGAATTACCTGCAATGGAAATTTACTGATTCAGCTGAACCACTGGATTTTCCGTATATGAGAGTATAAAACTCTTCTATCGAAGATTTGAAAACTATCAACTAGGCCACATTTTATAGGCACTATCCACAAAGAATTAAACATGAAATATTTCAACATAATTATATTACAATTATAAAAATTGTTGACCATTATTATTTCTATGCCCAAAGGCCAGGTAAATGTAATACAATGTTAAAAACATTTAGGTCCATACAATACATATTAGGTTAATTTGTATGCATTATAACATGTTACTTAAAGTAACAAATATTAGATAATTAATGGTTGCATTCCTGTACTATCAGAATAACCAAAATAATGTTACAAAAAACCAATGGTTTTAGTTTTTTTTTATAATAGTGATAATTTCCTGCGAATTTATGGTACATAATTACCATTTTGATAGGCTTATCACCCACCTCTTTTTACAAATATTATCTCTTTATCTGTTATTACATTTATATAATACCGTTTTCATATATGTATAATTTAAAAAAAAAGTGAGGCTTAAACACAGTAGAAACTTTACAAAGACTGAAATTTAACAATTTATGAAATATAACACATTCTCAACCCTTGTAGTATGACAAAAATTTAACTGTTGTTATTTCTTTGTTAAAAAAAAATGTAAGTTACATTACACAGCTTTCTTCACAGATAATTTTAGTAGTTTCAACAGTAGCTCTGGTTTCAGATTTCTTCTTCTCACGTTTAGCCTCTTGTGCAGATTTGATATGTGGACATTCGTATATAGGCATATTTCTAGGATGTCTAGGGTCAATAGTTTCTGGTAAAAGGGAATTGTAGAAGTAAGTTAGAAGCTCAGTAACCATTTTATTTTCCCAAAAATCCTTATCTTGTTGAATTTTCAGAGATATCATGCCTTCTGGAGTCCGTACAACGAAATTGCATATCTTCCGCCGTGAAATATGGAGGACTCCCTGTACTTGGTACATGTAGTTATGGCTCAGTTTTAACTGTGGTATTCCACCTTTCATTTCTAGGTACTTTATTTTACCTTTTGCAAGTCCATCTAATGGTGGCATAGATATAGCAAAGGATGGGCACTTTACTTCAATTAGTTGGTCATCGCCTATGTGGCCATCTGGCGATGCTCCTAAAAAAGGATATTCTTGGGCCATAATTAAACCACTTCTTTTAAATACTATGCCTGGATTTTCTCTTTCAAACTGAGAAATTGCCACTGATTATTTTTCGATGCCCCAATTTGTACTAGAATTTCCCTTGAAGACTTGGTACCTAATTTCCTTTACAACATTTGCACAAGAGGTTGTAGCCTTCATTTTACATATCTTCCCAAAGAACGATAATGTTATGCGTTTGCTATGTTCTACTTTCCATTTGTGTGAAGTGTTCTGTTCTCTTGTTCTTTTCTCTATATGTTCTCTGTTTTCAAGTTTCATCACATCTAAAAAAATTTCATTGGCATTTTTTCATACGTAGATTGTGACATGTCTGGTGTGCTCAGAGAAGCATTTTGACCATAATCACTATCCAAGTTCTTTTCATTCCTGTGTTCAACTCTCTTTCTGCCATGGAATATCAAACGGCGCCATCTCAGTTTTTCTGTCATTTTTTTCGCCTTCAGATAAATGTCTTTGTGTGAACTCCAGGACTTTTCTTAACAAATAACTTGTGGATAATTCTGTGCAACTCTCCAACTGAGTTGACATACGCTATGGCCGCTTTGCACCTTGTTTTATAGGAATTAGTCAGGGAAAAATTTATACGCTTTCCTCCAACAAACTTCACTACAAAAGAATTTTAGTTCTCTGCCATATTGTTGTCAACATCCAAAACAGTAATAACATACAAAGAGCTGGCGCACGGAAACAATATTCAGCAAAAATTATGCAAAAATGAATCAAAAACTATATATTTTTTAAATTCTAATACTTTATCAAAAATTCAATTTTCTTGTCATATTTTAAAATACTGTGGAAAGAAAACTGCAAAATATAATACAAATATTTAATTTTTGTAATATGAGAATTACTCCATATTTTTTTATATTTTGTAGCAGCATGAAAATGTATCTGTGCACCATAAACTAATGTTTTTATTGAGGTGAAAAAACCAAACTTCCCATTTTCGTCAGTTCTAAGACTGGTTGGATATAGCTATTCTCCTTTTGCTGGGAAATTCCATGATGAAAACTGGATTCATACGGCAAAAAGTCATAGCTGGTTTCCAAATAAAACATTTAGAATAAAATGTCTTCAGCGGCAAATTTATCAATGTGTTGACTTCCAGCCCAAGAGAGCTGTCTTGAAAATGATGAGATATTACTTTTGTCATGCGCGCATTATTTCGCCAACATATCGATTATGAGTAGTGAACATATCATCTCGGCTTCTTTGCATTTGGACTGCAATAGGGATGGTTTCATACTATGAAATTCCTAAGCAGTACCTTCAAAGATATTCCGTGCAAATAAAGCCATACAAATTTATAATGAATTCTTTTGGTAATTATATGCGATCAGTTTTCAATCTTAATTTGGAAAAAGATAAGCTACAACGTAAGATTATTATTATTATTATTATTAATTTTTTTTTTTTTTTTTTTTTTTGTGACATTTCGACTGTTACCATACAATATGTATACACTGATGTTTTAAAATTTTAGATACTTTAATTTTTCATTAATAGGATTTTATTACAAAAAATATGTTCTACAAATACGGATGTCAATAATAAATATTTGTTAAAGTGCCGGGGGGAGGGGCAAGGAGTGGGTTTAATGATTATCTCATTACACATTACAGAAATTGGCAAATAAAATGACAAGCTCCGAAACACATGAACATTTAGTCATGAAACTCTTCATAAGATGTTGAGATGGAAAACATTTTTCTACACTTGTAAACTTATTTCAGTGCATTCCTGCATACTAGACATTCACTTGTGGTAGAAAACTCAAAGTTGTATTTAAAAAAATGTTAAATGTGAGCACGAATGTACTGTAACCTATTTCATATTGTGTTCCTTTGTGTATTGGCCATTTGCAGCAAAATGAATGCATTTAAAGTTATTGATAGTTTATTCTTTCATGACTCCTGTAAGAAGGTTATTTTGAAAAATTCTATGTTATTTTGGAATGTTTTATATATACTATTTTTAACTTAAGCTGTTATCGGTCTTCATACTTTATAACATATTTATTTTATGAGTTTTCAGATTTTGGATAATGCGTAATTATTTGAAAATAATGCAAATTATTTGACATGTTACAGCGTTTTTAAAGAATTTCATTATAAATATACAAATTTTTTTTTTCGGGTCATTTCAATGACTATTAATTTTTCAGCTTATCGTATCATCGACAACTAGGTTATTGCGAAAATTATCTGAAATACAACAGATAAAGGAACGAGGAAGAAATCGGCCATTGTCTTCATTCAGGACATTCCGGCATTCGCCAGACGTGATATCGGGAAACACAAAAAACCTGAATCATGGTGACCATTCTGCAATTCTAACCGAGCTCCTTTTTATTGCGAGCTCAAAGTTTTACTTTGTGCTACTTCATTCTAATGGTTGTAATATTCCCACCTTCAGTGCTGCCTGCTTGAACATTGAATCTGTCTTTATACTTGTCTGCATTTAAAAAAATTCTGTGTTGATGGACAACAAGAAAAACCAAAACGGGCCAATCCGTTCCCTGACCTGGCTGTGTGCACCGACACTACGTGGGATGTGGGACAGGGCACGTGCGCTGCAGGTTTCTGCTGGATGAGCTGTTTCCCTGCTGGCCGCTGTGCATTCTTTTCCCCTTCCACTGCTGCGTCACCAGCTTTCTCTCCCCAGCAGCAGGAGGGGAGGGGCACAGAGTGCGGCACTCACCAGCCTCCTAGGAAGAGCTGGCAAGCAGAAACAATGTTTTATGTCAATTCATGCCATTTAACATTTTAAGCGATAACATTATGTTTTTATTTAATGGTTTTTTCCATCAAACTTCTATCTATGCTCAGATAGTCTCTTAAACATAAAAAACCTACAGGATGAAGTGTGTAAACTGTGCGAAAGTTCCGATTTCCTGCCTTTTTGTTACTTAATTTTGATATCGTTTTCTGCTTGTTTTATAAAAATTTGACTATGGAGCTATACATACGTCTTTCAATTTCATTATTTAAAAAAAAAGACACGGAAAACAGTTATAGTGCGGGAAAGGCACGTATTTCTGTAGACACTTACATCACTGCCTAAATTTTTACTAGGATGTCCCTTTAAATACTGTGGACATGGCATACTAAGCACACCATCGGCCAACATGGACAAAAGCACTGTTTAGCACACGTGGTAATTTAAGATCAGTAAAATCTCCGGCCCGTGAGTCGATGGAAATGAGAGTGCGAGCGTGGGGCAGAAAATAAAAAGAATTAAAGGTTCCGGACAAAATACACTTACTATGGCAGCTACTGATCAGACAAAGATGATGAAGTTCTCCGGTGATGTGAACATTTGCACTCTCCTTTGCCTGCCGAACTAGACTGAGAAGGATAACGTGAAGATGCCGTTATCTAACGAAGATCTTCCGCCAACTCCGTGAGGGAAAACCAAATTTATACATATACACTCAAATACATGTACAAAACAGAAACAAGCACAACAAGACACTCTGAGGAATTAAGGCATTAATTCTGACACGCTTTTATTAACATTAAAAGTTCAGTGTTCTGTTACTAGGCATGTCAGGTATATTGAGTTCGCTGGAAAAAGCCTGAACGGGCTTGCAAATTAAATAATAAATCATAACAAAATTACGTAGAACATTAGACCTCTAAATAGCCCTTCAATTACACCTTATTAATTTAAGTTAATAATTTAGGGCATCGAGTGAGAATTCAAGTTTGGGTGCTTGGCATGGTGACTGCTGGAAATACCAAGGTCAATTACGTTTTACTTTACATAAAACTGAAAATAAGAATATACTCTTTTAAAATTAAAAGAAACATAGCATGAACACGTAAAAATTATGTAGTAATTTTAGTGTGTCACCAATTGTAGTTTCGTTTCACCATATAAGCCACGTGGTCAGGCACTCCTTAATTTATTACACCTCACACAAGGAAAGCAAACAGGAGATAACATTTACCCGTGGTTACTCTAGACTCTACGTTTGGGGATCATAGCACTTTACCACAATTTACACGTATACCCTTATTTACTCTTGGCAAGGCGGGTCATTCTGGTCATGGGACGGATCATTAACCCGTTCAGCGTGAACAACATTAGGACCCATGCACTTGATGCACGGCCATGCGTGGCTGGTGCATGAGTGAGCAACATTTGTCTGCCTCACGATAAAGACTGCAAGGACTACGTCAACATATAATATCATTGATATGTAAGAATATGGGAAAGGTGAACAATTGCGACCAAGAAAGGAATCCAAGGAACACAAAATACCTTCATTTATAAGTGGATTCCATGCACAACAGAACAGAAGACAGAAAAGTCCATGTTACAGGCAGCAGACAAGTAAAATGCAGTCCTTGGTAGGGATGTGTTCACACTTGACTCTGATGCAGGATGTGCACTGTCTGTTCATGCTCAGTATGAGTTTGTTGATTAGCTCTTGAGGCATCATATCCCATTCCTCATTTAGCGCCAATTGCAGCTGTGGAATCATTGCTGGCATTTGGCAATAGGTCTCTCCTGACAATATCCCACACACGTTCAATTGGATTTATGTCCGTGGACTGTGCATGCTAATCCATACTGCAAATATCTTCGCTCTCCAATAGCTCAGTGACAGTTACTGTATGATGTGGTGTAGCATTGTCACTTATAATAGCATTGTTACTTAGGAAGAGGAAACCTAGGTACAGTATAATTCACCAGTGACAGAACCTCCTTGCAAGATGTGGAGCTCTGTACAGCAATACAAGCATGATGCCTCTTGCAATCTGGTGCCGTACAACATTTTCGGAGGGGTGATTGTTACCTGTTCTCTCCAGTTGTATATACATCCAGAATCACTAGTGAGAATAAATTGGCCCGCATCCATAAAGAGCACTTGACCCCATTGCTGAGCTCTGTAGTCTTTGCGTTCCTTGCACCACAGCAAATGCAGTGTTTGATGGTTAGGCTAATGGCATACACTGTACTGGTCGCCAAGGAAACAAATCACTTGTGTGAGGCCTCCTGGCGACAGTATATGGTGATATTAGGCATCCTTTAATGCATTGCGTGTACCTTGCGATTTCACCCACTTTCTACTGTTGATCTCTCGTTGCCTATATAATAATATACCGGTTACCTGTTGGTGTTGTTGCTTGTTTGAGACCACAACTAAATCTTTGTACAGCTGTTCTCATTCAAAATGCTATTCAAGCTTGATGATACATGATACTGTGTGCAATTCCAGACTGCTTGTCCACGCTAGCTACACTTTAACCTCCTTCCAAACTCCCAGTTATTTGACCTACGGTAAAGTCATCCAGATGTTGTCTGCAGTACTGCCTTTTGCACAACACTGCATAGAAAAACTGAAAGTACAATAAAATTAGCTGCTCTGGCTGTGTGAGAAATTTTAAAGTTGAAAAATATACTTTTGCCATCTTGGAAAGAAAATATTTAAGTTTGCCCGGGGTAGGACGATACCATGTTTTTGATACTTGGTACTCAATACAGTTTTCAGCTCGATACCTTCGATACTCAATACTCTTGAGTAAAAAATTTCAATAATGCAATCAAATTTTTGTAAACTACATTTTCATTGTTCTCAACCAAATTTATGAGAAAGATTTAAATCAAAAAGAAATCACACTAGTTAATATTACAAATGATGGACGCAAATTTGAAATTTATGTAACTTAGCGGTAGGCCTGTCAAGTGTTAAAAAAATTATAAATATTTATATGATACTAAAAAACACATCAGGCATGTCAATTTTTGAACTGAGAAAATTTAATAACTTATGTCTAGAAAAACAAGCATTACAATTTTTTCCCCGGATTAAGTCAGATAGAGGAAATGTGGGAACTGTTTATCGCCGGATAAAAAACAATAGCATTTCTTCTGCTACTGGAAGGAAGATAAATTTGAAATACCAGTTGTAAACACAAATGGCACATAGGAAAAAAAATGTACTTGCATTCAAAATGCCGAACATAAGTTCACTAAATTTTGACAGTTCAGGAAATGTAGCGCGGCCACAAAGTATCCTTGCGTCTCAGCTGACTGTCAATGAATAAAGTAATGAGTGTAAACAAACAAATGCTATGATCAATGTAGGTTACCATTCCATTCTACCTTACTTTTGTTTTGGCAAAGTCATACTGGTGGGCCTCCGGTAATTTTATTGCCAGTGGATTGGATGGGGTTGGGAAAGGCCTTTTGTTTAATGTCTTTCATGAGACTGTGTTTTTTTTTTTTTACCTCTTCTTACGAGACTGTATCATCTTTAATTACATATTGTTTTAGTGGACGAGTCGAAAATTTGCTCATATGAAAGAAACATAACCTGTCAAGTTTTAACCTCACTGAAAGAAAACGTGATAAATATGTAGTTTGTACAGTAATTCAAATATTAAACACATTCGCAACTTAAATATTTTTGGTGAAGTTCGTTTTCCATACAATAGATATTGATGCCCCGGCTAATAGCCAGTGGCGCTAGAGCCCATGACAGCGCTCATGTGTCATGTGTCCCGCACGTGCGTAAGGAGGCCGATAATTTTGAACTTTCCTATAAATGTTAATTTCAGGTTAAAATGTGTTATATTGTCTTTACAGTGTTTAACATGTCTTAAAATGTTTTAAAGTGCTTGTACTAATTTTAATTGTTTGGTTATGAATATTCAAAGTGCCTGCGGTGCCGAGATTAAGAACACTTAATATTCTGGCATGAACGCCATCACAAAGAGACATTAAAATAATATTGAAATTTGTAACAAAATTATAGAAATGTAAAACAATATTTTATTTTATTTCTGCCATTTTATTTTCAATATAAAATATTTCACTCTGCGTGCGTAGCACTTCCACTTATGTGAACTCCGTAGGCGACCATGATAGGTCCGTGTGACGTTTGTCTAAACTACAGAATTAAAATAAACTCTGCCGCTGCGTGACAATAGGTAAAATTGCTGACCAAGCCACGCGCCAATAAAAAGTATAGAATAAAAGTATAGATATGCTTGTCGCAATATTCAATACTTTCAATACAGCCCAGTATAGAGGGGTATCGAGGTTTCGAAGTATCAAAAGGCCCATCTCTACTGATAATTTACATTGTGAACACATATTTAGTGTGTTGTTATTTGAAGTATACTTACATGCATTCATGTAAACAATTGAGTTGCTCTCCTAAGGATAACTTTTTTTAAAACACAGATAAATTTTGCAGTGTATTTGTAAATAATTATCCTATGTGTGCCTAAAACATACACCTCTCCATGTAATTCTGTCCATCCACCATTTCACATTTCAAACTGTAACCCAATCAACTTCTCTCTCTTCTGCATTTTTCCTCTAGCATCTGCTTCAGCAGCCTCTCCTGCTGTGTTCTCCTCATGTGGCCATATCACTTCAGTCTCTTCTTCTTTATCCTGCCTTGAATGGACTCCTCTCTTAATATCTCTCTTACATTGTCATTCCTCATCTTGTCCATTCTTTTTACACTTATATCTTCTTTTCAGAATCTTTATCTTATTTGCATGTATTCTGTTTATATCTCTGTTCTTCACTACTCATATTTCTGCTGCTTATAATATATGCACCCAAAACATATGTAAACATGAAAATATTAGATGGTTTTTGAAGTTATGTAATATTATTAGTAATTCAGCAGTATAAATGTTCTGTGTAACTTTGGTAGGGTGAAAGGTTCACCTTTCACTATTAGCTTTTTCACTGTTGAGTTAACAATGTGGAGATTTTTTTGTCTTAGTAGCTCGACAACGTTGCAAGTTTCAGTCATCTATAATGTTGGGTACAAGCCCTAGTGAATGAATAAAACATCTAAAGATTGTGTTTGTTTCCCAATATTATGTGAAATTCTACAATAGTAGAAAAGAAAGAGTCAGATATTTCAAATAACCTTATGTAAATAGGTTTGTTTGTACATTGAGTTCTTGTTAATATGTCTACGAGACTCCCTTGCTTGTGCATGTTAAGTTACATTTTGTTTTGGTTATTGTAATTTGGTGTGAATGTGAATGGCTTTTGTTCATCTTCTTGTCACCTTTTTAATATCTCATTGTGATTTATGATAGTTTTGCCATAGATCATGACCTGAAGTAGCAGAAGTGGTCCTGTAGCAGCATTGTTAGTTTAGTAAGACAGGATCTGCAGCATTGGTTGTGAGACTCTCACTTGGCCGACATTCTTGGCCAGTGGTGGACTTGCCATCGTCAAAATGCAGAGAGCCCACGTGCCAGATACAGCTTCTTCGCTCCTGGTCTCCCATACTGTGATACCTAAAGTTGTCTATTCATGTGTAAACACATACAAGTTTGTCTATCTTAAATTTTTGTGTAATTCACACCCTTAAATACTTATGTGATTTCAGCCATACTGTTCTTATTCTTTATTTCATCACATTTTGTATAATGAAAATGTATATGGCATCAGTTTTATACATACATTTTTTAAAATAAATAAGGAACAACTTGAAATGAAATATTATGATACAGATCTATAAGTAAAACCTTGATTTGCTAAACAGTGTTCTAAATAACTACAATTTATGTGAACCACAATTTTCAGTACTTTTATTTTACAGTATGAAATTTAGGTTTTGTGTAATATTCTAACTATTAATTGAATATTTTAAATAATATAATTTTTACTGACATTAAAAACTACTATATTGAATCAGTAAACAATTATTGAAGTTACCTAAATGAAACCATAATAGTTTATCAAATTGCAGGCTGTGCCATGTATGTGTATGATGTATTTTATTATGTAATGTGCTAAATTACAATGTCAATATGGAAGTTGCAGGCAAAAACACCAATTTTGATCAAATGTCTTGACAGTCTTAAGGTTTTGTCTCTAGCAAATGTAATTATTTTGTAGTATAAAATATAATGAAAATAAATTATATTGAATTAGGAAACAGTTATTGAACTACTTATGTAAATAATAATCATAACAGTATATCAGACTTACGGCAATGTCAAATATGTATACAACATTATATGTTTTAATATTTAATAGATATTATTTTCTTATGTACTGTTCTAAATTAGTGTGTCAACAAGGACTTCACAGACAAAAAAGCACCAAATTTGGTGAAATGTCTTCACAGTCTCAAAGTTTTCTCTCTAATGAATGTAATTATTTAATAATATAAAATGTGATGAAAATAAATTATATTGACTCAGTAAACAGTTATTGAACTACTTATGTAAATAAAAATCATAACACTTTATCAGACAAGGTCATTTCAGATATTTACATGACATATTTTACTGTGCAATGTACTATACTAGAATGTCAAAAAGGACTTCACAGACAGAAAGCACCAGTTTTGGTGAAATGTCTACACAGTTTCATGATATGGTTATAAACCCTTCCAATCTTGTTTTTACATTACACATACATACATTAGTGCAAAGTACACCATGTGGGATGTTTCAGAGTCCGTAATTTATCATATGAAATACTTTAAAACAGTCCTTCGGAAAACAGATGCGCTTCAAGGCAGCCGAGTCCACGTGTCTCGGTGGGACCAGGGGCAAGAGGTGTGTTTTGCAAGCATTTGAAACTGCCAGTTTTTTATTTGTAATTTATAAGTTGTGATTTTTATTTAAAATATTTTATGTGTTAAGTATACCATCCCTGATGGGACCCATAACACAAGAAATGAAGCAGTACAGTAACAGAAAAATTGCATGTTGCCCATTTCCAATCCTGCTACCTGGGAACTTCAGTTTTGATGGAAGTGTGTGTCATCCTCATTGGCAAGGCGTATGTGCCCCTTCACATTCTCTCTCCACTAGTGTGTACAGTATGCTTATAATGCCAGTCACTATTAACTAACCAACCCATATAGCCCTGCTTGGATTATTGCTTTGCATGCAGAGCAAGCACAATTAAGAGATTAACACTTGTCTGCCTTGTGGTATAAGGAACAGCTGTATTTTTATAGTGATTATTTCCCACACTTCTTTCAAAATAATTTGCCACCCATGAACCGTGACTTGTGTATGCACCATGTATTGTTCTCACTGTTATGGTGTGTCACTGTTAACCTGCTGCACAAAGTCGTTGGCCTGTTGGCAGCAGTAACTGAAGTGGCATGTTGTGGACATGAGCTGATATAATAAAGTGGCATGTTTAATTCACGACTATCAAAAAATGGCTGAAAAAGACTTGTTTGAAATGTTTTTAATTACCTTTCTCAGCAGCATAGAATGTTGCCTTTGTAGCAAATAGCTGTACTTGCAACTGAAATGTCTGGCGTGTTTGCTGCAAGTATTTTCATTACACAGAAGCAGGTTTGTCATATGGGTTAGTGCAGTCAGCAGTATGCTGGCTAACTGCTGATAAATGCCATAATTGCATAAGGCACTTTGTCAGAAGTAAATAAGATATGTGAAGTGGATGGCAATGGACATAGTACTTGAAAAAATTTCTTCTAAGTCCAGAATAGAGCTTGACAAATTGAATCCAACCTGAATGCAGTATTATTAATATTAAAGGAGTGAGTATGCTGTATTGATAATCATGTTAATTGTGCGAGATATGGTTTTGAGATATTACCTGTAGCATCACATCAAAGTATTTTAAGCAGCTACTAATTGTTGTTGCCTGTTTTGTTTACATTGGGTTGAAAGTAAGTGTGAAAGCAATAGATGCAAAAACATTGGGTTAAATAATAAAACAAACAAGGACGCCAGAAAGTAAATGAGGCAGAAATTACCAGACTGATGAATTAAACAAACAATGAATATTTGTTTACTCATTCTGATTTCTTTTTAGTCTCATTTCCATTATGTAAAGTGACTTAATTCCTTCTTATTTTTCAGGTCTGTAAGTTTTATGCCATTTTATACATTTTCAGCAGCATACAACACAGCTCCAATAGCATTTGTCTGAAATAATAGTTCATTGAAGTCCAGCTTAATTAGTTCACAGTCGGCTGAGCACTTGTGAAAGTCCTGTGGTGTTTTATCTTACAGTCCAGCAAATACCATTCCGGCTCCCGTGAAAATTACCTTTGCTGCATGTGGATATGAAAGTTATTATCTTTGACACTGTAAAGTTTTTTCTATTATGCAAATTCTTTTCCCAGTGTTCATTACATGAAAAGAAACAAATTCCTGTGTGTCTGTGTGGAGCCGCAGTGATGTAGTTGTCAGACTACTCGCCTGCCACCAAAGCAAACTGGGTGTGGTTTCGAGTGGGGTGACCTGGATTTTTGCATGTGGGAAACGTGGCAAACATTGCTGTTGGCCAGCAGGTTTTCTGGAGGCGCTCCCATTTCCCCACCCTTGCATGTTGCTGCTTCATCTTTGTCTCACTCCTCCTTTACCGGCACCAAGACGTCACTCTTAATCACCGACCAAAACCTCTCAATCTAAACCCAGTCTGTGCATCTGTTTTGAACATTACATTTTAAATTACAATTTACAACTGTGTGTTTAATCTACTGGCAATGTAACCATAAGGACTCCATTCCATGTTATTTTTTGTTTACACAGGCGAGTCATCAGTTCTGCGACAAATGGCAAGAGGACGTTCCTTGCAAAATTGCAGTTAGAAAATGTTTAACAATGAATGCCAGGAAACCACTCTTAAGGGCAGGAAACCCTTGTGAAGATGGGGTTGCAATTATGAACTTTATTTAATTACACTGAAACCATGTTATATTAAAGGATGAATTTCTGTAGGCATGCCAAAAAATTCAGTCACTATAACATGTAAATACCCATGTTGACCTATCCCATACCCTACATAGTAAAATGGAGGATGCGACCCCCTTCAAATAGTGAAAAAAAGGGTCTTTATACATCGTTAGGTAAATTATGATCACTGCCTATGAATTACCATTGCAAGACGTAAAAAAAATGTTATCTTGGTAAGAAAACCTCCGACGAATGGTTTGCGAGAAAACAGACCTCCAATATATTAAATGCCTCATAAGCATTACGTGGTATTTAATATCTTGGAGGTCTGTTTTCTCGCAAACCATTCATTGGATGTTTTCTTACAAAGAGGACTTGTTTTTAAGTCTTGCAATGGTAATTCATAGGCAGTGATCGTAATTTACATAACAATGTATGAATACCCTTTTTTCCTTATTTGAAGGGGTGGTAACCCCCATTTTACTATGTAGGGTATGCGGTAGGTCAACATTGGTATTTGAATGTTACAGTGACTGAATTGTTTGGCATGCTTACAGAAACTTATCCCTTAATATCACATGATTTCAGTGTAATTAAATAAAGTTCATAATTGCAACCCTCTCTTCACAAGGGTCTCCTGCCCTTAGAAGTGGTTTCCTGGCGTTCGTTGTCAGACATTTTCTAACAGAAATTTTGCAAAAAACGTCCTCTCGCCGTTTTTCGCAGAGCTGATGACTCATCCTGTATAAATGCAGTTCATGGCCAATTATTTACTAAGCCAAATTTCACAAATTCTCAGTTTAGTGTCAACTAGCTAAGAAAACTTTATTTTTAATTAATGAACATGTAAATATGCATGACGTCACGTATGACAGGTTCAAGAGAACAGGAGTCGTGTCAGCTGCCCTGCTTCTGCATAGGAGAGATCCTGTTATTTCCCGTGACCAAGGGATTCTCAGATGAAATGTGATGGCAGTGTGGCAAAGGGAAGATGGGGAGAAATCGGATTATTTGCAAGAACCATGGAAGCGTCACTGAATACATATAAATGTCTAACTTAACTAAAGCAACAGCTAATAATGGCAAGAGAATTTGTTACCATAGTAAATTACTGGTATATGAACATTTACTGCATGCCATGTCTGGTACATTGACATCAATGTCACCAGACATGGAAGCTGGTAAGAAAAATGCAACACATCATGATATTCAGCAGCTTTGCACATCAAAAAATTGAGAAAAACCATTTTTATTTTAATGCCATTTTTCATAAACTACAGCATAAAAAAAAAACAATAAAATGAAACTTTCTGTATCTGTGCTGTGTTCCATCATGTTGCAGAAACACATGCTCAGTTTCACAACTTTTACTATAAATTCTAAACTTTCAAGACCATGATGTTAGGAGCCACTCAAATCTCTCTCCACTCCACACTGTAAAGTCACAAGAGTTAATCTCGAGCTCGTGTTTACAATGAACTGCTGTACAAGAGCTCTGTTGGTATATGGGCATTGCTTTACGTAAACTTTGAAATTTAAATTTATTTACTTTATTGGTAGTTTTTCTGTGAGTTTCAATATTGTGCCAAACAACTCCATAAATTGCAAGACAAAATGGTTCTCTGAGCAATCTTTCACTGATGCATTGACCACCACTAGAATAATAGCTAACATCGTTAACCTGCTAGTCTTTTTGCCTCAGTAGCACAGGACTGGAAGGTGAAAACATGGTGATACAAAAAGTTTTTCGCATGAATGATGCTTGAAAACTACTTGTGTTTTCTCTTGGGTTGAAGCATTCTGGCAGCCCTTTACAGTCCAGCATAAATACCCAATGTTTCTTGTAAGAGCAGGAGATTTCTGAGCCCAGTCGAAGAAGAAATGTCCAGCTAATGATTCATCTATGTTCATTACTGCTAGGTCAATTGTGTGAAATATGATTCAAATAAACCTCCATTTATATAACATTAGAGAAACTCATTTTAACTGGTAGAAATATTATAATCGAAATGTAGGCATTTCTGCAAAATTGAGAAATCTAACTTTGGCTGCTAACATTGTTAGACTTCATAACGAGAACTTTCTGAGCATGTAACAGTCTTAAACAAGGACTATCTTGCAACAAACTGTTAGTTAAGAATTGCAGTACGTGCTGCATAAGCACTTTAATGTAAGATGTACATTTGTTTACCTTTCATTCATACAACGTTGTGCAGTAATGTTAGCTGTTTACTTTCTGACATAAACCAAGTTTTCACAGCACTGTAAAAAGTCAACATACTGTCTGGGAACATACCTCAATCCTTTGCTATATTTTCAACCTGTTTCACCTGGTAAAGTTTGTTCCAGTTACAATGCATCAATTGTTGTCAAGAGCTAATTTGAATATTAAGAGTGAATAGAAGATGGCAATTTTCTGAGTCGTGAATATGAAATAGATGTATTAATTTTGTATCTACAACAATATGTTATTTTGAGTGAGCAGATAACATCTTGAGATCAGCAAATACATTTTGATAATGAACAGACGACTTAGTGTAATTGAACTATTTATAAGTTATAGTCTTTAATTCTCAATTGTGTTTTTTTGGAAAACTTGTGACTTTCTTTATGGTTGTTGAATAAGCAGTCTTGAACATTCAGTGAATCACACTGCTGCTAACAACATTACTAAATTTGTTACAGTGCACAGCTTTCTAACATCTTCTCATTTATTCAAGATTACATAGTTTCTCTTAGTAATTGCCATGAAGACACTGGCAAAACAGATTTTCAAGATATTTTAAAGATTATGTACTGTGTCATAAAGAGGATGACTGACATTCAGAATGATTCAGAAGATATTTCATTAAATGAATACAGTTGATAATATCATAATAACAAACTTTTGGTTTGTGATTGCTGCAGTATTAGCTGAGAATTATTTTAAAACAGGAGTTCTTAAAACAAATCAAAAATACCATATAGATTTAAAAAAAAAAATCTTATAAAGTGTAATGGTAATATCAAACGCTAGCTAGACATACATGAATGTACAAAACTATATGTATCTATTGTAAGTCTACATTATTAACCTTAATGTGTTACACATATCTGAATGTAATATTACCATGGTTAAAGATTATAAAATGTATGAAATACTAAAATATTGCTAACGTAATTAGTTTATATTGTATAGTTAAAATTCCGTTGGAATCACTTATAAAATTAGGTTTTGTAGCATTATTAATAGGAACATCACACGGGGTTTAAAAATGTTCGTCCTCACTGGCTGACTGGGGCCCGAACAGTGTGTAATGTGGGGTGCATGGCTTGGCTTGCTTGGCTGCTTGGAACGAAGTCTAACACTGTTTGGGCCATCTGCTGGGCTGTGTGGCTTGCGACCATGTGGTTACCTGGGTAGAGGACTTTCGGATGGGCTGCTGACCCAGTAGAGATTCTTGTTGGTGGTTGCTGGTGCTGCTGCCGGAGCTGGGTGCAGCGGTGTTGCTTTAGCTGCAGTAGTTGGAGTAGCTCCGGGTTGGGCTGGCGCTTTGGTGTCCCCGGAACTATGGTTTGGCGATTCCTATTGGTGTGGTGATCCAGGGGTCTTTGTAGAGGCTGAAAACAAGGACGGGGAGGGAGGCGGGAAGTGAAGTCTTTCCAGCTGGCAGGCTGCTTGAGGTCATTCCCAGGGGTTATTGTTACAGAGTGCAGAAGGGGTTGGGGTGCAGCTCTCGTTAGACTAAGAGACGGCTGTGGTTTTGCTCTTCTGCCACTTTGTCCTGCGCCTCTGGGTGTAAGCTGTAAGTAGGATCTATGACTAGCCTCGCGAGAGGGAAGCAGGCAACAATAGTCCCTAACTGAGTGTTCTGCCACAATTTAAGCAGAGCAGGCAGAGAACCGTACCCATTTCCCCAACTGGCGACACAGAGCCGCAGTGGTTGGAAAGGTGGGTTTTCCCAGAGGCGTCTGACAAACAACTATGGGTGTGGGTACAAGGGCGGTTAGACCTCCAGGACCAGTCGAGTACTCCCTCTGGCGACAGTTCAGCACAGTGGATGGAGTACAAACTGGCTGGTTGACTAGCCTCCTAATGGATTTCCTTGCTAGTGGTTGGGCTCTACCTTACTGTACACAGGGTGCACAGTATGGGTGGCCGTCGAACGTGTGGGTTTTCGATGTATGTGCGTCCTGGTGGGAAGAGCCCACAGTCCTACGCTAGGTTCGGAAAACAGGTGTTAAAATACATGTTCTGCTTCACTGTGTTGGGCATGGTATTTACGTGGGAGCAGCAAGTCACCCTTGGAATGATTCTCAGAGGTTAAGAGAGAACTCTTGTTTATTCTGAGAGGAATAGACACAGTGGGCCCGTACTACCTTCTAACTACCACAAGCTGACTGAAAGTATTGTCTGCACAAGCCATGTGAAGGGGACCTGGTTCTAGATTGGACAAGGTAGTTCGTCTAGGTAGCTAACTAACTCTATACCATTGTCCTGAAGGGCAGTGGGGTGATTGCCATTACCGGAAGGGTAGGCAGGCAAGGGAGGTGTCAAAGCTTCGGGGGTAGCTGTTGAGCTTCTGGAAGATGTTGAAGTCAGCAGAGAGCTCCAGCACACATGGTGGTGGAGTGAGCTGTCGCAGTGGTACTGGCTCTGAGGAGAGTCCGCAAACAACTGACGTTATGGGCGACGCGCGGGCGGAGTCAGGAGGTGTCTGCTGGTGGTTGGAGTGAGGTAGGGGGAGTCATCCCTCGGCGCACCCTGGAACTGCTTGACCTTGGAATTCGGTCTCGGCCACTTGACCAGTGGCTCATTCATGCTTGGGGGGCTGGGGGGGGGGGGGTCGCATGCTTTCTGACAGCGGGTGTACAGTACAAACTGACGTGTCTATAATAGCCCCTGCAACAAGGGCTGTATCTTGAAGGTAGGCTGGTAGCTGTAGTACTGGTTCGGACCTGCCTGAAGGACAAGGATGTACGCACTGATGAGGGGAAGTTGTTTGAGTAAAGTGTCAGAAAGGGTCACGCGTCCAATTTCTCGCCCCCTTTTTTTTCTGTTGCGACGTAGACCCATCTGGGCGAAGGAAAAAAAAATGTTTTGGCAGTGATGTGGACCTGTCACCTCACAAGAATTCTGGTTGCGTGTCTGTAGTGCTTGTTCCTTTGTGTGCTGGGCTCTGTGATGCGGTGCCACGCACTGTGCGAGTCACTTGGAGTGGCGGCTGGAGTAGCGCTCTCTCTCTCTAGAACGCGCAGCTGGTGGTGGGTCAGCTGGGCAAGCGTCCAGCTAATGGAGATGTGTTGGCAACATAATGTCGGGTGTGGTGCATGTACCCTTCTTTCTTTAAATGTGCCGCTGTACAAGAATCAGCTGAAGGCTGTGGTTACTTAATTCAAGAATAGTTTTACAGATCACAACCTGTGGGGGAAAAAATAAAAAGACACAAGTGGCACATATAAAAAATTGGACACTTGGAGTATTAGCAAGGTCTCACTCATGAGAGGCATGTTGGTTGCTAGATTTTATCTGCCATGGTGCTGAGGGCAAGGAAAAACGTGGCTCTGCTTTGTAGCTATTCTAAATGTGTCGTACGGCAGGTAGCAGTTACGTGTGACATATCGCTAAGGGGTTTGCCTGCGCTAGGCCTTCCGTTACCTAAGGCGGGCGATAACTACCTAATATATACAACATGAATACACTGAAATAAATTAAGCTAACACAATGTTGTACGGACTACCTACATTAAATAGAAAATCATGGTAAACCCGCAAAGACAAATGAGAACTGTAAATACTTACAACAATATTCCTTTGAAAATTATTTACAAACTTTCATTTTTGGCTTGTTGGCGAGTGTCCTTGGTTTAGTTCAGACACGGACCTGGTCACACCTGCTTCTTAGAAAAGGGAAGTCTCTTAGCACCGAATTCAGTGTGATGTCTCTGCATCAAATTCTTTACACTATTATTCTGGCATCAATATCGTCCTTAGGTGCCGTAAAACTAGTTTTATGTGGTACAATTTACTGATTTTATACTAGGGCTTATTTACATGATTTTTCTTCTATCTTTTTTCACTTTCACTGGCTTGTGGCAGCTATTTACGACTGCCGATGAAAACTGCCTTTACGTGAGTTATCAGTGGTATTTTACGAGCTCTTTGAAAATTTTAATGGTTGCATGAACTTGACATATTTGCATAGTCTGTCACTGGTTTTCCTATAATAGTTACAGCAATTTAGGGCTGTGTAAACAAACTGTTCGTCCGTTAACAAAATTTTCACGAGACAGCTATTTTCTTGGTAGTGTTCCACTGTTCATTGAGCACATTACTACTTACTGTGTTTGCAGTCGAATCTTCACTGGCCGGCCCTGCCTTCTCATGGCTGCATGCAGGAGATACGGCAATGTGAACTGGGACGTGAGGCTCCAGGGCGAATCTCGGTACCGACCAGGCTACGGTAGGCCATGGCAGGCATGGGTTGCTGGGGGCCACCAGACACCGGAGGATATCAGAGGCATTCTCCTCTTGGAGGGGTGGTGGCTGGGTGGCTGTCAGAGTCCGAGGCTCTTCGCACTCCTCGGCTTCATCGGCGTGGCTGCTGGGCTCATTCTCTCGTTCGGAAGGGAGGGTCCGGGTTTTCTGGCTTGCGGGTGGTCATGAAAATGGCGGCAGAGGTCTGCCCTCAGGTCCCTCGGTATCCAGATCCGCCATGATGCCCTATGTTGACTGCTCCACTACCAGGCAACGACGTCTCGGAGTTCAAATCGCTGGCGGTACTGCTGGAGAAGTCTCTGGATTTTGGGATCTTGCTGCTGTTTATGGGTAATTTGGTATTTTCTTAGCTGAAGCTGCAGCAGTTGGAGGTGCTCTTCGGGGCTGTAGCTAGTAGGTACTTTGGGAGGGGGGGGGGGTTAATTCTCTCTCGCTGGGCTTCTGTAGGCTCTCTGCTCGGCGTGGCTCGCTCTTACTCCTCTAATGACGTGCTGGCAGGCGGCGCGAAGCAGGTAACTGGCTTGGACGTATTCTTACAGTAGCGGAGTCAGCTAGATGAACCCATCTCTGTCTGTCTCACATACAAGGCTATCTTCCTTCTCTCTCTCCCCCCTCTCTTTCTCTCTCCCCCCTCTGCACACTTATTCTCTTCTCCCTCTATCCTCCATCCCTCCCCCTCCCTTTACCCCTTCAACCTTCTACTCCAACTCTTCTCTCTCCCTCCCACCTACCTCCTGATGGCCTGCAAGCGGCGTGCGTCTTCGTGTAGTGTAAGGTGAGTGTTGCGAGGAGTATCCGGTGTCAGTAAGGCCACCTTCTTGATTATAGTGTGCCGACCTACATCAACAGCTGTAAGGCTTGGCTACGTACAATATGATTCTTACGAATCTGAGGAGAGAGCAAACATATTGGCCAGCACACGGAATAAGCTGCGCCCCTAGGGGAGCTGACTGTCTCAGCATGGCATACTGCATTTGTGATGCAAGCTACGAAAAGAACAAAAACAACTTTTCCTCTACAATTTATGGTTTAAACTATGTATTAAATGAATGTTAACAGTTTCGCTTGTATGAACAAAAATATACAGGGACATCGAATAAGAATGGTACAGTTTCAAAAAACCACAGCTTTAAAACTATTTGACCGATTTGGTTGGTACTTGTACCAAATGAATAGGAAGAATCAAAGTTTTGCTTACCTTAATTTTTTTCTGTGGGCGCTCCATTTGTAGCTGTGCATATGTCCAGGCGATATTTGACCTCCATTTACGTATTCCGGAGCACTGTCGGCGTAATTGCCTCAATGGCTGCAGTGATTCTCTGATGCAAATGCTCCAAATGTCGAATCTTCACAGCGAAAACAATGTTCTAGACCTAACTTCAAGAAAAAGTCCAGAGGGTTTAAGATCGAGGCTTCTTTCCGTGCCCTTTTCTTTTAACATGAATGCATCGAATGCAAAACTTTTGGGCCGATTTTCCGGTTCAATTTCTTGCCTCAATTGAATCGCTTAGGAATGCCATCTCAAACGTGTATGAAGAACATTTTGCATGGCAGGCTTCGGAATGCCAAGCTCCAAACTGCGGTGGGCAATTGACTTATTAGCTCTGCGCACACAAGATAGCCTAAGTTGTTCCGCCTATTCTTGCCCATGGCCATCCTGGTAATATATTATCTTCTGTCCGGTACCGGTTTCTCTGTAACTTTTAACCCAATGAGAAATAGCTCTCTGTTTCGGTACACGTTGTTTAGGATTCTGCCGTCTGAAATTATGTTGAACAGTCACTACAGACGTGAACTCCGCGAACCACAGGACATACTGTGATTTCTGCTGCACGGTCGACATCTCACTGGAGGGGTCGGCGCAGATGCCAGATGGTGCTCTCGCCCCTGCCATAATCTCAAGATCGGTGCGAGACTGTCGATAACCCCTGTTAAAGAATTCGTCTTTCCACTGCAGTTTGGTGCAAGAATCAGCTAATTCAGTTAAATAGTTTTGTCGCTATAAAGTTATGAAATTGTACTATTCTTTTTCGATGACCATGTATTTATGAAATATCTGACCCCTTTTTTCAACAAAATTCAGAGTTCCAATACTAGCTTACCTGTTTATAAATCGCACTCATACTGAATCAGTATGTTCTGCACACCATACCGATTGTATTAAATGCAATTTGATTGGAAAAAAATATCTAGGAGCAAAGCCTAGTATACGGGTAATTGAGACTTTTGATTGTTATATTTTGAAAACTATAATATTTGACAACTAATAACTGCATTAAGGGGGCTCTTTCATATAACCAAATTAACGCACAACAGAACAAGTTGCAATACAAAGACTATTGGTTTTGCCAGCCGACACCTTCCGTCATCTCGTCTGCTCACTAAAGTGGGGAATGCGAGTGTATGGGCAAAACGGGAAAACAAAAGATGTACTTCACCATCTTACATTGATATCGAGAAGAGGGACATAGAAAGTACTTTGTCACACATAATGCACTCAAATTCTTTAACAAATTGTGACAAAAGATTTTCTTTTAATACCACAATCTTGATGCCTTGTTAAACTGTCATTTCGTGGTTCACAGGATCACACTTATCAAGGTCACCCCTAGCTAACGATAGGGTGTTCTTTTTTACTTTGTAAATAAATAAAGTTAAAATACACTAAAATATCTGTATCATTTTAGATATTTGTTTTTTTTTTTTTTTATGTGTTTAATTATTTTCTTTTTTTTTTTTAATGGCAGTTTTACGCCAACATTTTGACGATTGCTCACTGCGAAAAGTGCTTTGCGGAATGTACAACTACAGACTGCCGACTACACAGCTGCGAACTGCAGACGGCCGTCTGCGGACTGCACAACTGCGAACTGCACAACTGCAAACTGCCGACTGCACAACTGCGAACTGCCGACTGCACAACTGCGAACTGCAGATTGCGGACTGCACAACTGCGAACTGCAGATTGCGGACTGCACAACTGAACTGCAGACTTGCCGACTGCGGACTGCACAACTGCGAACTGCAGACTGCCGACTGTACAACTGCGAACTGCGCACTGCACAACTGCGAACTGCAGACTACATAGAGACTAATACCGGACAGCTGTATACGAACACAGGCGAGCGTGTGAACAGCAGCAGCGAACCGAGCGGCTTGAGGTGGCAAACGCCCGCGAACTTTGAATCTGTGTATAAGTACAGTGGACATAACGAGTGCATTTGTGCACGAAATGTAGTATTCTTACAAAGTATTTTGTTTGGAACATTTTTCTTTTTATTTTGTATTGTACAGGTGTCTTAATGTGTGCACAGTAGTTTTTATTGACATACTTTTTCGTAACATCTATTGCGAATTAATACTATTGTGTTGGTAATTTTGTACAAGAATCATATTCTAAAAACAACATTAATTACCTTCCTCATTACAAAAATAAAAAATTATAAAACTAAATTTGTTGCTTTAGCAAGTATGAATATAGTCCCTCTAGCTAAATACTGATTTAATGCGCATCTCCAGCGTACGAGTATCAAAAATTAAAAAGGAACAAATAGGTTTAGTTCCCACACAGTAAAATATTTTTGGAAATTAGCTTCTTGAAAGTTGCTGCTGTGTTGATTGTATGTTTGTCATCCACGACCTTGTAGTCCCAAACAACAAGGCAAAATTAATCCTAAATATATATCACTGACTTTTTTTAAATCAAGGACATATTAATGACAATTATTTCTGTTTTACTGGCCAGTTTCTCGTCAGGTTTTTTTTTTTGGGTCCGTGAAAAAAGTAAGGTTGTGTTTAGTAAATTGTTTATACCAGAACATGAATGTCAAGCTTCGGAAACTTGGGTTTCATGTTATATACGTGCTGGGAATAACGAGTAAAAATATTACAAAGATATTTGTTAGTGGAAAAGCAAATCCGAAAATGAAATAAATTTTGCAGAACTAGTAGTGTAACTGAAACAATTATACACAATGCAAATGCCATGGTAATTCAATGCACGTAAATCACTAAAATCATTAAAACTATATAAAACATAAGCAATTCCCAGTTTAAAATGTACGACGGTAAATGTAAACAAATGTGTCGCCGCCTCAAGCCGGTAGAGCGCAGGGCAACATTTTTCGCACGGAAAATCGTCAGCTGTCCGGTATTAGTCTCTATAGTATTTGACCAAATGCTCATTCTGGAAGGGACCTAACAGTAGCCTGCGTATAGGGCGGTGAATTGGTGTTAGTGGCCTAGGCAGGGTGCGGAATGACATGGCGTGTTCTAGAGGGGACGAACAGCCAATCAGAGCGCTCCGACCCAATTCAGCGTTAGGGTTGGTTCACACAATTAAAAAAAAAAACCGGGACACAGAGGATAGGTCAGAACAGTAGGATATTCAAACGACCAGATATCTTGGGCGAAATTGATTCATAATTGAAAAATTACCCCAGTTATGACTTGTTTGGCGGTTTCTCAAATACGTTACGTATCACAAGCGTTTTATACTTCTGTTAACATAATGTTATCAAAATTTTGGTGAAATTGAAAAGTTATTTATATTTTATTTATAAATGATACTATTTCGTTGTTAATTAATATAAATAAAAACAGGGAGAAAATAGGAGTGTTGGCAATGCCTATTAAGAAATAGTTCTTATGCAAAATATTATTACACTGAGGGCGCACGAATACAGTGCGTTGTCCTTTTGGTGTAATCTTATAGGCGTACGTCGGGCCACTAAAGGTCTTACCCGGTCGTGATTCTAAGACGTATCCCAGCGAAGCAAGATATTTGCATTTTAGTGTGTTTTAATGAGAGGTTATTATGAATTGCTGAGAACATTTGTCGGTTTGAAAATTCCAACTTGTAGTTGAATTGTGAAACAGACCAGAAGGCTGACGATTGCTGTCGGAATGCCGTTACATGCGCAGTGCGTACTGCGTCATGTGAGGTTTGTTCCGTTAGCTCGGCCGCACTCATCAGTATCCATCTGACGTCATTGTACTAACTTCCGGACAACCTTGTGATGCATCGACCGCACGGGCTCGGGGTGGACAAGCGCCTCCTTGTGACGTCGCGCCATTTTCGCCCGCGTTTCTAGAAGATACTGCAGAACGCTACTTAGGATCACATGAATATATAAATGAGTAAACAGTCTTGTAGGCTGTTCCCGGTAAAGTGAGCACTTCAGAGGCCCGAAGGCCTTATTCATAGCCAGAGCTTCGTCCAAGGACGATCCAATGATGATCTTCCTCGGAGTTGGTATGAGGTTAGTCCGGACTAAGGCTGGACTAACTATATAGTATTCATAAACCCCGACCAGAGTAGGACTAACTTTAGTCGAGGGATCATCGCAGTACCTACACTGTTGCCAGATGTACTGCACATGCGCAGTGCAGATTCTCGTCTCAAATATAAGCTGTACTACGAAAGGAAAGTCGCGCTTGAGGCGACGCCCACATTAAAAGTAGCTTAAATCATTTTAAACAGAGATTGTCCTTTTACGTAATGAAAACGTTTATCGTCAATTGCAACTTATTCAATTTTCATCTATGATTTATACTTTCGTAGTATTTTAATTTGTTAAACAAAAAGCATGTATGACTGGATAGAGCAGTGGATAAGGTTTTTGCTTTGCATACGTGAACTGTAGGTTCGAAAATTAATTGCTCTTTCAAATTTTTTCATTGCGACTATTTCTTTCGACGGCAAATATATGTAGCCTAAACTAAATTATTTTCTTTAATACTTTTTTTTCACATAATTGCAACAAAGTTGTTGTTTGAAATTTTTTCATACAGCTGACTCTCCATACTATATTGTAATACCGCAGGATGGACATAGAAAAAAATTAATATACAGTATTAATAATCGTATTAATAAATGTTGATTTGCCGTAGCACTCCCGTATGCACTGGCAGTATGGGCAGGTTTAATTTATTTTACTGTAATACTGTCTTTATAATAATAAAACATTTGTATTTTAATGCAAAATACATTATAAAATAGTTAAAATTTTCTTAGCCAGACAAGATTCGAACTTGCACCCTTGTGCACTTAAACCCACGTTGTTACCATTGAGATATCAGTACACTTTTCACACCAAAATATTTTACTTTATAAATTGCCGCAATAAAATGTGTATTAAAATTCTCATCGAAAGTATTAATATCACAGCTGGCATAAGCATCTCTTTTCAGAGAAGGGATTTGATTGACACAGAAATAGAAAGGCTTTGCCGTAGCTTAACACTGATTTATTATGATTATATTTGTTTGAAATATTATTCACGTAACATTTAATCCATTAGATTGGCATATCTTTGCTTACAGATTGAAAGAATCGACCTTAAACATATTTTTTGTGTTTCGTAAACATTATCTAGTTTTCACTAGAATAAAACTGGCTTATTTTATGTTCGCTGTGTTTCTTTTTGACTTTAATACGTCGTTAGTCCTACCGTAAGTCCGGACTAAAAGTTAGGCCGTACTAAAGCAAGATGATCCTCGGTTAAGCGATAATGTGGCTCTCTGAATACGAACTATTTTGGTCGGAAGATGATCTTTTCCTAGTCTTGGCTAAAACGACTATGAATGAGGCCCCTAGTTACTTTTTGCTTTCAGCCAACTCTTATCCCTTAACCATGTTTCACAATAAATATTGCCATGTGTTTAACAAACACAGTATGTCTATTCTACTGCACTCGGAAGTTAACGTCTAATGCTAAAATAAAAAATTACTGAGTATTATTATAAATGAAATGGCTTTCAAAAGTGCTCACTTTACCGTGAATAGCCTATAGTAACACTGCCAGAATGAAATATGAGTCAAGAGTTTTTGAACGACGAGGTGCAAACCATAAAGAAAAATGGTTGCCAATGTCAACCCCTTTCCATGAAGCAAGAAGGGTTGGCACCATATGCGTGCATTAAAAAAATATAAAACTTTGGCATTTGTTGGGGTGTTTTACCCTGCCGATTATTAACGTACTCTACATGGTAACTTGCGTTTTTGCCCTACACGCCACAGTTGCCAAGAAATAAATACATTATATCCTAAAACCTAAAATGTTGTGGACCAATTTTCTACCAATCTAAGAGAAACATAAGAAGACGTAACAAACGAGCGAGCGACAGTACAATTACGCGCAAAAACACTCTTAAGACGATCCAACGAACACTGAGACGAACGCAAATAAATATGCGAGCTCAAAACGTGACATAACAATGAGTACAGCAGAGAAGAACACACAAGCCGTGGCTCTAAATGTTTGGGGGTTTAGGGTCGAAATATTTTGAAATAGAGAAGCATGCTAAATACCCAAATACCTCCGTAAAATCGTCTGCTATTGTTTGCCATTTCTCACGCGTTTTATCGTGCAAATAATGCGAATTAAAAATAAAAACAAAGACGAAAGAAAAACCCTACGACGAATTACAAGTGCGTAATATTGTTCGTTACTCATTTTCGTTGCACTGATGGAAATTATACTTCAAACGGTTTGTGTAACAAAAATTACAACTTCGTAAAATTGTTGTTTTTTTAAATGCATGGTTTCCTTAACGTAGCGAGAAGAGACAATTATTTTATTTTCCCGAGAGAACGTATTTCTTGTAATTTTTTTTTTTCCCCCCCGTTCTCTAAGTAACAAAGAAACATGGAAACGTTCAGTAATGCAGTTCCTCAGAGGATCTCTAGGCGCGCTGCTGAGTGCTGTTCGAATACCAACACCATAAATTCACAACACTCCAAATTACCAAACAACGAATTCAGGCACGGCTGCAATTTTCTTGGCGAATATTTGCGGCGTATCGTTAGCGAGCCGTTGTGAAAATACGTCTTCGGCGGGGTTATAGCCCACCGTACACGATGCCCATATCCTACTAGCTTCTGTTATACCCATGGGCACAACAGAAGGCATAAAAGTTTCTCTAGTAGAAGATGAGAAAGAATGCATCAGTTCAGATTTACACACACTAAATTTTTTTTTGTACTTTTACAAGAAAAATCCTTTGTAATTCTACAAAGAGTTTTCTTGTAAAACCTGCAAGACATTTATTTGTAATATTACAAATAATAGCCTTGTATTACAACCGACATTATTGAGAAGTTTACATAAAACTACTTTTTTTTTTACTTCTAGAAAAAGTGTGATAAATTAATAATAGAGAATAACTAAAAAATATATATATATATATTTCAAAATATAATTTACGGAACAAATAATTACACTTTGTCAGCACGGGGACTAGAACTCACACCCCTTGTATCATTAGCCGGCACCCTTAACCACAAGACAAACTTAAGTTGCGAACTTAAAACTATTTTTTTTTTAGATTAAATATACCTGCAAGTACCTACAAAATATTAGTGAAGTTATTTGGTTTAGAAGAATAGGTACATTAATTTCATTTTAAGAGTTCTGTTGTTGAGCTAAGAGATTTGAACTGTTCTTAACAACGAGGTATTGAGAGCAGAATTAAGAGTTCTGTGTAGCTAGGAAACATTAACAATTGATTAATATTATGGTCACGTTTTATTGAAATTCTCGTGTTATTACGATTATTTGAGTTGTTTTAAGTGTTTTACGTCATTCAAACGCGCAATATATTTCTTCTTGTGCGCAGCTACGCGTTACATCACCCATAGTTTTTGCACAAACAGCTAAATAGGGTTTAAGGTTTTTGAGTGTCCGCCATTTTGCTGAAGCTCGTGGAAACGGGTCATTATAGTACAAACATTTTTTTGAGGTATATTACAAACACGGTAGGTTTACAAGAGATCTTTGTACTGTTACAAGCATTTGTAAAATTACAAAGAATTTCCCAGTAAAAATTACAAAGAAATTTTTACAGTTCATGTTACCTAAAATGCTAACAGAAAATCGTAAATGGCAGGCCAACAGCTCGCAAATGGCAGACCGTCCGCAGTTGGCAGGCCTACGAATGCAATAAAATGTTACATGTAAGCCCTTCGTGATGGATCCAAAAATTACGAAGTTTACCTTTTTTTTTTTTTCTGAAGAGTGCTTCAATTAAGTTTCTCAGTACGAGTGCTATTAATGTATGGAAAATAATATGAGTAACGGCACTGCTTATATATGAAAAACAAGTTACTGTATTCACATGTATGCACGAGGGACATTCACGCCACTCATTAAAACATTAGCAAATTATTTAAAATGTATCTTTAACAAGCAAAATAATCATTCTTATGCTTTCTGTAACTAAACGAGCTTTTATGGTTAGAAAGCCAAAAGAAGGCTCAAAATAAGGCTTATGTGTGTTTCTGTTAACATTATTAATGCTACACAGCTCAAATTATCTACTTTAAAAACGAATGGATTTGATTAGCAAACGACAGCCTGTCGAGTGCGCTGTGCAGTTACTTGCGTATTATTGTTATTGGACAAAGAGAGTCTAGAGATAAACGTTCTCTATCAAGAACATAAATTATAAACGATAATAATGTATCGTATAAAATAACTTAAATGTCATTACCCGACGGAGATTTGAAGTCTAAAACCTAAACCCAGGTGGTCGGGTGCATCAACCCACTGAGCAACACACACAAGTTACATAATATCAGCGTCAAAGAATATATACGTGACAAAAGTCCACAGTTATCACGTATTTTGTAAAGTTGTGTTGTTTTATTACGACAGTGTAATTTCAGAAATTTCCCCTTGCTTACTTGCTTTATTAAATTTCATTTTGTACATAAATACGTTATACAGAACCCGTAATCTTTTCGTAAATGGACATATACGGCTTGAGGTTGTTACTCGAGTATCCTCCGCCTTGTCTTGTCTGTCGCATATTCGTGGGTATAGCAAGAAATGTAGAACACGTCCTATCACAGTTTCGGACATGCCCATGGGTACCAGAACTGTTATACCTGGAGCCAGACTCTGTTGGAGGGGTTTGGATTGTAGCATACACGATAGCAGAAAATGAACGTGAAAACTGCTACGTTGATGGGTATCGTGTGGGGCCGGCTCAGAGGCACTCTATCTTTGCAACGGTGCATCGTGGAAACACTGGCGGTCTGCATCGCACCGTGGGAAAAGAAAAGCGGAGCAACTGGCGAGCGATATTCCCCACTCGGTTTTTGTCTGCTCTCTGCGATGGAAACGACTTGAGAGTGCCCGAAAGTAGAGCCCGAGGCGAAGATCCAGTGATAGATGGTTAGTTTCTTGCAGACGATTCCTTCAGACGTTGGACGGGTCATCCAGTACTCTTCAAGTTGGACCTAGGTGACAGGGTTTCAACTTGCACGTGCGCGTAAGTGCACTGGACCGTAACGAGTACAGAGAACGACTTTCTGTAACAAGGCGCGTCGTCCAGGACAATCCTTTGGAACTGAGGCATCGGCGACCTTGAATGAGATCGTCCCAGCGGAACAAGGTGCGTGCTACGATTTGTTCGTTTACGGAATTTGTCCTAAAAAAGAGCATTTCCATCAGGGACCATCGCATTTTTTGTGGGTGGGCCAAACATAGGCTACAAGAAAAGAACGTGTGACACAACTTATTTGTGGCGTTAAAACTGTACTGTCTGAGCTTGGAGAGGTCATTATAACACGTGCAAGGACTAAGTTTCGGCATCGCACGCTCCCACCAAGGCGAACTGGGTTCGATTCCCGGTAGGGTCGCCCGCCCGGTTTTTCGCATGTGGGAATCGTGGCGGACGAAGCCACTGGTTGGCGGGCTTTCTCGGGGTTCTCCCGTTCCCCCCACTGTTCCTACTTACCTCGCTTCACCCTCATCGGCTCTCAAGACTTCGAAGTTAAGAGCCGCCCAAATATCTTCACCCTCTCATCCAACATTGTAGTTAGTACAGGTTTCGGCGTTGTGGTCATTATGGGGCATTTGGTCTCGTGGTACCTCAATTTTGTTACATAGCTCAAGTTTTAGTTAATGTAACTAATGACAATCTTGTATGTAAGTTTGTAAGTTTGATCTTGGAGTATTCCTGCAGCGGGATTTTTCGGCATTGTGGTACACTGCATTTTCCTCCCTTACAGCATTGTGGTCACTTTTGCTTTCGGCGTTGTGATTTGGTTGGTAATGTACGTTCGGCGTTGGGGCGTGGCTCCTAGTTCCACGCAGCTTGACGAGAGAGTTCACTGCTTTGTGCATAGTGACGACACGGAACTAGATGTGCGTGGCATTGTCGCCGTATTGCTGCTTCGCTCCGTGCGCCAAACGTGGGAGATATCTTGTGGCTGGGTTGGTACCGTAGGATTTCTACCAAGGGAGGTGGCAGGCTTGCATTCGGGAGCACCTGGGTTCGAATCCAGGTCCAGATATCCTTAGTTAGTATTTTCCATTGTTTCCCGAAATCACTCCCTGCGAAAGCTGGAATGGTTTCTTGCCCCAGGTCATGGTCTACACCTTCCCTCGCCCTACTGCTGTGAGCAGCGTGCTGTCACCTTTAGTCACATCGCGACCTACCAACTTTCACGTTGTTCACTCGCTGAAGTCTATTTTATAATATGATGGTGATTCCGTGTCATTGATAATAACATTGTTATGCATTTCGAACAAACAAACGTGCCATTTTCTTGTTTTTAAATTTACATTATTTTCTTCGTTAGTAATGGAGAGGGTGGAAATGTTGCTGCCTCTGCTTCTTCAGCATGGATATGCCCGTGGTGTTGGTGGTGGTAGTTGTGTGCTCTTGTTACGTGTGCTGTTCATTAACGTCTGTATTTTTCTTTTTTGTATTCGTACAAGGAATCCTTTGGAAACTTGCTGCCAAAGATTTTTTGTAACACTACAAATACATTAAAATTTACACAACCTTCGTGTGGAATGTGTAAAACTGATGTTGAATGTTATCTAATAAGTGTTGTAGACACAAGTTTATTACAAACATTGAGATGAATAAGCTTCCTTAAATAATGTGTTGTAAATATATAATGTGTGAAGTGTAGAGTTGAAAGATAATTTTTTGGCAATTAATTACCAATTATTTGTTTGTAACAAGTGCAGAAATTGTTTGCTGTTTAGGCTCTTTACGGTAAAACGAGCTTTTGTGAAAACTCTGCTTCGTATCTACTTTATCTTCGCGTATTGTGTTGTAGCTTCCGACATATGAAACATTTACATTGCCATGGGATTCAAATTCATGACTTTACTCATGCGTCATTCGGGTGAATACATGAAGCTGTCGGGAACACAAATTCACTATCTAGTATGTGCAAGAAAAGAAACAACGTTATTTGCTAACATGGCACTCGCGATATAACGTCAGGACTTAATTCGCTGCCAACTTAACGGGCAGAGTGCATGCCGGCGTGTAACGTAGCGCTGATGCGGTTAAAAGGCAGTGATATTTTTCAAGTGTTGGTTTTAAAAGTGTTCACTTTATCGTGAACATCCCATATAAACACTTAAATATTTCTGACTCCCTAACAGCAAGTAGATAGGTTTGGGCGGCTCCTAACATCGAGGTCTTGAGAGCCGATGAAGGTGAAGCGAGGCATGGAGCGGCGCTGTAATGAAGGAACGGGGGAAATGGGAGATCCCCGAGAATACCCGCCGACCAGTGGCATCGTCCGATGTGCGAAAATCCAGGAGCAAACCCCGTAGGGACTCGAACCGTGTTCGGCTAGGTGGGAGGCGAGTGCTCTAACCACTACACCACCGCGGTCTACCTAACAGCAAGTATTGTTTCATTGAAACGCAGGAACTCGACTTTTGCTTCCCCCACCTCGCGTGTTTTTCTGACCGGCTGTTGGTGTAGTGGTTACTCTCAGGTTTTCGCTTGTGGGGATCGTGCCGGCGCCGCTGCATGCTCACCTCACTTGGCTCTAAAGACTTGGCTGTTAAGGAGACTACGTACCCCCGCGTCACAGGTCAAGAAGCGAGGGAGCGATACGGGCGACACTACCACGCACGCCTAGTTGCCTCATCGCTCCTACGCGCAAGGCGTGCTGTGTTTCCGTCGTAATGCTGTACTGTGCAATTCAAGTCTGTAACAGTGGGTTTTTGTTACACGCGATGAAAGCCCACAGATTAAACTACGTCCGTATCTTTGTACTTTTTTCTTGCCGCTTAACCCTTTGAGGAGTATGCACGTGCGTATCCGGGGATACATTTATATGGAAAAATCTTTGCCCTGAAAACAAAACTCGCACTTTTATAGTTTTACAATTTGGCGCTTGACATCGTCGGAATCTAAGTAAAAAATTACAACTAGCCAACGTTTCAATTTGTAAGAATTAGATTGCCCTATTTAATAATTTCTGAAATGAAACGATGGATTGTTGAACCTGTTATATCTGTCTAGGCACATTAATTGGTACACAACCAACGCGCGATTCCATTGGCCGGCGGCTAGCCAATAATAAACAATAAAGAGTACAGTAAGCGTGTCAGGTGTAGTCAGGACCAATAGGACGATGGTAAGTGAAAATACAGGGACAAATACAACTGGAATTGTTGTAGTGGAGAATATAGTTAGCTCACTTCAACCTTGTCTTCGGTGCTCGTAATTTTGTGCGATTCTCAAAGGGTTAAGGAAACTGCATAGGCAAGTTTTAATAATGCGATATTTGACCATTTCCACAATTTTTATCTCCAAGAATACACTTAGTATGACAAAAGTAAAAAAAAATAGGGCCATAGATAATTGTTTTTTATCTTTTCTGGCAGTCATATTTGGAGAACTTTTATTTACCGAGATACTCGTTTACGCGCAAACAACGATTTCACAGAAAACGTTTCAATACGTAGAAGCGTGGAGGGGTCGTAAGGTAGCGCGGAGTCCTGGGTTTAATCACCCTCCAATCCTCTCTGATCTACACGTCTCGTATTTGTGGCAGGTAACGCGACATTTACTGCGTGTCCCTTGCGTGTAACTCGACCTTTACAGCTTGTCGTGTGACATGGCGCCCCATGCGACAAGGAACACAGCTATGACAGGTTAACGACGGCCGAGAAAAGTCGTCCCTAGCGAAATATTGCATGTCGCTAGGTCTGGAAACTTAATGGGGACGTAAAACGAAATAACACTGTTTTTTGATATAGAATTTTTAAGCGTGCGACGTTCAGCCGTCGGGAAAAATTTAGGAGCGAAGCAGGTGTTTGAAGCCATAAACCATTTTGGGATAAACAAACACACGTGCATTTTTTGTCTGGCTTTTATTTGCTAACATTCTATCATCCGGTTTTAAAGCGATGTCTGTTTGAAGTTACATTCTTTGAAATTACTGCTTACTGTTTCATGTTAGTAGTTTCAACCACCCCTGTCATAATAGAGATAATTCTGGGATATTGGTATAGAAATGGTTAAAACATGGGTTATGCTTGATTGACTGAGAAGCGGGTGCATATTAGTTTGGTTCCTTCGATATTAGTAGAATCGCCCGCTGAGAAGGAAAGAAATTTTCTTCAAAGAAAATGTGACGTTTATTGTTAATTTAAAACAACTTCCGCTTTCGTGCGAAGTTGATGTGTGGCGCCGTACATATTAACATGTCTAGAGAAAAACACAGATAATGAGGAATGAGTGACGGTGGCTGGCATTTCGACCTCCGTGGCGCAGTCTTGTGGTGCGGGAGGTTCTGGGTTCGAATCCCAGGTAAGGCATGGGTATAAGTTAGGTCATAAGTTAGTCTATAAGACTACCCTTGATACGCCTTCAGGCATAATACCGGGGGACATAAATAAGCCATTTTCAGTCCAATCCAATCCACTTTAATTAAGAGCTCGTCCTTCACCAACTGTGATTAGCCCTGGCGAGGTGTACCTAACAGTATTGCCGTGCAACACGTGCTTGTTGCATATAGCGAATATGGGGGGTAAGAGCGCGCATTCCAGCTGCGAAGGAACCACTCTTCGAATTTCGACGGGGCTGCGGTAGTGTTGTGGGAATCGAACCGTGTTCGATTCCCGGCGGGGTCGCCCCCGGATTTTCGCATGTGGGAATCGTACCGGACGATACCGCTGGTCTGCAGGTTTTTTTCGGGTATCTCCCGTTTCCCTCGCCCTTTCATTCCGGCGCTGCTCCATACTCACCTCATTTCACCCTCATCGGCTCTCAAGACCTCGCTGTTAAGAGTCGCCCAAATCTCTTCGCTCACTCGTGTTTCGACCTTGAACTACTTCACTGTCAACAGCACCTTCAAAAACAGAGTTGATAGAATTTGAGGACAGGACACTGTTCGTGTAAATACTTGCTTTCAGATGTTTCTACATTTCCTCTAACCTAGTTTTAATGCAACTAGAGTACATTCAAGTCATTTAGAGTATTTTAGTCCTATAAAAGGGCGTGTATGTTGAAAATTCAATAGTAAATAAACACGTCTATCTCTGTTGGCCATATGATTCTGACATTTATATTAGCAGTATATATTATATTAATTTTTTTGGACATGGGCAGAAAACGAAAATTGGTTTACATCATAATTAGTCTGCACTGTAATATTTTGTTCGTACTTATAAGAAAAATCCTTAGAAACCCAGTTGCCAAGAAAATAATTAGTATAAATACAAACTTTTATTTTTCCGGAAAATCTGCAAGAAACAAAATTCGTAATATTGCAAAGGCTGGTTTTGTATTACAGCTTATAATATTGAGAAATGGACAAAAATATATTCTTCTCGAAACAAATATGATGAATTAATGACATAGAATTAGGGGGGGGGGGGGATGTTTCAAAATATAATTCTCGGATAAAAAGTATTACTTTGCCAGCACAGGGACTAAAACCCATGTTCATTGCGTTATTAGCTCACGCCCTTATCCACAAGAGTATTTGAATCGCTAAATTCAGAAAGGGAACATGTCCAATGTGACAAACTTTAGGGAATCAGCACAAAATCATTCTATATGCGTACAGTGTTCAGTATTGTATACTGTGGTAATCAGTGGTTAAAAGCATATTTCTGGAATGTTTCTTACACGTTTGTGGAACTACTAGCTACACAAACCAACACAGAACCAACAATAAAAAATTCTGTACATGTGCCGTTTTTGCACTTAACAATGTTTACTTAATTGTTTGTTTATTTTATTATACGTCTTATCTTTCTGATATACTGAAAGAAAAAAAAAACTTGTTTTCTTGACTAGACAAATATTTTATCTATTGCTAATACCACACTGCGCAAATACATCTAATTAAATGTGGAACATGGTAAATCACCTGTATTTGTTCGAAAACACAACGAATTGCTAATGTTCTTCATTGCAGTTGGTATCGCCTTGTATTACTTAAACTTTTATCTATTAGTGGTAGCAAAACCATTTTATAAATTGAAAAGCTAATAATATGACCTGTTGAAAACACAACAAACTGCTATATGACCTTTGTCAGACAATATCATCCTGTATAACACTGTAGTCCCTATGCCATACTAATTTGTTTGCTAGTCAAACAATTCCGTTCATAACATATCATATACGTGCAGAATATAAGTTTCACACTCTTTCAGATCTCCACTCTTCTGTTTCAAGAGGAGAAGTTTCCCTGAATATGCTTTCTGTGTAGACAGTTGTGGTGCTCTGCAAGCAGTATTCCTAAGCTTGAAGGCATGGGATATTAAACCAGCAATGAAGTCTTTGGTCACCACATACCCTGGTTTTGTACTACAGTATTACAAATAAAAGTACTAGGAAACAGAAAAAGATTCCTTTTTGTCCCTTGGAACAGCGTTTCCCATCCATAAATCCGAGTAACGAGTCTTCTTGAACAAGCATGGCCATCATATTTTCCAGTTAAATAAACGGTTTTGAGTAGTAACTTCTACAGCCTTGAATTTGTTCTTGACAGAAAACCTTTTGATGAGTTCACAGTATTGGTGTATTGTGTAGATTCTATCTGCCCTACAAAGCACTCTTTTAATAAGTCTAAAGATCCTTTCGCAGGGCAGAAATGAGTTACCTCTCTGTGGTAAATATTGTTTTATTATCTTGAATCTTCCCAGTTCAACCAAAGTCATTAGGAATCTCACAATGGTATTGTTTTTGTTCTGTCCTAGACAATTGTCTCTGATCGGGTGGAGTTCTGTTATCTCTGTACGTACTTCATTATCAGTATATTCTTTTAAGAATTTACATAGTTCTTCTGGTGACTTCTTCGCTATGCCTTCACGATACACTTAATAATTCATAGAATTTGTTCTCGAGTTTGTGTATGCCAAAAGTTTATAACTTAATTGTGTGTAGTAATATATGTCCTGCACTGGAATATGAGGGAGTGACACAACTGCCATATAATCAAAACGAAGATACCGAACGTTTTCCTCGTGTTTACACTTTTCACTTACTACTTTTAAAGCACTGAAGAATTTCTTGCTTCCACTCTGGTGGATCAAAAGTTCTGCAGCTGCAACTCTTTTCGAGCTATCACAGATAAAATTACTTTACTAAGTTTACAGCTAAATTCTTCACATTTACTGCAAATGTCTTTCTGTGGTTTGCCAAACCTTAATGAGAAATTCTGTGTAAAATAATTTCAGTAGAATTGATAACTGTACACTAGAATCTGGGTATCGTTCCTTGCACATATCATACATCCTCTTTACATTCAACCAGGCATCTAAATTGATCGTGACGTTGACGGCATACCTCTCCAGAAATGACGTTTGAACGCTCTGATTTACCACATAAATAATTACACCATGAGCTTGCTTAAATGCTGTTTTACAAACACGGATACGGCTGGACCCAAAGAGAACGTAGTACTGTAGAGAGACAGATTTCGGCTCACTTGTTCCAATGTCTACCATAGAACATTTCCTCTTCACGTCTTCTGTTTCTATCAATCGCTGTAAGTGCAAATCCTGCGCTCATCTTTTGTACTTATTGTATTGAACGTTTCCATTATCTGCATAATTTGTTCTTCCGTGGCATCAAGCAGACAGCCTTTTCAACATGTCTTAAAAAAAAGTTACTACAATTAGGCCATAGCTGTTACATAAAACATGAATTACAGCATAACAGTGAAAAAAAAGGGGGGGGGGGCAAGAGAATCCCAAAAAAATGTATTATTAAATAATCATTCAAAAAATTATTTAAAAATTTGTTTTACCAAATTAAATTTCCTGAGGCCCCCCCCCCCCCCCCCCCCCGACCCATTAGTTGGCAGTCCTCCACCTCCCTCGCCCATACCCAGTCAGCCATCTTGGTGCTGTCAGCCATATCTTAGCAGCCATATTGGATGCAGGTGACCTTGACCCTATGCCCTTAAAGGACATTGCAAGGAAAAAAAAATCATAAAAGTCACCAAGCATTTAATGTTACAGACTACTGCCGGCATTTTGGATGCAGATGACCTTGAAAACAAAAACTCGCGAATAAAATGCTTAAAAGTCGGAAAGAATATTACATTACTGGCCACTGCCATAATATTATATGCAGATGACCTTGGCATTGACCCCATGATCTTGAATGACCTTGAAAACAAAAACTCGAGAAAAAATTCATAAAGTTCAACAAGCATAATACGTTACTGATGACTGCCGCATTGGATGCAGTTGACTTTGGCCATGTGAACTTGCATTTCATGATGTTCCCCCAGCACCACACCCACTCCCCTCACCTTTACTCATTCTATCGTATGCCGCCATATTGGTTTTTTTATTTGTCGTTTGTTAATACATTGCTGGAGGCTATCTTTCACCGTCGTTTGACTACCATATTGGATTTAATATGTTTTCATCTCTAGGTGGCGCTAGTGTAATAAGTCACCCGCCAGGTGACAGTTGTATATGTTTATGTTTTTCTATAGTATAGGTTGCGCTGATGGCACCGTCCATGTTTTTTATATTTTCAAGACATATGTAGTGTAATTTCTCGATTATGCTGCCTGCTATCGACCTGTCCTAAATGGTGACATTGACCATTCCTGCAAAGTACGTAAACTGTTATTTAAAAATTTTTATTTGTTTTATTCTTAAATGCGAATATTTTTATTTAAAATAATTTATTTCAAAAATCATTTTTATACAAAATAGAGGTTTGTTTTATAAAATAAATAAAATGCAACATTAAATATGTATTTTTATTTACAAAATTTTACAAAGAAAAATTTCTTTGCTATGATTTTTCCGAAGGCAAGAAGAGCACATCACATTATTTCGTAAGAGGTTGGTAAGCACTCGTTCTCATCTGCAGATGTTCCGCCCCATCGAATGTCCAGCCCGAACCCTTCATCATCATTTATTCTTCCTCCCAACATATCTTTTGTATATTATCATCTACACTCTTTTCGATGTCATATTCATTACAGATGGATACATTCTGGGTCTTGAATTCCCTTCTGCAGTGTTCGTCCTGGCGAGTAGATATCCATATATCATATTTTAGAGGCCCTTGTTTTTCAATCCCTTCTGCAAGTTGGTTTATTAAATTTTGTTTCATACTTGACAGGAACGAGCAAACATCTTTCGACGAAGTTTTCAGATTCGGAACAATGTTATCTTTCAGAAGGTCCCTGAAGCAGAGTGCTTCAGAAAATCCATTGGCATTGGGTTTGCCTAGAACATGGACAGGTTTTCGATCATAAAACTTACACTGTTTGGCATGGTTGTTATACGACTCATAATGTAGTTTTCTCTAATAGTTATGTATTTCATGTCGGACATTGTCTGGAACGCCTGTTACCTCATAACACGTGAACTTGCGACCACACTTGTGACATACACGAGTCAAATAATCCCATAATGTCGTTTTTGTGCCTTTACTACTCTTTTCGTGTCTACGCACATGGCAGCATTTGCTGAAGATCTTTCCGCAGTAGCGACACGATCGACCCGATATCGACAGCGAATTTTAAATACCGTCCACATGCACATCCTCACTTACCAATGGTAGCGCCATTACATCATCACTTACTGTACAAGGTAGCGATGGCATGTTTACATCATCATTGGACAGAGCAGTACTTGTGAGTCCATCCCAAGTTTTTGGTGGTGACAGTACATATTTTTGTTTTACTGGCGGAGGAACAAGTCCTTTACATATTTTCGAATGTCTATATAGAGTGTCATTACGAGCAAACTGACGAAGGCACGTCTCACACTTATGTCACGAGGAGCAGGATCATGTTACATTGATGCTTTTCGTGTCGTCTAACTTTGCTGTTATTCGCAAAGGGTTCATCACAATATATGCATCGAAGTCTTGGCACCGTTGGCTTGGGTCTGCTGTAGGCAGCCCATCCGAAGAGTTAGATGGTGCTGTCTTTACCATGCCTGAAGAAGTCGATGGCACTGTCGTGGCTTCCATTAGCTTTGGAGTGTCCGAAGACATCGCATATGCAGAATAAGACTTGGAAGCAAAGGTGCAGAAGCTAGCTGAGACGATCCACTTTTCACGGGAGCTGTTGTCAAACTTAGTCTCTCAGCTGACCTCCCTGCTGCCCTACAGATTTTATGCATAGCAGTAAGTTCATTTCGTACAAAAGTGGACGTGTCCCCTTTCTACATTTAACGATTCAACTTGACTTACGTATTTTACAATTATTTATGTACTGAATATAGCAGGAAATACCTACCAAATATGAGGAACGCATTAATTTCACTTTAGTAAGAGTTTTGTGTCCATATGCAACATTATCATCACAGTTAATGAGTAATAGCATCACATGTTTTTAGAATTGTTTTCCGTTTATTATGACTACTTGAGTTGGTTTTTTTTTTTTTACGTAAAATGCATTTATTTTTGCACACAACTACACTTATATCACCTCCAGTTTTTGCACAAGCAGTTATATACGGTTTTACGTTGTTGAATGTCAGCTATTTTGCTTGAGCTCGTTGATAGGCCTCTACGGGTCTCTCTAGTACAAATATTTATTCAGGTCTATCACAAACACGGCTCTTGTAGTCTTACAAACGAGTAATTATACAAGAGAAAGTTTTGTACTGTTAAAAACATTTGTGAAATTACAATCAATTCCTCGGTAAAAAATACAAAAAAAAAAAAAATTACATCGTATGGTTATTGTATGTCGCACACTCCCAAGCTTAGCTGAACGCTTTTGTTTGGAAAGCCGTACTTTGGTAACAGTTGAGCTTATCTTTGCTATTTTGCTATTATGTAGGGTTCACAGCTAGCTTCGAGATTAACTCGCGAAGTTTGGAGACATACTCGAAACCATAAACAGGATCCAATGACACTTTTGAAATGTTAGCTGAAGATTTAAAGAACAAATGGGTTTTACTCACTCAATCGGTACTTGGGTGGTAAGCTATATAATTAAAATTTCTTTCATATCCAGGGTGATCATATTTTAGTTATAAAAGAAAGCCTGCAGTGTTACTGGTGCTACTAAATCTCAATTTCAGGTTTAGCATTGCAGATGACAATGCTATATGGCGTTTTACTGAAGAGCAAATTGTTGACAGCAGTTATTTCTAGGAAACTTTCTAAGGAAATGTAGGTACTACACATTTTAATTCCTTTATTTGGGATGGATTTCGCAAGCCCAGAATAATATTAATACCAATAAAAACGAAACATAAGTGTTTTATTAAGTAGTGTTAGTTCTGGGTTTATAAAAATACTTAAAATAAATGCCTCATTAAGTAGTGCTCATACTGAGTTTTGTAAGTGGTGTATAATTGAGACGCCAAAAACATTTTTCATGTGAAGGCGGGTTTGTAGTTGTTATAATTCTCGATTCCAGCTGATAAAAACTTGAGGCAAACTTTTTTTTTGCCTTTCGTTAATGATCTCCATTACAATCGTAGGCGGATAATCGTGTCATAGCGAATTTAAAACAGAATTACACGCAGGATCGTGTTCAGGAACTTGAATTACAAGCATGATCGTGATCAGGAACTTGAATTATAAAAATATTTGTAATGCTTCCAGCCAGCTCCGCCTGCTGCTGTACTCTGACTGGCTGCTTGCGAGAATTACATACGTAAGTGTGCCTGGAAAACTGGGTTAGGCGAGCCGAATGCCTCAAATATTTTCCTGCCAACTACATTCGTGTGTGAAGTGAAAGACGTTTCGTAGAGCTACCTGTATCGTGGAAAATGGCAGGTTATATTTTATATCTTCAAAACATTGATAGTCATATACTAAAGAAGAGAGAAACTGATTTTGAGTCATGTGTGCATAACCCCAGTTGATGTTTATTGTACTACTAGACGGCAGGTGTAAACTGACGGGTGGAACAATAGCATAAGCAATTCAAATATACGAGGTTTTGAATTCTAGCTTGTACCGAAATGTAATTTTCAGGTCTCTAAATATATATGTATACGCAAATCTGAGTCAGTAATAAACACACAAGGAAACGCAGCCAAATCACCGTCTTCCGCTGATACGACAAGCAACGAGAATGAACAGTGATGTTTGCATGATTTTACATACTATATGCTGTTCACGATAGGGTGAGCACTATTTAAGGCCTTACCAACGGGTACTAACCACTAATAAATATATATTATTGCAGCCTCAGGCATTAAACTTTGGTGGTGGTGAAATGTATACACTATGTTGAATGGTCACATTATAATGTTTATATTGAAAAGCAGCAGGAAGATGGAAATTGGATGAAAGGAAAAATTTATAAGGGCCTTAAAAAGTGCTCATTTTATCGTTAATAGCCTGTACAATGGCGTATAGCCTACAGGTCATGAACTTCGCGAATTATTCGTGTGTGTGCGTGTGCGTGCGTGCGTGCGTGTGTGTGAAATTTCAATTTGAGACAAACACGAACTTTTAAACTCAAATAAATATAATTTCTCATTTTATCACCAGCCTACAAGCGACTTGTGTGGAACAGCAGCACACCTAGTGGCGAATATGTCAAACTCTTCCATAAGAAATGTGGTTTTGTTCGCAACCTGAGCAGAATACACACTACCTCGGCTTTGATTCACCCGTCGTCAGTACAACTGTCAGCCACATAGATAAACGTGCTCGTTTACATTAAAAATTTCAACTTACCCGCCCTTTATGTGAACAAAATACTTTTGAACGACTTGTATTATACCGTAGTTACATTGAAACTATAACAAAGAAAGTAGACAAACATTTGGAACTGCACTGGCGTAGGCAGAAATTTATTTTTCTGGGGGTGGGGGTCCTTTATGAATAAAGCAACACCTACAAAATTTCTTTTGAGCTGAGAACAATAGCAGATGTTGATACTTGTATTTTTTTTTTTTTTTTTTTTTTTTTTTTTACTTATTTTTACTTTTTAATCTGCATAATTTCTCATTTTACTGTTAACTGACTAAATTTTTACTTTTATTTTAAATATGTATATATTACCCTGTCTACCCTTGTCGCGTAGCACTAGGGGGTCGCGGTGGCTGAGCGGTTTGACTGCTCGCCTCCAACCAAGGCGAACCTGGTTCAATTCCCGGCTGGGTCACGCCCGGATTTTCGCGTGTGGGAATCTTCCTTTTCCCCATTCCTTTCATTCCTGCGCTGCTCCACACAACAATTACCCTCATCGGCTCTCGAGACCTCGCTGTTGAGAGTCGTCCAAATCTCTTCACTCACTCACATGAGCTTGTATGCCACTATAGAAGATTCTTTGGACGATGAAATGCAAGTCTGCGTGGCCGCTTCTATGCATGATTATATGGAAGATTTGGCCCACTGCTGGCCGTTTTTTGTAATTGGTCGTGTGCAATGTTCGATGGAAGGTTTCCTACAAGGTTGAAGTTTCATCCAATCAGAGAGGGGGTGGTAGGGAGTCATTCTCTTTGTTTTGTTTTGAGACAGAACGTAAGACTATTAACACGAATAAATAGTCAATAAAAAACAACGAAATGTGTACTGCTTATAAAACAGAATTATGTGAAAATTACGATAAAAATTCGTATTTATTTAAAACGAAAGTTCCAGTTACAACAAAGCGATTAGGCTCTGTGCACGAACGCATACTGCTGAATTCGTGTGTGAAGATAGTTCCTGAACCACAGTTTCAGAATTAAAATCATATAAACTGCTCTAGTCGTTACTTGTGCGGCAGCTAGTATCGTGTGACATGCTACTACAAAGAATCCTGCATAACTACATGCATCTAGGCTCGGCTAGCAGGTCTCGTGGAAGCTTTTGCCTGAGCTTGTACGGAACATTTCTATAATGACATGCAGGTTTTGCATAGACAGTGTTCGAACCTCAAATGCAATTCACGTTGTTTTTGACAGTGCTGTTGGCAAAATTAGATCAGCTCGACGTTGGAGAACGCAGCTCGAATGCTCACTCTTGACGGTGTTAGGACCGTCCCTCGCCTGGTTGAAAGAATTTCGCACGTCTGAGGCCTAAAAGCGTGGGAGCGCTAGAGGCGACCGAGACATGCGCATCAACTCTCTCATCGCCTCTACGTATAAAGCACTGAGCTGGCGTGCCCCTTTCAATCGGTAACGCGCCTCTAAGAGACTTTCAGCAGAAACCCTAGTAGTATAAAAATGTATGTTCTGGTGCACCAGGCTGCCGGCTGATGACTGGAGGACTACAATTAGCATATTACCGGTCTGCAAGTTGAGGACTCCAGGAGCGAGAATTTCCCTTTTTCCCCTCAAAATATCCCGAATTTTCCCTCCCGCCTCCACCTGCCATGTTGGCAGCCAGTGTCGGTCGCCATATTTTTGTTCTAATTAGCATAATCCAGGGCCGATCCCACATTCTGGCGTTTGACTAATTAGGAGGAGGGGAGATTCCATGACAGCACTCAGGACCGCCATCTTGGATCACTAGCACCACTGACCAACAATATGGTGGCCACTGGAGAATATTGCCCATTTTGGCAGCCAGTGAGTTTTCCCTTTGTGGCTGAGGTTTGCCCAATGCGGCGGAATCTGTCGGAGCTTCTCTCAAATTTGGAGCTTCTCATTCGCGGTGGTGACGTTGGTATCGACGACCTATGTCTACCCAGGACAATTGTCGATCAGCTGAGGATGTCGATCATTTTGGTGGCCGGCGGCGGTGGGGCATCAAGGCGTCGCGAACAATCGGATCTCATGTAACACAGCAGCCACTGTAAGTGTGTATGTGTATGCATAACACTTATAAGCATAGTTGGCTATAATTTCCGAACCGTTTGAGTTACAGTCGTCAAATTCATAACATATACATCATCCACGACTAGGAGAGGGGCCGTGGGGTCAAGTATGCCTTGTCAGTGAACAAGCATAGTTGGGTGTGAGTTCCGAACCGAATAACATGGGCATCAATTGGCAGCACTCCCTACTCGTTGGCCTACTGGCTGACATCATGGGCGCCCACCACCAGCGGTCGTCATTGCACAAATGGCCGTTGTCGGCACACTGACCACCCCACCACCAGCCTCAATTTGTTAGACAGTGCGACTTCCAAGATTCGGTATTCAGACATCATCCGTACAAAAAGAATGACAGTCTTCATCGGTGTACCACCTGCCGCCACGGCTGCCTCACACCACCGTCCGTCATGTGTGCAAATGGACACAGTCGGCGCACTTGACACCACCTGCCATTTTGCTAGACAGAGTATCTTCTAAGATGGTGGACCAAATTGACAGCAGGTAGGTCTGGTCGTCCGAACCACTTGGTTGTAAAATTCATAGCCTAACCATATTGGCAAGGAAACAATACATCCACCAGCTCAAAAGAAAGCATTATTAATGTAACTGTTTAAACCAGTAGACACACATGCGTAGGTGCGCACACATGCACATGCATGCCTGCCTGTATGCACGAGTTGTCACCCCACACATACAACACATGCTAGAATGACAAGCTTCCTATTACGAAACGAATTATCCCCTACCTTACCTGGTGTAGCAATGAATACTCGTAGGTCGCGAACACATCCTGTCGTCGATGTGACCTTACTTGAAGTGGAGACCCCAATGTCCGGTCCCACCTTTCCACACACGGTAGATACCGACCAAGTACTGTATCTCCACCACCACCACATCCCCTTGTCAATGTACATAGTGGTATACTATTGTAAGGAAACAATGCTTGTGCCCTGAACCAACCTCGAGGTATCGCAGGTTCAATTTTCATAGAAAGTGTTAATACAAGTCGACATAAAAGTTTTGTCTTCTTCTTCTTGTAGTTCCTATCCATTCCGAATGTTGGCAACCATCAAAGTTGTGCTATCTCTACTAAGCACTGCTCGGAATAACTCTTTAGATGTCGTAGAGGTCCATGTTTTGAGGTTTATCAACCAGGATATTCTTCTCCTGCCAGCACTTCTCTTCCGGGTATCTTTCCTTGTAGAATAGACTATAGTAGCTGATATCTGTTTTCGTTTCTTATGATATGGCCGAGGTACTGCAGCTTCCTTGTTTTCACCGTGGTTAATACTTCTTTGCACTTTTTCATCCTCCAGAGAATTTCGGCTTTGTAGCAAGGTCTGTCCATGACACTCTTAACATACTCCGATATAACCACATCTAAAATACTTCCAATCTTTTACTGAGTGACTGTCAGAGACCAAGTTTCAACACCGTAGTATAGAACAGAGAACACCTAACATCGTAGAAGTTTCATTTTTGTAGTCATTGTTATCTCATGACTTTTAAAAAGGTTACACATTTTGTTGAAGACAGCATTAGCTTTTCCAGTACGAGGCTACACTTCTTCAAAGCAATCCCACTGGTCATCATGGTGGTACCGAGATATGTATATTTGTGTACATGTTTAACAGGTCTCTGATCTATACTAATATGACCAGTAGGGATACATTTTTTGCTAATGACCATTAGTTTTGTGCTATTTATATTAATACCAAGACCATATTCATAACTACTCTGTGTCATTCTATCCATAAGGTTTTTCAAACTTTCCAGGCTATCTGCAAAAATGACAGTATCATCTCTGCATAGCGAATGTTGTTTATCTATTGCCCAGTCAACAGGATTCCCTTCTCCACATCCTCCAATGCTTCCCTGCAGATGTATTCTGAATATATGTTTAATAATGGATACATTATACAACCTTTTCTTACACCCCATTCGATATATATATATATATATATATATATATATATATATATTTATATATATATAGTGTCAGTGTTTTCACCTCCTAATCTCATTGAAGCATACTGGTTTCAGTACAAATTGACAATAATTCTTAGATCATGAACATGTTGTCTACAACAGTGTTAAGAATTACAGTCAGTCCCCGACCTGCACTTGCGTACCAAGCCCATCACACACACACACACACACACACACACACACACACACACCTACACAACCGACAAACTGCTAATACCATGCAAAGGGAAGTTTTATTTTTACCTTAACTGGCGTAGCAGTGAATACCCATAGACCACAAGCACATCTCGTCGATGTGACCCCGCTGTGAGTACAGACTGCACAGTAGATACCGACCAAGTACTGCATCGCCATCACCACCTCCCCTTGTCAATGTGCTTATCGTTATACTAGTGAAAGGAAACAATGCAGGTACCCTGAACCATCCTCGAGGTTCGATTTCTGTAGAGGGTGGTAATACAAGATGTCATAAAAGCTACCATTGGATGTATGTTCATCGAAGGTGGGAGCAAGAGCGCCACTGCTAAAACATCAACACGAAGAGAGTAACCGCCATTGTCTACAACAGTGGTCGTAAATACAAACATTCCACAACCCACACTCGCATACCAAGCTCATCACACACAATTAAAGATAGTCATATGCTCTGTGTATGTGTTTTCCAGTAGACCGCTATAGAGCACGAAAGAAAGAATACCTACCAATCAGCACATGCATATTGCACAAGCGACGACTATACAAGACCATACAATGTATGTCATTCGACAAAAGCTATGTAAATCCATCACTAATACAAATTGTCAGGTTGGCCGAGTGGCCCAAAGCGCCTGAATTAAGCACTGGTTCCAGTAAAAGGGAGCGTGGGTTCAAATCTGTGCACCCGACACTTTTTTTTTCTGTACCCTACGTGAATCAATAAGGTATCGCAGGTTCTAGTCCCGTTGAGAGTGCATGCTGTTGGGCCTGCTGACAATCGTTCGCAGTCGGGCCCACTGACCATGACGACGAACATTTAGCACCCATGACAGACATATTCTACAGTTACAGACAGCCATACTCTGCCGGCTCTGCCCGAACCGTCAATGCATGTACCAAGCCTTTTGCAATTACAATCAGTCATACTCTGCCTGAACCTTCAGTACCAAGCCTTTGAAATTACAAGCAGTCGACATTTCCCGAACCTTTAATATATGAACTTAGACAGTTTCCATCCAGCACTACATGTTCAACTGTTCCTCTATGATAATCGTGATGTTGAGTTTACCCATAGTGACAAGTCTCGAACCCAAGTTTCTAAAGTTAGCTTCTTGCTCTCCCCAGTTGTCTGCTAAAGTGCATGAAAGGAAAAAAAAGAATACAACATGATACACAGTTAAAACACATTTGCATGTTCATTCAAAATACTTGCACTCAGCGGTTCGAAAAATATCTAGGGCATTAGCTACACACACACACATCAGTATGTACATTGCCTAGCCATTAGGAATTAAGAAAAAACACGTATTTTTAATATATTTATTTACATGTGTAACCAAATCATACACTTACATTCATCTATAATGTTATTCAATAAGGCCTCTCTCTGGCTCTAAGTTCATGTGTATCTCCGATGTCAGAAAGATGTCAAACCCTATGCAAAGAAACCAACAACCATAGTCTATCAACTAGGTCATTGGGGTCTTCAGAACCATGCATATGCCTTCGCTTGGAAAATGTCAGCACTTTATCATCATCATCAGTTGAATATGCATCATCACCAGCAACATAATTACACTTCTGCTTTGCAGTTTCGACACATCATCATCATCAGTAGAAGACACATCTTCATTGCCAGCAGATGTGGAGGTCACAGATTCGTTGTTTGTGTCCTGGGTAGTATCTGTGGTTTTCGCTTCACGTGTTAGCGGTGCAGAGGTGATATTTATTACTCTTGACTATCTGTCTGGTTCATGCTCTGCAGCACTCATAGGTCTTTCGCACACATCATGATCTGCAACACTTGTAGTTTCTTCTTCACACACATTATGCTCGGCAGCATTCATGGTTCCTTCTTCGCACACACCATACCCTGCAGCACATGTAGTGCCACCTTCACACACCAGTTTGGAATACCACACAGCATTGCGTAATGTTATGGGCACTCTAACAAACGTTTGTTTACATGATGATTCACCAGGAAGGCCAGTCTTGTGTGGCAATGCATGCCATCGCATGGCAGGCAAAGACGTGTTATTTTTACATGTACCAGTGTGTCTCTTGAGGTTATTGCCTCTACCAAATGCAGCACCACACATCACATGTTAGTATTCTAGAGGTTGGTACTTTTGAACAGTTGCTTTTCTCTTGGCGACGAGCATGACAGCTTGTGCTGAAGATCATTCCACAGGAACAATGCCAGTTTCTAGCCATGGAGGAAGTTACATCCATAAAGGCATGCTCTACAATAGACATCTTATCAGCTTGCACCATGAGCCACCCCTTGGCGCTCCACATCAGGGGACAAGAAAAACAATCCAGTGCTTTCCAACTAAAGGAAAACCCCAGCTGCTAGCCCCCAAAATATGCACCAAGGTGCCCCAGAGGAGGATGTGAAACGAAGTATCTCCACTCCCACGTGCAATACTTCAGTGTAGAAATAAATAACCACAGGGAAAGGAAGCCTATCCCCAAAATAATTATTAAACATCTAACTCCACTCTCTTACCTTGTTCTCCGTTCAGGTAGACTGCTGTGGGTTTCTTTTAATACCCATGGAAAAAAACACACTAGAGCTCTCGTCAATAAATAATTTAAAATAGAATTTGCACGTACAAAAATTAAGGTAGTAGGTATTAGTGAAGTTTTTTTAACATATTAAAACATTGTTATCTGGTGTGGTTTTTTATTTGACCTTTTTTCTAAACCACACACACACAATGAGAAGAAATATAATATATAATATTTCAACAAAACAATAATTGGCATTAGTAGTTGCTTCAAACTAGTTATTTAACAGACCTTGTTTTTGTGTTTACATACTCATTTTTTTAAATGTTTATGTTCAGCAAAAATTACATAGGGTTTACCCGAAATTTGACAGTTTAGCTACAGCTTTCTCGCATTCTCCATTATTTTATTTTAGGAGCAACAAAAACTTAAAACTTGAAATTATAAAATTCTTATGGTTGTCCACACAATTTCATGTCAAGACCTCTAACAAGGTAAGTATTACAATTTTAACATGTTGTTTTTAACGATATTTGAGTCCTATATAAAACTTTGTGCAGCAAGTTGAAGACAGCCACTGTCATGGTGTCGTGCAGTAATAAAAAAAATCACATGCGAAAAGAAAATAAATTTCTGACCAAAACGATGAAAAGGGGATGGCCGAGGAGTCGACACACCATTGTTGCTTAAATTATAGCATGGGCTGCAGTCCCATCACTTGAAAAGAACAAGGCTGAGAACACATCACCAAAATGGCTAGATCATGTAGCCAGGGAACCGCACTAAACAAAATTACAAGGGAGAAACACAATAAATGACACAGATAATGTAACAAACAATTACCGCAACCACTTACCAAAAGGTAAGTACAAATAATTCACCTAGGCGGTGAATTATGGCTCTTATGCCACAAAAAAAGCTGAAAGTCAAGGTGGTAAATTTTCAAAAACTACATTGTGGAAGTAAAAGTCGTAGAAGACAGGGTCATCACATTCCTTTGTGTACAACAGTGACTTTACGATGTTCCAAACTCGCAAAATGACCAGTCGATAAATATCGAAAAGCCATATCACAGAGTTTAATGCAATAGAAAATTACATATTGCATTTAAACATAATTAACATAACTACAAAACAAATACAAGTCTTGACGTGAAATAAATTGCAATAAAGGTAGCAAACAAGCATAACACATTACAGCCAGGAAAATCAAAACATTGATATAAATATTTTGTTATTACAGTACTAGCGCTGCCACCTATCCTAGCTGTGGACAGACACAAAATAGAGTAGTTATATTAATAAGGTGTTACGATACTGATAGTTTTTTTGGCAGTGTTTATGGCAAATGAACTGGAACTATATTATCCAGTATGATTCAGAATTAACACATTGTGTATAGGAACATTAAGAAAAGACAATAAAATACCATGTACACACTTAATACAGTGGTAAAATGAGTGGTTTGAACAAATTGCCAAAATGAACATAACATTATTCGTTATATGTTACAGGTGCTGCCCTCTGAAGTGAGAAGTGGCAGATAAATAAATACATACTATAGTGTATTATGGCTTTACTACTTGGAAAACAAGAGTGAAATGAAAACAATATTTTTATCATCAGTGATAAATGTTATAAACACCAATAAGCTTAACACATATTTATCCTTTTTGGTTTGCACAGGAAAATAATAAAAGAATAATTTAATTTTAACACATCAACACTAATGTGGTGTTATGACTGGAAACAGGGAATATCATAAAGGAGAAGAAAATAAAATGAGCTTACCAAAAAAATGTGTATTGCTAGAAAAGCAATAGGAAAAAAATTAGGTTAGGAGATATGCCGTAGGATAGCTCAACCATCTTCATGCAAAACAAAACTGAACTTCCCACAGTAGCTGATCTATATATATCTACTAACACACATTACATCAGCGAAACTTAAGCATTGTACCAGATGTCAATGCAGCTAGTACTTTACCCAGTGGTACCTCACATAGTATTAGTAGCGATGTCACACTATGTGTGTGACGGTTCGCTTATGTAGTGTGTTATACTTCCATTCTGCCAGTTGAAGGGGTGCTATGGTGTAGTGGGTATGCACCTAATTGGGAAGTGGTCTAAGTGAATTCGTTCTCAACTGTAGGTTTGTAGTGTCCAACCGGAACCCTTTCCCATGTACTATTCTTCCTCCTGACAAATTCTCTGTGTACTAGCTTCAACACTGTCTTCAATGTTAAGCATGTTATACAGAGTCACATTCTAGGCTCTCCGACTAAATTCATGATCGTGTGGTTCTGGTTTTGTATATTGACATTCCAACCATATATTATATTTTAACACACATTTTTCCTCCTCATGTTTAAGTTGGTCTGTAATATTCTGCTTCATTTACTTAAGGTATGTACAAATTTCTTTCGCCATGCCAGATGCAACGTACATCTTCATTAGACTATCGAATGCAGATTCTTTCAGGATGAACCCATTCTCATTGGGTAAGCTCGCAACAGGTGGTTGTGGTGTAGTATCTTCTTTTTCGTATGTACAATTCTTCGTATGGTTATCACATGTCTCACGAAATATTTTTTTCCTGATAGTTACATATTTTGTGTCGCGATTCAACTGGAACACTTTCTGTAGGTTGATAACATGTGAACTCATGTTTGCATCCATAACACTTGTGACTGAAGATTCCCCAGCTCGACTTCATCGAACATTGACTAGGTTTCTCATGTTGACATGCACTGGATCTTTTACAAAAGGTAGTACCATAGTATCAGCATAAATACATTGATGACTTTGGAGAATTGTAGATGTCCAGGATCGATGTCGTCCACGGTCACGGTGCAAGAGTATCCACTATAGCAGGTGCAGTCCATATTCTTGATGCTTGTGGAGAATGACCTGCAATGTTCAGGTCTGATGTCGTTGGTCAGAGTGTATCCAATGCAGACCTACATCGCTTAGCTGGTACAAAAGAGAGTCCATCACATGGGTTGTGCTCACGGCCTGCCAGTATTCATTGCTACCCCAGGTAAGGTATGTGATAATTCGTTTTGTAATCACAGGCTTATCATTCTTTCATGTGTTGTTGTATGTGCGGGTCTCTGCTGTTTAGCAATGACTGAGTGTATTAATTGTGAGTGACATCGCATTACATACTACGAAAGCTCGGTACACAACTCACGAGTGCAAGGTTAATACCCTAGTGGGTTATTACTAACCATCTTTCTGGAAGTACATACGCACATTGATTATTCGGGGATCTGCCTGGAAGTACGTACGATTTCGTGGCCTACTAGTATTCACTGCTACACCATATAAGGTAGGGGATACTTCGTTTTGTAATAGGAAGCTTATCGTTTTAGCATGTGTTGGTTGTGTGGGGTGACTACTCATGCATGCAGATGGGTGAGTGTGTGCGTGTGTGTTTCTACCAGTTTAAACAGTTACATTTATAATGCTTTCTCTTGAGCTGGTGGGCATATTTTTCGCTTACCAATATGGTTGGTCTATGAATGACCAGACCTTCCATCTCTGTCAATTCGGTCCACCATCTTGGAAAACACACTATCTAGCAAAATGGCAGCTGCTGACAAGTGGACCGACTGCCTACATTTGCACACATGACAGACTGTGGTGTGGGGTGGCTGTGGCAGCAGGAGGTACACCAACGATGACTGTCATTTTAGTGTACGTATGACGTCTGAATACCGAATCTTGGAAGTCGCTCTGTCTAACAAATTGTGTGGCTGGTGGTGGGGCAGGCAGTGCGTCGACAACGGCCATTTGCGCAATGATAACCGCTGGTGGTGGGTGCCCATGATGTCAGCCAATCGGCCAACAAGTAGGAAGTGCTGCCAGCGTGACTTCCCACACACTTACTATTGATGCCTATGTTATACAGTTCGGAAAATACAGCAATTTGTGCTTCTAATTTGCCATAGGTCATACTTGATCCTGTGTCTCTTCTTCTAGCCGTGGTTGATGTCTATGTTATGATTTAGCAACTATAACTCCAATGGTTCGGTAATTACAGTCAACGATGCTTATATGTTGACATGGGGCATTCTTAACCCCATGACCCTTCTTGTCATAGTTCATGCCTACGTTATGAATTTGGCAACTATACTCAAATGGTTCGGAAATTACCCCCACCTATGTTTATATGCTGACATATGGCATACTTGACCATTACCCTTCTAGTCGAGGATCATGTCCATGTTATGAATTTGACGACTATAACTTAAATGGTTCGGAACGTACAGCAACCTATGCTTATAATTTGACATAGGGAACACTTAACCCCGCGATCCTTCTCTAAGTCATATTGGATGCCTATGTTATGCCCTGAGTGTGAGGGTTGGAAAGGGTGTCTGCTCACTGTTACATATGATCGGGTGTCGGCACGTGGTGATGTAGCTGGAGCTTGGCCAGGCGGTGACCAGCGTGCGAGGAAGTATAACCAGGGGCGATAGGGGCAGACAGAGGAAGGGAGGACAAGATCCAGAGAGTACGAGGAAGAGTGGCAGGGGAGGTGCCAAGTGAGCGAGAGTGTGCAAGGAAGTGTGTGTCGCCTTGCCGACAGAACAGGAGAGAGGAGGTTCTATCATGCACAGAAAGGCAGGCCCCATCATTATGGTCTCTGCTTCCAGCGAGGTCACATAGTCGTCGAAGACGACACCGACGAAGACAGTGAGATGCGCTCGTGGCCAACATGTATTCACTGCTACAACAGTTAAGGTAGGGGATAATTTGTTTTTGTAATAGGATGCTTATCGTTCTAGCGTGTGTTCTTCTTTATGTGGGGGACCTGGCTTTGTAGCGAAAACTGTGTATTTATTGCGAGTGACATCTCATTACATACTTACATGCATACATTGGTGTTTGGGTACATGGCTCACGGTTGCAAGGCTGGTGGTACTGACCGACTGTCTGGAAGTAAGTACGCTGTTACACAAGTGTTCGGGGGTCGGCGTGCAGTGAGTCATTGGCTGGGTGGTGGCGAGTGCTCGAGGAGGTATAGTCAGGGGTGATGTAGGCAGGTGGAGGGGTAAGACAAGGGATAGAGAGAAAGCGTAAGGATGAGTGGAATATCGGTGGTTGAGGTAGCAAGGGGGGAGTGTGTGAGGAAGTGTGTGTGTATATATAGCCAGGCGATGGCACCGAGGGGACAGGAGAGACAGGTGAGTAAGAAAGGGGAGACATGCAGGCCGACATGTACGCACGTCCATTCTCGTCCGTGCATCCCTTCTCGTCGTCGGGGGGTTATGCATGAATTATGATTTTTTGGTAGTTGTATCTCAAACGCTTTGTTTCTTACATCCATCTATCATAGTCGTGATTGATGTATATGTTATGAATTGGGCGACTTTAACTCAAATGGTTCGAAAATTACCGCCAACTACGCTTATAAGTTGGCATGGGGCATACGTGTCCCAGCGACCCATCTCCTAGTTGTGGATATCTGTGTTATGAATTTGCCAACTATAACTCAGACGGTTCGGAAATTACACTCAGCTATGCTTGTACACTGACATGTGGCATACTTGACTCTGTGACCCCTCTCCTAGTTGTGGATGATGGGTATGTTACGAATTTTCCAACTATTGTTTTAATGGTTCGGAAATTACAGCCACCTATGCTTTAAGTTGACATGTGGCCTATTTGACCCTGCGACCCTTCTCCTAGGTGGGGTGGATGTCTATGTTATGAATTTGACAACTATAACTGAAACAGTTTGGAAATTATTGCCAGCTATGCTTATAAGTTGACATCGGGCACACTTGACCCCGCTCCCTTCTCCTAGTCATGGTTGATGCCTATGTTATGAATTCGACAACTATAACTTAAACGGTTCGGAAATTACATCCAACTATGCTTATAAGATAACTTGGGGCATATTTGGCCCTGCGACCCTTCTCCTAGTCGGGGTATATGCCTATGTTATGAATTTGACGACTATAACTTAAATGGTTCGGAAATTATAGCCAACTATGCTTTTAAGTGTTTTATACACACACACTTCAGATGGCTGCTGTGTTATACGTGATCCAATCGTTTGCGAAGTCTTGATGCCCCACCGCCGCCGCTGGCGAGGTGCTGGTCACAAATGGTCGACATCCTCAACTGGTCGACAATTGTCCTGGGTGTACATAGGTCGATGATACCAAGATGGCCACCGGGAATGAGAAGCCCCGAATTTGAGAGAAGCTCCGACCGATTCCGCCGCATTGGGTTAACCTCAGCCACAAAGGGCAAACTCACTGGTCGCCAAAATGGGCAACATCCTCCTGTGGCCACTATATTGTTGGTAAGTGGTGCTCGTGATCCAAGCTGGTGGTCCTGAGTGTTACCATGGAATCTCACCTCAATGAGTCAAACGCTACAATGTGGGATCGGCCCTGGATTATGCTAATTAGGACAAAAAATATGGCGACCGGCATTGGCTTCCAATGTGGTAGGTGGAGGCAGGAGGGAAATTCGGGAAATTTTGAGGGTAAATGGGTATAAGGTACGTTTTTGTACGCGAAATCGACTGTTTTGATGGGAAAAAGCGAAAAAAGGGAAATTTTCGCTCCTTGAGTCCTCAGCTTGCAGCCAGGCAATATGCTAATTGCAGTATTTCAACCGGCAGCTGCACCAGAACGTACATTTTTATACTACTGTCCCTTCCATTTTAAGACGTAATGGTAAAGGTTTGATGCACATGTCTATTCTTTTTATGATGCTTGTGCGGAAATGTACATACCTATAAATGACCCTGAAAACACCTGCTTGAGCCATTTTAATTATTACGAAAACATGTTCTAGAGAGAAGTGGAGGAACTGAGAAACGTAAACAGATGCGTAAATTTTTTTATAGTCTATTTTTGCTTTCTTCGGCCTTTTTGAATCAAACCTGTAAATGTTATTCATATTTTATCTATAAATTATAATGCTTCGTTTATAAATAATTTGAATAAAAAACAGTGAGAAAACATGTGTTGGTAGCGCCTAGTAAAAAATAATTTTTATACAAAATACTGTTACAACAGAGTGCGCACGAAACTGGTGCGTTGTCCCTCTGATGTAAACTTCCAGCTTAGTGAAGCTGAGTTTGCACGAGGCGGATTAATATCCTGGATGTAGAACTTTAGTAGGGCTTGAGAAAAGGCCTAAAATACTGTGAATCAACTTATAAAGGATATTCGTAAGCAGACCTCACTCACACACATCGGAGGGTTTTTAAAAAAATGTTTTATGCTGGAACTCTGCACACAGTTCGTTGTCCTGCTCAGGCGCTCGTTTGATGGGTCGTGGGATGTCTACATTAGAAGAGCGTAACTCTTGTCTCTAGGAGAACCCCGGGGTAAGATATGTATGGCGCGTCGGCGACAAGTCGCGCATGAGGACTGGCAGGCTTGCAACACTGACGCGAGTCGACGTTGGAAATCGATGCTTGGACCACGATCGACATCTGAGTGACCGTTACCTTACGGCATGTTAAGAGCCCACGTCCCACTGGCAAACACGAGCCGTGTGTATTTCGGCCTCTCGGGACACTTTCCACCCACATTTGGGCATTCATATTTGCTAGTGTAACTGTTACAAACATAGTTAGTTTGCCCGGTTTCGTGGTTTTGTTCATAGTGTGTAGCGAACCGAGAAATCATAGTTTGATCGCGTTACAAATTTTGACGATAAATTTTATCAAATAATCTTGGAATGCGTCTGAGTGTGTGTCACGCTATCAATTTTTTTTGCTAGAATGTTTTTTTTTTTTTTTCAAAGTGAAATACTGCTGCTGTTTTTCCATGTAGTACATTACAGTAAGAAAAGTAACGAATGTTGTAATTTATTTTCACTTCTTTTGTTATTTTTAAATTGTATTTATCAGATATACAGATACTCAGAAAGGAATACTCACACCCATATTTTTTGCTCCAGGTTCAATATAATGGACAACTAAGCTGCAAGGCTATATTCATTTGCAAATCACATTACAGTACTGTTTTTCCCTATACACACATATAGCAAAATAACAAAACTATACATGAAACAATACCTACATGTTTGTCGCCAACTCAAAAAATTATTCATAAAGTCACAAACGGAACACACACTTGTACACTGCAGCAGCAAACAAATTATTTAATACTTCGTGTGCATACCCTTAGCACGGTTGATTGCAACGAGACGTGGTGACATAGACCATACCAACACTGTGGTGTGTGGTGGGGACATTTTGGACCACTCTTCCAAACGTAGTCTTTGTGGAGCTTGCTTGCTTGAAGGACGGTGTTTCTGTACCTGTTTACATAGATACTCCCACAAATGTTCTATGGGATTGATATCTGGGCTCTGTGGATGGGTAAGAAGCCGTCGTGGAACATTATACAATAACCTGTCCTTAGTTTACATGGCAATGTGCTAAGGGTCATTGTCTTGCTGGAACACAAAGACCCCTGCCAGACCCGTCATCGGCATATTATTTGATAGATTATGGCGCAGCACACTTATATACTTGGTGGCATCAATAGCACCTTAAATAAAAGCTAAATTCCCAACCCCCAAAAATGCCATGCATCCACAAACCATAACAATTCCTTCTCAATGTTTGAATGTAGGTATAATGTGTTGCGAATGCATTTCCGTAATTGGCCTTAGCCACATCCGCTGTTTGCCATCTGAGCCGAATATATTAAATTCTGACTTATCGGAAAAATCACATTATCTCAAAATTTGTTAGGTCTATCATGGTACTCGTAGGCAAATAGCAGGCGTTTTTGTCAGTTTACTGTAGAAATATGTGGTTTCTTTCCGGCTGCCCTACCTTGGAAATTGGCATTATCTAATACATCTCGTACAGTTTGAGTACTTACAGTGTGTGTAGATGTTGATGCGATCTCTTCTTGGACAGATGTTTCAATTCGGAATGGTTCTTTATGTGCTAAAGTGACAAGGTGCTGTTGTTCGCGGCTCGTAAGCACTTTTGGGTTTCTGGATCGTCATTTATTTTCTGTTGCTCCTGTTTATTTGTACATCTTCAGTATAACTGACAGTTCCAAAACAAACCGAGAGGGTTTTCGCAACTGACGATAACTGCTGCCTTGCTTATAGAGAGAAACAACTCCTTCGCGTTGCATCAGAGACAGTTTGCGTTTATTGAGCCCCATTCTGACCACTACCTCACACTACCACAACAGTCTGGCAACTGATGTGCAGGGAACCCATCTTTGTACGTGTAACTGCTGGAGGGGTATAAAACGGGCGTTTCGAGACCAAACAGGGTTACACCTGTGCTTTATGAATACTTTTTTGAGTATCACAATAGTATATTTCCCATTGTGTACTCGTCCTTCTGACATTGGTGTGCTATTAACTAGTACCACTGGGCATGCTATTCCGATCTTCTCTCTGCATTGGGCTTATGACTCAACATTGCCTCAAGTACACACACTAAGACTAAACGTGTGGGTGTAATAATACTTTCTTTAGTCGCTGTATTTATTCACAAAGTAATTCAATGCCTTCGAATTCTTAATATTATGTGCAATATTTATTAAAAATAGCAATAATGCTGAGAGAGCTTCTATATAATCTAATTATCTTTATATCTTCTTTTCTTTGTAGATATTGTTCGCCATTTAAAAGTTTCGTGACTATAGATACGGTTGTTTTTTATGCACGATTCGATTCTGTTTGATTGAGCCCATTTCAAACATCAAAGAAATTTTAAAATTGGTCCAATATTCAAACGTTTGATGGAAACTGGAGACATCCAAATTTTTCAGGCAAATATGGAGGCGTCTATGACATTTTGTTGATGTCATAACTGTCCAACTTTATTTGACCAAACTTAATGGAAGCATTTCGTTGGGGGAGGAGGGGGGGGGGGGGAAATTGACAATGTGACAGTGGAAAACTGAAAAATAAACTGGAAACCTGGGGGAATGTGTATCATCTTAGATGTCGTGTATTACAAAAATGCGCAGATTATAACATTCCGACTCCTTTGTCAGTGCTGTAGTCGCTTTCTCAGAGATCACCAAGACTTAGCGTACGAGCCCTAGGATGCGGGTTCGAAAATCGGCCGTGCTTTCACATTTTTATTGTGTTAAATGAAACATTTTAATGTACACAGAACAGTACAAACCATAATTTGCAGAAACCAAATTTTGCAAGGGCTTTGTTGGTGGGGCGGGTCCTCCAGTTAGCCATCACATTTCTTGGCCGACACGAGGGCGTCGTTTTGCTTCAATTTTCAGGAATTCTGTAACACATGGATTAGCAAGGGGGCGGAACGAACTGCTTTCACATCTTTGCCAGCCAACTACTACCAACAGGGGCGAGTACGGACGGATTTCAGGCCCCGAAACATCGTGAAGTCTTTTAGTTATTATTTAGTGTTAACTTTTTTTTTGTCGATCTGTGTCAGTAGTTGGATTTGGTCCGGGGGCTGCAATGTTGTGACGTCACCCGTCTACCATCTTGGAAGTCATTGACCTTTGACTCCTGACATTTGACCTTGATCTTTGACTACAAAAACCCCAAAAAGTTTCCAAAAAATTATTATTAAAAATGATTATAAAAGGACCTCCTGAAATTTTCCATTTTTCCCTGGCAGACCAGCTACCCAGTGTCGGGGATCTGCGACCCAGGTGACCTTGGCGCAGGGTAAGAGGACCGGTCAGGAACATTGACCCTGACCTTTTAACCCAAAAAATAAAAAAAATAAAAAATTGTATGTTTCCATTTATTAAAACATTATTAAAAATTTATTTTAAAAAATACATTTCTGAAGGTCACCCCTTACCCATACCCATTCCACCATCTTGGTAGGTGCAACAGAAGTCCAACTTGGTAGGCGATCACCATCTTGGTAGGCGATCACCATCTTGGTAGATGTCCACCATATTTGTAGGTGTCCGCAATATTGGAAGCCAGTGACCTTAACCACAGGACCTTGAATGGCCATTAAAACAAATTCTCGAGTAGAAGTACATAATTCAACAAGCATAATACATTACAGACTACAACCCCCATATTAGATGCAGATTACCTCGGCCTTGACCCTATGACCTGTAATAACCTTGAAAACAAAAACTTGAAAAAAATGCATAAAAGTCAGCAAGCAAATTTCATTACAGACTACTACCACCATATTGGAAGTCAGTGACCATGACCTTGAAAAAACTCTAGAAACAATGCATTAAAGTCGACAAGAATATTACATTACAAACTGCTACCACCATATTGGAAGCCAGTGACCTTGACCTTAACTCCATGACTTTGAATGACCTTGAAAACAAAAGCTCGAAAAAATAAATAAAAGTTAACAAGTGTAATACATAGATTACTGCCACCACATTAGAGGCAGATTACATTGACCCCATAACCTTGAATGGCCTTGAAAATAAAAACTCGAAAAAATACATTATCATACTTTGTGGTCGAAAGTCACAAAAGTGACTTATCACAAAAGTGGCACTTATGATGATCTAGTGGGTTAGGCAGAGACTCAGGTAGGCCTGTTGGAGATGTAGGTACTGGAGCTAAAGAAGCAGTAATTCCGAGAATGATGTTCTATTTACCACTCCCAAAGAAGTTGATGACACTACCATAGCTAACATTAGCTCTGGAGATCCCGAAGAAATCGCACATGCAGAATAAGACTGAGATGCAAAGCAGCAAAAGCTAACAGAGACAATGTATCTTTTGGTCGCTGTTGTCTGACTATGCCTATCAACTGATCTCCCTACTGCTTATAATATACAAGTATGCAAGCCTTGTGATGTCATATTGACTTTAAACCAATTGTATTACACCATTTATGCTTTTTTGGACACCGACCAGCATATCACCGAATTGCTATGTTATTGCTGCTGATCAATCGCATGAAGGAATTGAGATCACACACTGGCAAGTAGAATGACTTTAGATGCTAGTTCCTTGATCACATTACCATGCAATTATATTTTTAACAGTTTCTTCCCGACCAGGTTTTTGCTCAGCTTTAAATCATGATCACACTTAAAGCAGACGACTGACTCCTACAGACTGACTTCAAAACGATTCCAAAATTAGTCCAAAATGACTCCTAAATGATTCGTAAATGAGTCATAATGACTCCTGATTGCAGTGCTGATTGTGGTGCTCGTGGTGCTGATTGTGGTGTTTGACTTATAATGACCCCTGATTGCGGGGGACAGCAGTGGTTGCGGAAGCAGAGCCAATTGTAGTTCCAGAGAACAAGTACTACAAGTTTTAGAATGTCTCGTCAACATATCACTCCGTGTGAACTGCCTTAGGAGGAAATCACATTGACACTACATTCTTGGTGTTTTCATTCCGCAGGTCGTTATTTCACATCGTCATAAATTTCACAAATCTAGAAATGCCTTACCATAGAAGCGACATGGCAAATGCATCATTGGCATTTTACATCCATACTGTTCTAAGTCTAGAGTGATACTGAAACGAAAATGTACAAAAGGAGCACATTCATACTTTTTAAAAATTATTTATACAGGTCCCTCTGTTTCATTGCATCCTGGGTAAAATGCATTTACACTTTGCAATAAAAGTGCCTAGATCTACCACAGACTCCCACTATGCTTCGCCATTGGTCGATGCACAACACTGACTTTGTACTGAACAATGCAGTACCGTGGCAGGTCACGACCACCATGCTTCTCAATTGGTTGCGCATGCAGAAAGGATTCTTCGTACAGACCACCCTTTCATGCCGATGTGAATTTTGAACATAGGTAAAAACTCGATCACAAAATCGGCACTTCCATCAGCCAGTTAGCGATGATGCAGATTGCCACTCCATGGTTGTCGATGTCAAAGGCAGGCCTTCGTATTCGCAATTCATCTTCGGAGTATGGGAATACTCTTGAGAAAATCCAAATACTCTTACGCCCCAAAAGAAAACACAAGGTGTACATATATATATAAGGTACAGATGTATATATGTGACAGGAATATACATTATACATAATTATGTATAGAATAAATTATATACATGCGTGTTTTCTTCTGGGTGTTCAAGTATATGGGTTTTTTCAGAGTGCTCCCATACCGTGAAGATGAATTGCGAATATGAAGGCCAGCCTTTGACCTCGACGACCATGGAGCCACGACTTGCATCATCGCTAAGTGGCTGATGCCAGTGCCGATTCTGCGATCGAGTTTTCACCTATGTTCAAAATGCATGTTGGCATGAAAAGGTGGTCTGTACGAAGAGTCCTTTTCGCATGCACGATCAATTAGGACGCATGGTGGTGGCTTACCTTGGTGCTGCATTGTTCAGTACAAAGTCCATGTTGTGCATTGGCCAATGGCGAAGAATAGTGGAAGCCTGCTGTAGTTTTAGGCATTTATATTGCAAAGTGTAAATACAGTTTACCCAGGAAGCGATGAAATATACCGAAGAACATGGATATATGCTTTTTAAAAAGTGTAATACACTCCTTTTATACATATTCGTTTTAGTATCACTCTAGACTTGGAACAATATGGACGTAAATGCCAATGATGCATCTGTTGTGTCGCTTCTGCGGTAAAGCATTTACAGCTTTTTTGGATTTACGATGTGAAATAACGACCTGCAGGATGAAAACTACAAGAATGCGATTTCAGTGTGATTTCTGCCAAAGGCAGTTTTCATGCAGTGATATTTTGAAGAGGCATTCTAAAACTTATATCACTGGTTCTGTGCAACTACGATCGGCTCTGCCTCTGCCATGCCTCCGCCTCTGCCACTTCCACCACCTTCACCATCACCTGCGACTCCAAATTAGGAGTCATTTTGGACCCATTAGGAATAATTTCGAATAATTAGGGGTTATTAAAAGTTCAAGCACCACAATCAGTACCATGTGCACTGCAATCAGTACCGCTATGAGGAGTTATTATGAGTCATTTGGCATCATTTTGGACTCATTTTGAAGTCAGCCTGTAGGAGTCGGTCATCTGCTTTAAGTTTTACCATGATTTAAAGCTGAGCAAAGAACTTGGATGGAAGAAACTGTCGAAGATATTACTTAATGGTAATGTGATCAAGGAACTAGCATCAAAAGCCTGTCTACCTGCCTGTGTGTGATGTCTCAATGCATTTAAACAATTGGTCTGCAGCAATCACGTGGCAACTCGGTGATTGACTGGTTGGTGTCCGAACAATTTATTAAGGGTGTTATGGATACACGCAAATAAAATTAATATGCCTGGAAATAATACATGATTTAATTATATTTGACCATAACAAACATAACTCATTACCCCGTGGTAATAATAAGACTTAGATAAAACAAATATGCACTTCAGTTTTCACATTACAGACAAGAACATGATAGATTGGAACTCAGTGGCGGTCCTGGTAGCTCTAGAGGCTGTGCAGGAATCAGTGAGGAGTCCTGTAAAATGAATGCAGGGTTCAGCCTGTCAATCGAAATTCTTTATTGGCCACGGTTAGTCTCCAGTAGAAAGTGTTTGTCCATCGGCGACAGAACACAAAAAGGCCCATTGTACACAGGCTGTAATGGTCTACGAACTCACTCATGTCTGACAAATACAAATGGTGACATCAGTTCTGGCTGCACAAATATTTTCTTGGGAGCTGTGATGTTCCGGCAGAACTGGTAGTTGTTGCCTCATGGTTTCCTTGAGCTTGGATAAAAACACGGGCATTTCTTGGTGTGTTGATCTATCATCAAGGATGTCCGAAGGGAAGCGAATAGGTTCACCAAATGTCATTTCTGCTGGAGTGCTGTTATGTTGTGGAATTATGTATGACCGGAGACCCATGAGGACGATAGGTAGTGTGGGTACCCAATCATATGTGAGGTGGGCCATCAAGACAGTCTTCGGCTGGTGGTGCTATCATTCCACTTTTCTGTTTGCTGCTGGGTGATATGCTATCATTTTGATGTGGTGAACACCTAGTAGTATGTTGAGATGAGTGAACGATTCATAGTCACACTGACGACTTCTCTCTGTGGTTATTAAGTTTGGAACACCAAAATATGCAATCCATGCTGACACAATGGTTACAGCTATTGATTCTGCACTGATATCAGCAATCATAACAGCTTCTGGCCAGTGGGAGAACTGGTCTACCATTGTGACTAAATAGTAGTATCCCTTCAAAGGCGGTAATGGCCCAGTGATGTCTATGTTCACATGATAGAAACTGCTATTTACTGGTTCGTAATTTCTGATAGCACTTGTGTGTCTCCACACTTTGGAATGTTGACATGGGATGCATGATCTGGCCCATAATCCAATGTCTCGTTTGAGTGATTGCCATACAAACCATTTCTGGACGAGGTCGACTGAGCCTTTGACAGCTGGGTGAGCTGAGTCTTGAAGTGAGTTGAATACTGCCTTTCGAATCTGAAGTGGAATCTGAGGTCTCACTCTGTCAGTTGTTGTGTCACACAATATAGTATGTCACCTGCTAACGGAATTTCTAGAAGTTGCAGTGAACATGATTGTGATTTGCGGATGTGGTGCAGTTCATTATTGACAGCTTGGATGGCTGCAATCTATTCTCATGGAATATCTGATGAGATTGAGAGTGAATATATTCTAGAACAAACATCTGCCATAATATTATCTTTACCAAAAACATGTCTAATATTGGTTGTAAATTGGCCGATAAAGTCTAGATGCCGTAGTTGTCTGGGTGTGGCTTTATCAGAGCTCTACTTAAAGGCATATCGCAGCATGGGTGAGTGAAGAGATTTGGATGACTCTTAACATCGAGGTCTTGAGAGCCGATAAGGGTGATCGAGGAGAGTATGGAGCAGCATGGAATAAAAGGGCTGGGGAAACTGGAGATCCCCCAAGAAAACCCGCTGACCAACAGCATCGTCTGGCACGATTCTCACGTGCGAAAATCGGAGTGACCGGGCCGGAGATGGAGCCCCATCGCTGGTGGAGGCGGAACAGGCTAACCGCCCAGCACTGTGGCCCATTGGCAGCAGTTTGTGGTCTGTATAGATGCAAATTCCTTGCTTCAAGCATGCAGCGGATGTGTTTGACAGTACTGTATGATGCAAGGATTTCTCGATCATATGTGCTATAGTTGTTCTGGTTTGTCCATTTTGGAGAGTGCCAAGTGTTCAAGTAAACCATTACAGACTTGGTGTAAGGAGCACCATTGCAAATCAGAAGCATCGACCATAAGTAATAATGGTGCATCTGCAGATGGTTTGCAAGCAGTGTTGCGATAGCCAAGCTCTATTTGATGTCTTCGAAACTTTTTTCTGTCCAATATATGATCATTTGTCATTTTTGACCTGCCTTTTGTGATTTCAAGAGTACAGCTTGAATTTTTTCAGAGTCTGGTAAGCAGCGGCGATAAAAGTTAATGATGCAGAGGAAACTGCATAGCTGAAGCACCATATATGGCAATGCAAATTTAGTGAATGCTTCAATCAATCAGCAATGGAGTTATGCCCTAGGTCGAATTGTGAATCTAAGAAAGATACTTGGCTGCTCCAAAGGACACCTTTGCTTAAGTTGATGTTGATACGAAAACTTATTGAGTGTTAAAAATGATGGGAGGTGGTGAAGATGTTCCTCCTGCTTTGTTGATGCAATGATAATGTCATAATGTAAGTAATAGAATGTAAGTCGCCTAGGATGGAGTCGAATGAACTCTGAAATATCGCTGCATTCTGTAACCGAATGGCATTTTATAATTTAAACAATCCAAATGGCGTGATGATTGTAGTCTTTGCCAGTCAGTAAGGTCAACCGGGATATGATGCTGCACACACTATATCGCTTTTGGAGAAACATTTTTACCATTAGAGCACAGTTGAAAGATACTGAACATGAACCAGGTACCTGTCTACTTTTGTGATGTAATTGAGCCAGCAGTAGTCACCAAATGGGTGCCACGAGCCATCTGTCTTGTTAATGAAGCGCAGTGGGTTTGCCCAAGGACTTTTTGATGGTTCACAAGACAAATACCCAAATCCATAATTTCCTGGAACACAAGTTGGTCTGATTCAATTTGTCGGGAGGCAAACGTCTGGCTTTACATGCAATTAGAGGACCCACTGTTTCAATAGTATGAGTTATGTTTCCAGGTGTGCCAGCTTGGATTATACCAGGGAAATAAGATTGTGGTATACTTGTGTCCAGGTGGAATTGTGTGTGCATAGCATTGGTGCTGACCTCTGCAGCTAAGGTGCCAATCGTATACAGGGAAGTAACACCATCCAACAACTGTGAGTTCTTAATGTCGACAAATAGGTTAAAGTGTTTCAAAAAATCAGCACCTATAATTGGGGTTTGTACGTCGGCCATTGAGAAGGGCCAGCAAAATGATCTGTGTAGACCTAGGTCTAGTCTGAATAGACACTCGTAATTTTTTAATGACTCTGCCATTGTCTGTGTACAGTTCTTGTGTTGAGACATTATTCCATTCCTTTACTGATGGAGGAAATACTGAAATGTTTGCACTGGAGTCTATAAGGAATCTGTAACCACTCGCGGTGTCAGTGATAAACAAGCTGCATTACTTAGGGCCAGAACCACTCGCCGTTACCCGTGGTTGCTCTGTGAGTTTCCCACACTAAGTTTGAAGTTGCAGGGTTTAATACATTTCTGGGCATTTTCTTTGAACTTGCGATGGTACCAGCATGTGTCATTCTCTGGCTGTATGGTTCGCGATGGAGATCTGTGATCACAGCGTTTATGCATTATCAACTGCTGGATGAATGCAGTCAAGGATGCCACTTGTCGCTCTAAGTGGGCAATTGCCCCTTCACAATTGTGGTTCACAGCTGCTGTATCTGCCTTAGGGGACGTACACAAAAAGCAGGTTTCCTGTTAGCAGGCTGCCGGTGCAGATGGGTGCCAACCAGCTTCAGGAATTCAGTGTGTTAGCAGGTGCAAGCGCACAAATGAAAGCATGTGCATGCTTGTCGGCACCGGTACGCCTGTGCCGACCAGCCTACCGGAATGAGGAGGTAGTTCTTTTTGGCTGGTTACCGGCGCCGGTAGTATATTCGCAAGTGCTGTAGCATGATAAAAATAATGGACATCGATCTTCGTATTAGTGCTGTGTATAAAAGACGTCCCATTTGGGATAAGCGGGATAGTTCGCATGCCAATCGAGTTCTACAGAAATGCTGGGAAGAAATCGGCCAAGAAATAAATGTGGATGGTAAGTTTGTGCAATAAATTTATTTGTAACATAAAGTTTTGAACACGTTAAAACATAATTTGCCACTATTTAGTGCTGCCGAATCCGACGCCACGTAAAGGTCCGTACACTTCTGTTTATAGATTGTACACCAAAGGATGGTTTGCAAAATATATTGTAAAAATATATCTGATGGACTTCTACTTCAGTGAAGTCGCTTTCAAAACAGTCTTTGTCCAAAATGGTGCTATGCGAAATACACATGTATTTAATATAATCTGCCATTGTAATGTCAGTTTCGATGCATTTAGAAAGTAGTCACGATTTTGCATATAGTATGCCAAAAGTACATTCGATAGATTTCCTAGCCCTATGGCCATATGGTTTTAACAGGAAAGGAATGAGGGGGTATACTTGGTTTCCTATATACACAAATTGGACCGTCATATTTGTTTCAGGAAGACATTCAGGTTCTGGAACATAAAGTTGCCCTTTGCTAAGTAACTGGTTAAGTCTGAGGCATGAAATGTACCGCTATCACTTTGTTTGCCTTACCCACCAATGCCTACTGTAATAAATTTATAATTGGTTTAAGATACACCTTGGAGAACAAAAAAAAGTACTTATAATTAAAAAACACAGAACCTGAATTATTCGGACGTACAACACGGGCATGTTTTCCATCGATAGCACCAACAGTGTTAGGAAAGTTCCAAATCTAGAAATAGTCCTTGGCAACAATTGTCATACTTTTCCTTTGTTGGCACTGGCATGTGTTCCGGCTGTAGAACATCTCATAGAGTGGTTACTGTCTCGGCAATGTTCTTCCCGATGGCAAATGCTCCCATTCGGAAAGAGAATGAAAGAAACATGAACGAGGCTCCCTTTGCTAAATACCTGCAACAAACTTTGTGGCAGTAAGATGCTGTATGTTCATATCTATATAGGCTGTTCATGATAAAATGAGCACTTTCGAAAGCCCTGCTTAAGATCTACTTGTAGGCACGTTGTGGATTCTTCCACCTTATGTAAAATTAACATTGTCATGGGCCGCATCACTTTATTCATGGAACGGTCGAATGAAACTGTAAAATAATTATAAAAGTAAATGTTTTATGCATTCGCTTAATATTACAGTTTTATGAATCAAATAAACAGGAAACAAAATAAATAATTTCAGTGTATTCACACATATTTACTCAACACATTTAATTCAACGTCAAGACATGGAACTACTCCCCCTCTGTCATTACCAACCACTCAGTGTGCGCGTTAACGTGTATGCAGGTTGGAGCAGTGACATTTTTCAAGGGTTGATTTCAAACTTGCTCACTTTATCGTGAACAGCCTTTAATAAGGCAGTTCCAGTGAAAAAAAATGGCTCTCTATTTCATGGATATTTTTCAACATTGTTTCAATGCACGAAATAGTATGATTATGAAGCTATGCAAACACTTGAAAGTAAACATAATAAGTATTTTTAAATTAAATCACTTTTCTCATAATGTTTCACAATTGCATGCTACACAACGATTTCATGAAATGACAAATTAAATGTTTGTAACTTACAAAATACATAACTTTTTCGCCACTTGAACACTTTTAAACAAATACTGGTATAGGATTCGTTATTTTTTGTTTCAGAGTACACCGCAAAATGGAAGTGGAAATATCTCGGGGATCAGTTATCTGTAGAAGTGGGAAAAATTCTACCTTCACGCTCAGGGGAAGATGTAGGTTCCGAAATGTTACAAAGTTGGCATATTTTTAGTCTGCTCTTCTTAAAGGACATTGTTATAGCAAGACATAGTTAAGGTAATTTAATCGAGATAACATCTTCAAATTCGGCGAAGAGTGCTGCTCCTACACAACCAGCCGAATCGGATGATGCTTCGATTGCTAGCTCCGAAACCTTACCGATCCCTGACAAAGGGGACAATGGAGAGATTGTTGTCCACGAGATAGAATACTGTGTGCAAACGGTTAACGATGACAGCAATGCCACACATACTTCAACTCCACCTGCGACTTCATTTGCATGAACAAGGAAAAGGAAGCATACATCTACGGACAAATTTAATGAGTGTTTGTTAGATCTGGAAAAGCAAAAGGTGCAATACCTTCATGAAAGAGCATCATAGCATCATGATGATGAAGAACTTCTGTTTTTTAAGAGTTTACTTCCCAGTTTCAGGAAAATAACCGGACTCGCGTAAGTTTCAGAATGAGTTGCTAGAGACCTATTCACATGTCGGCATGATTGTTTCTCATCTCTATACTCGCTGCATTCTTGGGACTGTTCATCTGCCAGTGTCTCCGAGTCCACTGCGCAGGTATTTACTACAGCTACACCTAAGTGTTCTTCATCACATGAGAATGTTACTTTGGATATTGTGCCATCAACAGATTCCACAGGCTTCAATACATTTGAACAGCCTCCTGTACAACATACCTTTCATACATATGTAGGAACTCTATGGTTTAATAATAATAATAGGGACTATTGGCGACATTTAAAACAATATACTGTACTTTATGGCATAGCATACAACAAATATGTGTTATTACTATTACACATGTATCACAAACATTTATTTGCTGTATTGTTAAGCATAGAATGAATCGTTTCAATAAATATAACTTACCTTACTGTGATAACAAACTTTTCTTCTGGTAGAATAGGTTGTGTGTGTCAATTACACCATGTCTTCGTCAAGCGATGTTCCACTGTTCTTAATATGTAATCGAAAGTCTCATACGACATTCTCGTATACTGGGAAAACCTCTCATTGTGGTTCTTCAGTTCACAAAATATATTATGATATTCGCCGTAATGATTCCTGCTCATATTTATCGTATGCACTCAAGTTCTCTTTCTGTGTATTTTTAATATTACACTGTCCAGATGGAAAAATTCTTCATCTGATGTAGAACTCGACATCCCCCCTCCCCCGGCTTCTGCTGCGTATGGGTGGGTTCGTCTGCTTGCTTTGCCCACATATTCTGTGTGCTGCTCCCGCACCGACTTCCCGCACAGGTAGGCTCCGGCACCCTGCTAGAGGAAACCTGCTTCCTTTGTGTACGTACCCATAGGCAGGGGTGTATCGGCTGGAGTGTGGTAACATGAATATGCAATATCAGGTGTGCTTACTTCTAAGAATTTGTCTGCCATGGCAGCTAGGATACCTAAGTCGTCACAACTAGAGGTTTGGATGGCACCTGCATTAGCTGGGAGTCGTCTTTTATGCTGTCTCCAGGAAGCATTCACGTCTCTGGTAGAAAGCATGTGGTTTTTTGTCCCCTAGGTCAGTTTCTGTTAATAACTGCTTCGCCTTGCATTGTTCTGTTTCCGCGAACTCACTGATGAGTCGTTTCTTGAGATCCATGTAAGGTGTTTTGGACAATGGTTTGGATATTAGATCACAAATCATTTCTGCTATTTCGCTATCGATGTAACACAAGTCATAATGATATTACATAACCTCATTGGTTACATTAGCTGTTACGAACTGTACTTCGTTTTATCACCTCGGGGTTACCAATATGTGGATACACACAAATAAAATGAATATGTCTGATAATACATGATTTAATGATATTTAACCATAACAAATATAACTCATTACCTCACTAATAATAAGACTCAAGAACTTAGGTAAAACATATACACAATCCAATTTTAATAATACAGACAAAAACACTAATTCCAAAACAAAAAGATCGCAGTCACTGTCCTAGACTGTCGATATTGACTTGGTGCTAATGGCGCCACATTGTAATATGACTGGTTTAAAGTAAATATGATTACATAGGGCTTGCATACTTGTATATTATAAGCAGTAGGGAGGTCAGCTGAGAGGCTTAGTTTGACGACGGCTGCCAGGAAAGATACATCGTCTCGGCTAACTTCTGCAGCTTTGCATCTCAGTCTTATTCTGCATGCGCCATTTCTTCGGGCTCTCCAGAGCTATTGTTAGCTACAGTAGTGTCATCGACTTCTTTGGGAGTGGTACCTAGAACATCATTGTTGGAATTAGTGCTTTTTAGCTCCAACACCTACATCTCCAACAAGCCTACGTGAGTCTTTGCCTTTACCACTATGTCGTTATCAATGTCACTTTTGATAAGGTTTGGACCATAATGTATGGCGATGTATTTTTTCTCGAGTTTTTGTTTTTTAGGTCATGGGGTCAAGATCGAGTTCATCTGCATCTAATATGGCGGTAGTAATCTATAGTGTAATATGCTTGTTGACTTATGCATTGTTTCTAGAGTTTTTATTTTCAAGGTAATTGAAGGTCATGGAGTCAAGATCAAGGTGACTGGCTTCCAATATGGTGGTAGTTATCTAATGTCATATATTTGCTGACTTTTTGTATTTTTTCTTGAATTTTCTGTTTTCAAGGTCATGCATCTTCATGGGATCAAGGTTAAGGTTACCTGCACCTAATATGTTGGTAGTTGTCTGTAATGTAACATGATGTTTGTTGACATTTATGAATTTTTTCTCAAGTTTTTGTTTTCAAGGTCATGGGGTTAACATCAAGGACACTGGCTTCCAATATGATGGTGGTAGTCGAATGTCATGCTTGCTGACTTTTATGTATATTTTCTCAAGTTTTCTTCGAAGCTACTCAATGTCATGGAGTCAAGGTCATGGTTACTGGCTTTCAATAGGATAGTAGTCTACATTATTATATGCTTGATGATATGAATTTTTTTCTCGATTTTTTGTTTTCAAATTTTTTCAAGGTCATGGGGACAAGGACGAGTTAGTATGCATCTAATATGGCGGTGGTAGTCTGTCCTGTATTATACTTGTTGACTTTTATGTATTTTTTTAGTTTTTTTTCAAGTTCATTCCAGTTCATGGGGTCAAGGTCACAGTTGCCTGCATCTCATACGGTGGTTGTAGTAGTCCTTAATGTAATATGCTTGTTGATTTTATGTATTTTTCTCGAGTTTTTGTATTAAAGGTCATTCAATGTCATGGGGTTAAGGTAGTCTGCATCTAATATGGCGGTAGTTAGTAATGTATTATACTTTTCTACTTTTATTTATCTTTTCTCGAGTTTCTATTTTGAAGGTTACTCGAGTTCCCGTGGTTAAGGTCAAGGTCACTGACTTCCAATATGGTGGATGCGTGACATCTACAAAGATGGTCGCATACCAAGATGACTGTTGCCTACCAAGATGGTGGATGCCTACCAAGATGGTGGAATGGGTATAGATGAGGAGTGACCTCCGAAAATTTAAGTTTTTTAAAATGTTTTTAGTAGTTTTTAATAATAAATTTCTGATAATTTTAATATTTTTTTGAATTTTTTTAATTTTTTCATTTTAGGAATTTTATGATTTTTGCGAGTCAAATGTCAAGGTCAGTGGTAAAAGGTCCTGACCGGTTCTCTTGCCCTGACACAAGGTACATGGGTCGCTGATCCCTGACCCTGGGTCGCTGATCCGCCTGGGAAAAATGGACTAGTTCTGGGGGTCATTTTTTAATAATGTTTAAATATATTTTAATAATTTTTAAATACATTTTTCGATTTATTTTAGATTTTTTTGGAGTTTATTGGGATTTTTTTGTGGTTTCGGTATCAAAGTTCAAGGTCAAAGATCAAGGTCAAAAGTCATGGGTAAGGGGTCAGAGCTCAATAACTTCTAATATGGTGGTCGGGTGACATCTTAACATGGCAGCTCCAGTGCCGCGAGCCCCCAGCCCTTTGTCTTAGACTCATCCAATTCATACTACTTGTGTCCTTTATGTTGGTTTATCTATTCTTTCCTCTAGTTATTTTCGTGATTCCTGTGTTGTTCGTAGTGTGGAATTTTTGGTTTCTATAGTCTGACAAGGAGTACTTTTCACTGACATGTGTTTCATTGTGATGTTTTCTTTTATCTGTGTATTTTAGTTTTTATAGTTCAGCTGTGTCCACTGATATTGTTTTTTGCAGTGTTTTTTTCACTTGTGTGGTGTTTTCGTTTGCATCATTGTGTTGTCTTTTTCTTTTCTTCTGATTTGCTTAGTTTGTCTGTCCTGTTTTTATACTACTCTTGTGTTGTTTTGTTGTGTGCGAGCCTTTTAACAGTTGTTATGAATTACAGCTACTCAAAAAAGTATTCAAACACCCATAGTTTTTGCTCCAGGTTCAATATAATGGACAACTAAGCTGCAAGGCTATATTCATTTGCAAATCACATTACAGTACTGTGTTTCCCTATACACACATACAGCAAAATAACAAAACTATACATGAAACAATACCTACATGTTGGTCGCCAACTCAAAAAAATTATTCATAAAGTCACAAACGGAACACGCACTTGTACACTGCAGCAGCAAACAAATTATTTAATACTTCGTGTGCATACCCTTAGCACGGTTGATTGCAACGAGACGTGGTGACATAGACCATACCAACACTATGGTGTGTGGTGGGTACATTTTGGACCACTCTTCCAAACGTAGTCTTTGCGGAGCTTGCTTGCTTGAAGGACGGTGTTTCTGTACCTGTTTACATAGATACTCCCACAAATGTTCTATGGGATTGATATCTGGGCTCTGTGGATGGGTAAGAAGCCGTCGTGGAACATTATACAATAACCTGTCCTTAGTTTACATGGCAATGTGCTAAGGGTCATTGTCTTGCTGGAACACAAAGACCCCTGCCAGACCCGTCATCGGCATATTATTTGATAGATTATGGCGCAGCACACTTATATACTTGGTGGCATCAATAGCACCTTAAATAAAAGCTAAATTCCCAACCCCCAAAAATGCCATGCATCCACAAACCATAACAATTCCTTCTCAATGTTTGAATGTAGGTATAATGTGTTGCGAATGCATTTCCGTAATTGGCCTTAGCCACATCCGCTGTTTGCCATCTGAGCCGAATATATTAAATTCTGACTTATCGGAAAAATCACATTATCTCAAAATTTGTTAGGTCTATCATGGTACTCGTAGGCAAATAGCAGGCGTTTTTGTCAGTTTACTGTAGAAATATGTGGTTTCTTCCCGGCTGCCCTACCTTGGAAATTGGCATTATCTAATACATCTCGTACAGTTTGAGTACTTACAGTGTGTGTAGATGTTGATGCGATCTCTTCTTGGACAGATGTTTCAATTCGGAATGGTTCTTTATGTGCTAAAGTGACAAGGTGCTGTTGTTCGCGGCTCGTAAGCACTTTTGGGTTTCTGGATCGTCATTTATTTTCTGTTGCTCCTGTTTATTTGTACATCTTCAGTATAACTGACAGTTCCAAAACAAACCGAGAGGGTTTTCGCAACTGACGATAACTGCTGCCTTGCTTATAGAGAGAAACAACTCCTTCGCGTTGCATCAGAGACAGTTTGCGTTTCTTGAGCCCCATTCTGACCACTACCTCACACTACCACAACAGTCTGGCAACTGATGTGCAGGGAACCCATCTTTGTACGTGTAACTGCTGGAGGGGTATAAAACGGGCGTTTCGAGACCAAACAGGGTTACACCTGTGCTTTATGAATACTTTTTTGAGTATCACAATAGTATATTTCCCATTGTGTACTCGTCCTTCTGACATTGGTGTGCTATTAACTAGTACCACTGGGCATGCTATTCCGATCTTCTCTCTGCATTGGGCTTATGACTCAACATTGCCTCAAGTACACACGCTAAGACTAAACGTGTAGGTGTATGAATACGTTCTTAAGTCACTGTATATAATAGTATACAGTCCATTCTCGTTGTTCTCTGCCCAGACAAAATTCATGTTTTAAAAATATATGCTTAGGAACAATGAAATACCTTTGCTCAGTTTGTAGCTACGAGATGGTTAGAAGTATAATTTCAATTTTAATACACAACGGCAATTTGGTAACTCCACTCGACAGTTGCACAGTTGTCGCGCTGTTCCACTTGATGCTTTGTGGCTTGCCTGCTGTTATGTTTACTGAAACGAGGTCGTTGATTTTCCATGTGGTTTATTATAAGGACGTTTAAAATACAAAGGTATTTGGAAAATTGTGACTCGCCAGTCTTGGGTGTTTAGAAAGTATTGGAAGTCCACCCCGGAATTATTTATACCAATTACCAACTGGATGAACAGTAGGAAAATAAAAAACTTAGACAAATGGGGTGAACTAAATAGTAATTACCTTTACGAAAATTGGTTCCCTAGATTATCCCATCAGAGTAGCCAATATCTTAATTCATATCTTTTTCATCGTGTTGATGTGCTTTGACAAATGTGTTGGCAATGTAACTGCGGAGTGTTTACATTTTGAAGCTCAAAATAAGAGATCGGCGTAATATTTGCAGTGTCATCTCTCTACATTACTCTCTCGTTTGGATGTAATTATCGAGGACAGTAACAATAAAATAGCTATCGGGTTCTCTCCCCCATTCCCTTCTATCCATCTGCTTCTCTCGGACATCGAACATGAGCGGACGAGCATATCCTTTGGTGATTCGATGACACGCCGACATGGAAGGGTTCATCAGCGAATGCGAACCTACCCTGAACGAACCCCTTCTAAGGGTGCTTGTATGTGCTGGCCTACCGTTTACACCATAGACGAAAGATGATGTAGATCGATTTTTTAGACCGATTTTTTCCCTTCTGCGTGTGTACCCATCACTGAAGTGCTTGATACCAACACACTTGTGCGAGCCGGGTTCGTTTCCCGGCGGGATCGCTTCCGGATTTTCGCGTGTTGGGAATCATGCCGGACGATGCTGCTGGTCGGCGTGTTTTCTTGGGGATCTCCCGCTTACCCTTGCCCCATCATTCCGGCGCTGCTTCATACACTCACGTCACTTCACCCTCATCGGCTCTCAAGACCTCGATGTTATGAGCCGCCCAAATCACTCCACTCGCTTACACCAATACTACATCTAAGTCATTTTGTCAGCAGCGATGAATGTGCTTGTTTATACATTGATGTTCGAAAGACATTCCCTGTTATATGAATGAAAAGCTTTTTCTAGTTTGAATTCAATCTAATTGTATCAAAAATTGGCCAGACTAAGTATACAAACATCTCAAAGCACTTGATTACACAACCTGTGTTACAGCCTCAAATCCTATCCATGTAGTTTATAAGAATTTCGTAGTGGCAGAAATGCAGTCCAATTTTGGGACACTGAGACTTAGATTTACGCAGCAAGCGTGATCACTCTACCCCATTTACACACTTGCGATTCCCACACTGAAGATGCTCGGTTCGTTTTCTGTCGCACGTGTTTGTACCGGTGTAACGTGGCTACAGAGTCCTCCCTACATCAGGCCCCTTCCACTATGAGCAGTCGGCCGACAATCTGTTGTTCGCCGTGAGCAGATAACAGAAGGATGTTTTAAACAAAAATGACGTTATTATGGAAAGAATAAATGAATATGTGCTTATCACAGAAATATTTTTTTAGATATATAGAGATTTTTTCCCCAGTTGTGTTTTTGTTCTCTGTATTGTAAGTTACACGAATTTGATAGATGCTATTCACAGTAAAGTGAGCACTTTTGAAAGCCCTCTCATTTGGTATAATAGTCAATAAATATATTTTATTTTAGCCTTAGACTTAAACATCTGAGTGCGGTGGAATATATACACATAGTGTATTATTAGTTGTGAAAAGTATGTTCATGGACAAGTGGATCCTGGATCCAGAGCCCCGGATCCAGTCGGCCATCTTGGATGACGTGTGGAACTCCCTGCTCTGTCATTCCTGTCAAGTGGCGACCGTCTTGTCAGCCAGTACACTGGCGATCGTCTTGTCAGCAATTACACTGGCGGCCATCTTTTCACCCACACTGCAAAACTCCTGGGCTTCTCCCTTGATGGCCGTATTGGCGGCGACCGGTACCTTTTTGCCGTCCTCATTCGCCGACTAGGTGGGGGTTGAACTCGGCTCCTCCTCAGCCGCTGCTTGTCTTTTCCCCTGCTACTGCAGGAATTCCTGCCATTGCTTCTTGAGGGTACTTTCTTCCCGTTTCATTTCCTGCTCAACATGTTTTCATCCTTTCGTTCACTTTGTCCATTCTTTCGCTCACTCTGTCCATTCTCTCGCTCACACTTTCAATTTTATTGTTCGCTAATCCACTTACACCTTCTATCTTTTGGTATCCATTTTCGTTCACACTGTCTGTTTTACTATTTACATTTTCATTAACAGTACTAATTTGACTATTTACATTTTAATTAACACTACCTACAACAATTTTTATTCGGCTACCCAGAACTTCTGTCGAAGCACGCAGGGCTTCTATCGCCGCCGACATTTGCTAGTTAGCATTCACAAATAAATGTTTAAATAATTACTGGACCTATTATTACAAAATTATACCACCAGTTAATTTTATACTTTTATCTTAATTAAAATTATTGTTTGAAATAAAATGCAAACATCCCACATCTGACACTAGTGTTAAAATTTTTGTCTTTAAATTCAGTGGGCTAAACGAAGTTCGTTAAAGTATGGAGTGCTTATTAAATAAAATAGTTTATTACAACTTTCTAATTTTATTTATAACAACTACAAACAATATTATCTCGACGCAACAGCATTCAATAAATTAAAATCACTTATGGTTAACAATTAATGAATTCAATTAATACAACTTAAAATTACTTCAAAGAAATAAATGAAATTAAATAATTAAAAGTCGGTCCCAATAGACAGTGTATCAAAACCTATTCAATTATTTTATAAATATGTCCATATTTGACAGTTCCAATATTTACAATAAAATCCGTAAGGAGAGTAATTTAGTATGTCCTACGCCAGGAGTCAGGGGGCCGGAGCTGACCACCGCCATCTTGGAATACGCCATTTCCTGCCGTCATCTTGGATTACATTTCCGGCCGTCATCTTGGATTATGCCATTTCCGGCCACCATCTTAGATTACATTATTTCCGGCCAACATCTTGTTTTGCATTTCATGCTCTATCATTCCACCTCCAATATTCCTTCTCTTGCATTCCACCTCGAATCTTCCTGATTTGTCATTGGACTCCGATGGCATCTGTCTTGAATTGCACTTCATATTCTATCATTCCTCGACATTTGGTTTCCAGGCGAGGTGTTGTCACCCGCCATCTTAGATTCTCGGACTTCCCTCTCTGTCATTCTGATAATGCGACCGCCATGTTGGATTCAGCCATATTGTAAGCTGGTACATATCTTCCTGCACTTGCATTCCACCTTGAATCTTCCTAATCTCTAATTCGTATCCGATGGCATTAATCTTTGATTGCGTCATTTCTGGCCGCCATTTTGGATTCCCGGTCTTCATGCTCTATTATTCCACCCCGGCATCCACAACATTGAATTTCATTTCTGCATGCTCTATCATTGCACAACTTGGGATTCCATTTCTTCATGCTCTATCATCTCACCTTGGCATCCTCCATCTTGGATTTCATATCTTCGTGCTCTATCATTCAATCTCAACATCCACCATATTGGATTACATTTATTCATGATCTATCATTCCACCTCGGCATCCAATATTTCTATTTAAATTTTTATTATCAACAATCATGCAACATCATGCTCTATCATTCTGGTCATGTGACTGCCATCTTGGATTCCACCTCTCACCCTGCTCGACAACCATCTTGACCGCCATCTTATTTCCGGCCGTCATATTGTTTCCCACTATGCACATATACACAGACACCTACCTACAGCTCTACCTACTCAAAAACCCACTGCTCTTCTTAACTTCCCACCTTACCCCTGTTCTGCCTACCTACCTCCTTATCTAACCACCTACTGCTCTGCACACCTACCCGCAACTCCGCCTATGTACCCACTGCTCTACACGCCTATCCACAAACCCACTGCTTTACCCACCTACCTACAAACTGCTCTACATCTCTACCCATCACTCAAATAATCTATCCACCTACCCACTACCCTACTCACTGTTCTATCTTCCAACCCAAACACGACTCTACCTAAGTAGTGCTCTACTCACCTACCCACAACACTATTAATCTACTTACATAAGAACTAATCTATCCACCCACCCACCCACTGCTCTACCCACCACTCTGCACCTACACACACCCACCTATCTACAGCTCTACCCATCTACACACCCTCCCACCTACCAACAGTCTACCTACCTTCCCATTCACCTTTCACTCAACTATCCTAACCACACTTCTAAAGCTCTACTAATCTACTCAGCTACCTACTGCTCCACCCATACCACTACCCAAAACTCGTCCCACTTCTACACCCTCCAACCCATTGATCTACCCACTTGCCTATCTGCCAACCAACCTACCTACCCTTGACTCTTCCTACTGTCCTACCCAAAGCTCTACACACCTACCCACAGCACTACCCACCTACCCAACACTCAACCCATCTACCCACCACTCTACCCATCTACTCACCACTCCACCCATCTACTCACTGCTCTATCCACCTACCTACCACTCTATTTACCTACCAAACATTCTACCTATCTAACAACCTACCTATCACTCCACCTACCCACCTACCTATTACTCCATCCACCCACTTACCTGCCCACTCACTCCCTGTTTCCCTTCCTACCCAACTATTCACAACTTTACTTATCTAAAAATCTACCCACATACTTACTGCTCTATGTACTTACCTACCCACCACTCTACCCACCCATCCATCGCTCCACCCATCTACCTAGAACTCTAACCATCTACTCACCTACCTACTGCTCGGCCCACCTACCTACTGTTCGACCTGCCTACCTACTGCTTTAGCCACAGGCCCACTTCACAACCCAAAAGTCTACCCACCTCATTACCCAAAAGTCTACCCACATCATTACCCAAAAGTCTAACCACATCATTACCCAAAAGTCTACCCACCTCACTGTCCACAAACCCATTGCTCTACCCATCACTCTACCCACCTAACCAAAACTCTACTTACCTACCTACATACCCACTGCTCTACCCACTGCACTACTTAACACTATACTTACCTACCACTCTACCCACCACTCTACTAACCTACTTACATAACAACTAATCTATCCACCCACCCACTACCCTACCCATCACTCTATGAACCTACACATCCACTGCATACAGCTCTACCCATCTACACACCCACCTACGTACCACTTTACTTACCTACCCATCCACATCTCACTCTGCCATTTACGCACATTCCTAAAGCTCTACTAACCTTAACACATACCTAATACTCTACCCATATAACCAACTGCCTATCATTCTACCTAACCACATTTCAACAGCTCTACTTACTCCTCACTGCTGACTCCACACTGATCTCTACACCCTTCGTACTTAGCACCACAAGCACTGCACTTACTGCAATTGACACCGCATGCACCACAATTGGAACAGCATGCACTGCAATTGACACTGCATGCACCGCAATTGACACCGCACCCATCGTACAACTCTCCGCATCCTCTGCACATCTCTCCGCATCCTCCGCACAACTCTCCGCATCCTCCGCACAACTCTCCGCACCCTCCGCACACATCTACGCATGCTCCGCACAACTTTGCACTTTCCGCATACATCTTCGCATGCTCTGCACACATCTCCGTATGCTTCACATGATGCTCCGCACATTCACACACCACTCCGCTACCTACCTACATACCCACTGCTCTGCACACCTACCCACCAACCCACTGTTCTACCCACCTACCAACCTACTGCTCTGCCCACCTATGGCTCTACCCAACTACCCACCTACGACTTTACCCAACTACCCAAATATCACTCTTCTTACCCACCGACTTACCTACCATTCACCCACCTCCTGCTCTAATCACTTACTGCTCTACCCACCACTCTAGCAACCTATTCACCTACCCACTGCTCTACTTAAAACTCTACACAGTGCTACATCCACCTACCCATCACACTACATTATGAACCATTACGTATAACTACCCACATACCCACAGCATTACCTGTCCACCCACCTACATACCACTCTACCTTTATCTCCGTCACTATACCCACCTACCCACCAACATACTCAATGCTCTACACACCAACCCACTACTTTACCAACCTACCCAATGCTTTACCCACCTACTCTGGACCATTCCCAACTACCCACCTACACAACTACCTACCACTCTATTTATCTATCCACTGCTCTAGCCACATATCCACTGCTGTAACCACTGCTCTATCTGCCCACCCACTGCTCTTCTCACATACCCACTGTTCTTCTCATGTGCCCACTGCTCTACCTACCTACTGCTCTACCCAGTATTTAGGTTGAGCTGTGTTTAAATATGTAGAACAGTGGGTTGGTGGGTAGAACAGTGGGTTGGTAGGTAGAGCAGTGGGTATGTGAGAAGAGCAGTAGGTACGTGAGAAGAGCAGTGGGTGGGTAGAGCAGTGGGTAGGTAAATAGAGTGGTTGGTAGGTGGGTAGAATGTTGGGTAGTTGGGTATGATCCAGGGTAGGTGGGTAAAGCATTGGGTAGGTCGGTAAAGTGGTGGGTTGGTGTGTAGAGCATTGTGTACATTGGTGGGTAGAGTGGCGGGTATAAAGGTAGCGTAGTATGTAGGTGGGTGGGCAGGTAATGCTGCAGGTAAGTGTATGTAGCACTGTGTAGAGGTTTTAAGTGTAGCAGTAGGTAGATGGGTAGGTGGGTAGAGCAGTAAGTGGTTAGAATGGTAGGTAAGAAGAGTGATATTTGTGTAGTTGGGTAAGATGGTAGGTGGGTAGTTGGGTAGAGCGATAGGTGGGCAGAGCAGTAGATTGGTGGTGTGGTTAGAGCACTGGGGTGGTGGGTAGGTGTGTATAGCAGTGGGTATGTAGGTAGGGTACAGAGTGGTGTGTGAATGAGTGGAGCATCATGTGAAGCATGCAGAGATGTGTGCGAAGCGTACGGAGATGTGTGTGTAGCATGTGGAGATGTGTGCGGAGGGTGCAGATAGTTGTGCGGAGATGTGTGCGGAGGGTGCAGAGAATTGTTCCGAGATGTGTGCGGTGTTAATTGTGGTGCATGCAGTGTCAATTATGGTGCATATGGTTCCAATTGCAGTCCATGCAGTGTCAATTGCAGTATGTGCGGTGCTTGTGGTGCTAAGTGCGGAGATGAGTGCGGAGTCATTGAGGAGTAAGTAGAGCTGTTGAAATGTGGTTAGGTAGAATGGTAGGCAGTTGGTTAGATGGGTAGAGCAGTAGGAATGTGTTAAGGTTAGTAGAACTTTAGGAATGCGGGCAGATGGTAGAGTAAAAGGTGGATGGGTAGGTAGGTAGAGTGGTAGGTAGGTGGGTGGGTGTGTAGATGGGTAGAGCTGTAGGTAGGTGGGTGTGTGTAGGTACATAGAACAGAGGGTAGGACAGTGGGTGGGTGGATAGATTAGTTATGTAGGTAGTTAGGTTGGTAGAGTGGTAGGTGAGTATAGTGGTTAGTAGTGAAGTGGGTAGAGCAGGGGATATGTATCGAGGTAAGTAGAGTGGTAGGTAGGTGGGTAGAGAAATGGGTTGGTGGACAGTAAGGTGGGTAGACTTTTGGGTTGTGAAGTGGGCCGTTGGCTAAAACTGTAGGTAGGCAGGTCGAGCAGTCGGTAGGTCGCCGAGCAGTAGTTTGATGAGTAGGTGGTTAGAGGTATAGGTAGATCGGTGGAGCGATCGGTGGGTGGGTAGAGTGGTTGTTAGGCAAGTGCATATAGCAGTAAGTAGGTGGGTAGATTTTAGATAAGTGAAGTTGTGACTAGTTGGGTAGGTATGTAAAGCAGTGAGTAAGTGGGCAGGTAAGTGGGTGAATTGAGCAATAGGTAAATGGGTGGGTTGAGTGATAGGTAGGTAGGTAGGTATGGGGTAGGTAAATAGAGTGGTAGGTAGGTGGATAGAGTGGTGAGTAGATGGGTAGAGTGGTGGGTAGATGGGCTGAGTGTTGGGTAGGTGGGTAATGCTGTGGGTAGGTGTGTAGAGCTATAGGTGGGACAGTAGGTATAGCAGTGGTTAGGTTGGTTGGTAAATATGTAGGTGGGTAGAGCAATGGGTTGGTGGGTAAAGAAGTGGGTAGAGTTTTGGATAGTGGGATGGCTAGATCAGTAGGTAGGTGTGTATGTGGTTAGAGTGTTAGGTAGAGCAGTGTGAAGGAGGGTAAAGTGTTAGATAGGTGGGTACAGTGGGTATAGTTGTAAGTAGAGCAGTTGTTGGTTATTATAGAGGAGGGTGAGTGTTTAGTGGGTAGGTGGTTAGGTGGATAGAGCAATGTGTTTGTGGGGAGGTGGATAGAGCAGTGGGTATGTGGGTAGATCATTGGTTGGAGTGATGAATAGGTGTGCAAGAACAGAAGGTGATTAGGTATTTGGGTATGTTGGTGGAGTAATGGGTAGTTGGGAAGGTAAGAAGATCAGTGGGTGTGTGGGTTGGTAGAATGGTAGGCAGTTGGTTAGATGGGTAGAGCAGTAGGTATGTGTGTAGGTTAGTAGAGCTTTAGGGATGTGTATGATGGTAGAGTGAAAGGTGGATGGGTACGTAGGTAGAGTGGTAGGTGGTTGGGTGGGTGTGTAGATGGGCAGAGTTGTAGGTAGGTGGGTGTCTAGGTGCATAGAGTGGCGTGTAGGGCAGTGGGTGGGTGGTTAGATCAATTGTTATGTAAGTAGGTTAGTAAAGTGATGGGTAGGTGGGTATAGCAGTACGTGTGTATAGTGGTATTTGGGCAGGTAGGTATAACAGTGGGTAGGGTAGTGGGTAGGGGGATAGATTAGTTTGTATGCAGGTAGGTTAGGTGTGGTGGGTAGGTGGGTAGAGCAGTACGTGGGTAGAGTGGTATTTGCATAGGAATGTAGAACAGTGGGTAGGGTAGTGGGTAGGTGGATAGATTAGTTTGTATGCAGGTAGGTTAGGTGTGGGTAGGCGGGTAAGGTAGTGGGTTTGTGGGTGGGTGTGTAGAGCAGTGGGTATGTAGGTTGGTAAGTAGAGCAGTGGGTATGTAGGGTTGTAAGTAGAGCAGTGTGTACATGGGTGGTGTGGTGGGTAGGTGTGTAGAGCAGTAGGTAGTTTGGTAAGAGGGTAGGTTGGGTGGTAGGACAATTGGTATGGGGGAAGGTAATAAGAGCAGTGGGTTTGTGGGTAGGTAGAGCAGTAAGTAGGCGTCTGTATAGGTGCGTAGTGGGAAACAAGGTGACGACTGGAAACAAGTTGGCGGGCAAGATGGTTGTTGAGTATAGATGAGAGGTGGAATCCAAGATGGCAGTCACATGACCAGGATGATAGAGCATGGTGTGGCATGATGGTGACTAATGAAAATGTAATCCGAGATGGTGGCTGCCGAGGTGGAATGATATGATAGAGCATGAATAAGTTAAGTCCCAGATGGTGGATGCCGATGTGGAATGATAGAGAATGAAGTCCAGGAAACCAATATGGCAGCCGAAAATGACGCAATCCAAGATGGATTCCATCGGAGAGGAATGAGATCAGGAAGATTCGAGGTGGAATGCAAAAACAGGAGGATATGTACTGGCTGACAGTATGACGTAGTCCAACATGGCGGTCGTGTGACCCGAATGATAGCGGGAAGTCCGGGAATCCAAGATGGTGGGTGACAACAGCTCGCCTGGTGGCTAAATGTCGATGAATGATAGAACATTAAGTGCAATACAATATGGATGCCATCGGAGACGAATGACAGATCAGGAAGATTCGAGGTGGAATTCAAGAGCAGGGAGATTCGGTGTGGAATGATAGAGAATGAAGTGCAAAACAAGTTGGTGGCAGGAAATGACGTAATCTAATATGGTGGCCGGAAATGACGTATTCCAATATGGTGGCTGGAAGTGCCATAATTCAGGATGGCGGCCGGAAATGACGTAATCCAAAGTGGCGGTGGTCGGCCCCCGCCTCCTGTCTCCTGGCGTTTGATATACTAAATTACAGTACTTCCGTATTACAGGTTCATTCCTTCCCACCTCAGTTTAGTCATGTCCCTTCAGTCCGCAATGTTCTAGAGTATTCCGAGCGCCCTCACTTGCCGGATACCACGCCCTCTTGTCCATTCACATTACGAACACCTTGCCCGCCGTCGTCCCACAATCTCCTGTCGTCCACATTTGACTTTGCTCTCGCACTCAACCAGATGCCCTTCACCAGACTGCTAGCCTCTGGGCCGCTATGGTATTTAAATGGTCGTAGTCCATCACCCAGAAATTTCTGTAAACCTCGAGTTGCGCCGAGTGCCCTAATTCTCAGAATATTCTTTCGCCTTCTATATGTTAGTCAGCTCCTCAGCAGGTGGAGGAGGAGGAGGGGCTGTGACGTCAGTCAGGTCTCGTCACTGTCAATCATTCCAGTGTGTCCCCTTGGGTGGTGGGGGTGCGGCGGCGAGCGCGTCTGACTGGGAGGGAAGGTACGAGCTGGGTTGCTAGATTGGGCGATTTGACACCGTTTGGGCCACTAAAAGGCAAAATTTGCTACCAAAAATTACGAAAATGCGACTATTGCAATTTGGGCGATTTTTGTAATGAATGTGTGATATTTGGGCTATTTGGTATTATTTATTTAGTAGTGGTATATTTTTTATAGTGAACAAAATAATTAACTCTCATAAATAATATCAGTTTTTTAAACGGCATCCACATTGAATATCACGCGATTGTTTATGCATTTGACAAATTTTGTTAGGCAATATCATTTTTAAATTTTAAAACAATTGTGTCTCATGCATATAAAATATTACATGAAAAAATTTACGTTATATTTTTTTAATGCAGTTAATATAAAGTGTAATCAAATTGGGCGACATTTGGGCAACAAAAGATTGGCCATTTAGGCAACTTCGAGAAAAACATTCTGGCAACCATGGGGACAAGGTGGGTCACCTCAGACGACGCATTAACGAACGGGAGTTGGCGGTCGGTGTTAGCTGCAGCCCGTAACATTAATTTTCAAAAGACAAGCATTTTATAGTAAAAAATATATATTAAACAACTGAATTTAATGTGATTGCACAAAAAATTGGTCTTCGGAAGTATAGAAACCACCTCAAAGCGCTTGTTGGCACAACCAATGTTCTAACGTCAAATCCTATCCACGTTGTGTATGACAGTCGTGTTGACAGGAAAGCAGTTCAATGTTGGGACGCGAAGACTGGTTGTACGCACCTTGGGCGCGCACTCATTGCTCAACCTTTTCTCAGTTGCGGTGTACTCGTTTGTTTTTGCTCCAGATTGTGTAATTTCACACGGTGTCCACCCACAAGGAAAAGTCAGGGAATTTTTACCTGGGTTAGTGAAAATGTAAATAATTGCTAGCCTACAATGCAAAAATTGTTAGTTTTGTGAATACAGGATAATATATTTATGAGCATATACGTTTTATGATTTCGAATTTTTAAGTTTGTGAACTGACAGTAATATATCTTTGCCAAGTGACGTAGGGTCTATACATACCAAATAAAGTATTTGTGTTTTTCTAATGGTTACTCATGCGAATTCAGTAAATAGCGTGTATCAAAAACAAATATTGATGGACTGAATAAAATATTCGTCTTGCTTACTTGTCTCTTGCAGTGTATTTTAATTGAGATCCACTTATAGCATATTTTTTTTATGTGAACGGTGAAAAAATATGGTATTAGAAGGTTTCAGTATTCCTGTGAATACGTAAGAGAAATTGGTCAGATACTGCTGGAAAACGTAAAAAGTCGGGTAATTCCCAAATGGAATTTCAGCGGAAAACATGTTTCAATTGTGCAGAGTTCTTTTTAGAAACATCCTGTACCCATTAACCAACTACTGCATGGGGAGTTAGTAGAAGAGACGACGTGTGAATGGCGAAGCGGCGGAATAAAGGTGGTGATATAAACTGGAGTACTTAGAGAAAACACAGACGCCACATTTCCCATGATGTTACTTCGTATTCACTATTAAAAAAAAGTGTTCTTAATTTGCCTGCTAATTTGAAACACAAGTCATCCACATGGCGAAGTATATTTGCAGAAATTCGCAAGTCAAAGATATTGTTGAATGAAGATAAAACTATAAATTTGTTTAATATCATCAACGAATAGTATAATTTTGAAACTAAAAACTGAATGCAGGTAGTAGTGATGAACAAATGTTGACATAAATTGTGGCATTATACACGCTACGTTAGTGAACAAAAACAGATCATAATAAAGCGGCAACTTAAGCTCATAAAAATAATTAAAAGTTGAGAACAAGCCGAGTTGGCCGGGACTAGGTACGCGTGCTGGGTAAAAAAGCAATCTGACAATCTGTGCAGAGTAAACGACTGTTTGTATAATATTATCTGCACTTCGAACTCTTTTAGAGAGTTGTGTGTATCTTTCTGCCGCCATCGTGTGTCTTTTTACAGCCACTTCACCTCACACTAATTACTGGTCTTCGGTGTCTGCCCAGCCATAAGCAGGCCGTTAAAAAAGCCTCCAAAACGGAGTTAACGATCCCTACAAAGAAAAAAAAGAAACGCCAGATGAAAAAAGAGAGCTCCAAGTAGCAGGAGATGTCGGAAGACAAATAGAAACTCCCAAACAGTTCAGAAGACACACAAACACATACACTTTCTCTCTATTTCTATCTCTCTCTCCTTTCTTTCTATCCCTTTCTCTCTCCTAATCTAATGCATTGCAAAATGCGCCTGGTCTTGGGAACGAAGCCCGTTTAACCGGATACAACAAATCTAAAAAACGATGAATACGTTGTGAACAAACACGACAGCGAAAAACGTCAATAATATGAAAAAGGCAAAAATAGGAAGTGCAGAAAACTCGCCAGCCAGGCGCAGAAATCCGAGCCTTCACCGACAGCGACTACAGAAGATCGTTTCTTCAGGAGACGAGCTACACGAACAGATGCCCCACCCCCGACATAATGTCTGAAGACCCAGACATCTCGTTGATTATTTGGCAATGAGCTGAATTCCACAATCGTTGGTGTACTCCAGCGTCAGTTAGTTGTTGCTCCACTTGTACCAGAGACCATGTAGCCCGGGATTCTGTCCTTGTTTTCCTTGCCGAGTCGTTATTGGTCGAAATCTATCCGGGGCGTGTCCTGAAGCTGTTTCCGGATTATCACTATATACGTGTAAGTACGTATATTTGCTTACTAGCAGTGATGTGTACTTGTCGTGTACTTGTTGAAGTGATGTGTACTTGTCGTGTACTTGTTGAAACTATTCCGGCATGTCATCGCCTCTTCATGTTAGACTGATCGCACATTCTGGCCGAAATATCATAAACTATGTGACGACACACATAACCGTATAAACATTTGTTATTTATTTTTGTGTCATGGTTTTGTACCTTGACATTTTACGAGTTTTAGGGCTGAAACATGGTTTTAGCCGGTAATTAGGAATTAATAGGAGCATTAGTGGGCCCGCATTATTTACAGGAGGGAAATAAAAGGCGGCGCAAAAATATTGTACACAGGTTGCTTGGCAGAGCAGCAAGACAACATGTGTGTGTTGTTTTGAACGAAAACTAATACACAAATATGCCAATATAATGTCTGTTTTTTGGTCGTTGTACACTTTGAGTACAAATCGTACAGCAGAAAAACAAATTTCAGGAATATAGAAAGTCTTGCACCTCGGTATCCTTAGGTTATGTTTATCTATTCAGCTTCTCTTGATTTCACAAGTATTCATACCACACCAATAGCCCTGGGATATTGCTTTATCACGTCAGTGGAAGATTGTAAACACATTAGGGCAGTTGTTATGGGATTTATTTATTTATCGTATGTGAAGGGGCAGTACACAGAAACTGCCATTCTTTCCTCGTCTCTCGAATATGTACCTTACCATGTGTTTGAAATATACTCATCGTTAACAAAAGAAAGAAAATACATTTCATTGGGGTTTGTAATAACTTGGAAATGAAGGTTAATATTTTAATATCATTTGTTAGCATACACCTGGGAAATATGCTGCAGATGCCTAAACAATGCTCACAATTTTATTCATAATTGGAAGCACATTTCTTAAGAGAACTGTGAAGCTAGAGCGTTCTTGAGAGGTGGCATCTGAGCGGCCCAAGGGGCGTGTCTTTACGTGAGAGGCTGAGTTAGTCGCAGTGAATGGCGGGGGAGCGGGCGAAAGTTTCCCCTCCGTCCCTTAGCACTCGCATTCTACAGCCGTGGTGGAAGGTTCGTGCCGCGGAGTGGAGAGCTGCCGAGGAGGAAGGAAACAGCTCCTCGTAACTCGTAGTATTCCGTGACGACTGAAGAGAAACCCTCCCTTATAAAGAAGGCACTGCGAGGCTTGTCGGTTAGCACTAAAGTGACAATGGTTATATATATATATATATATATATATATATATATATATATATATATATATATATATATATAGACACACACATGCTTTTTTTAAAACTGCTTCGTACGACTCTGCTTGTTTATTCATAAGAAAAATCTCAAAATTTGAGGTTTTATGATTTACAAGTAAATCTAAATTTCGGAGCTTGGCAAAATAACTAACGTGTGATGCTACAAAACTATTAAGTTACGACTTTACCACTGATGAGAGTTGGAGCAGTTGTATGGGAGTTCCCAGATTCTATTTCCTGTCTTGCAATCCTGTTTTAGGTTTCCCCATGGTTTTTAGGTTTCCCCATGGTTTTCCAAAATTACTTCAGGTCATTATGGAGATGGGTTCCATTTCTCCCCTCATAGTTTCTAATGACCATGCTATCTACGTAACCTTCACAAGAAGGGATATAAAAAAAAGACCGTGGTAGGTGGCTAAGAGTGTTGGTCTGCACTTTTAGGTGACATAGCTGCCTCGACAGTATGGAGATGCACTGAATAAGTTAGAGTGGTTTGTAAACCATTTACGTCGAAGCTTGCTGACCAAATTCAAAAATGTATAACAATTATTTAGAAAGGATGAAATACTTTTAAAAAATTTATAATGGTTGTAAGCTACTGCGGGATGGGGAAATTGAATTGCTGCATTCTGAAAATTCTATCGCCTTTTCTGTGTGTTTAAATTTCCAATAACATTTTTAGTTATCTTATTTACCGCGCCGAGTGCCAATCTCCAGAACCCCAACCGGGGTGATGCGCACATAATATTTCAAAAATTGTATTACCAAGGTGGTTTTCAAAACAGGTAGGTGTATATACAACTTACGTAATATGCAGGTCTATTTAAAAAAATTCATTTCAAGCAATTAAAAAAATTATTAAGAACACAAAATTCACACAATAAAAGTTGACAGTTGGGTGTTCAATTTTAACCAAACATATATTTTTGTTATTACATAGAATACTATTATAACATTACGAAAAAAACTTAAAGCACATTGTTTCCTTAGCATTAAGCCCCACTAAAATTTATCTCTTCAGACTAATGTACAACTACATTGATTAGAGTAAACTTTCCGGGAACGAGAAAAAGTAACCAAAGAAGTAAAATCACCATGACATATTTTCTTAAATGAATTATTTTGTGAGAGATGGCGGATAGAGTTGTAAGTACGATGATAAACTTCCAATCACAGTTAATAGAATGGGGATGCTGAAGTAGGGGGACAAGGGTGCAACATACTGTCCACTATTTCTTCAAAAATATTAATAATAGAACCTATTGAAAACATTTTACATTTTATTCTGGCATGTGTTAGTTAAATAAATTATTTCCAAATTTTTCCAGGAGCAATACAGTAAGTTCACAAATCATGAAGTTAACCCCCCCCCCCCCCCCCCCCCCCCCCGTGTGTGTGTGTGTGTGCGCGCGTGTGTGTGTGTTCATAAACCATCACAATATTTCCGTAGTACAAATAAAAACCCCAAGAACAATAGTAAATAACATTATTTGGCACTTAACATTGCATAATGGCTTTGTTAATTTCAGTCACGTTGTTCTGAAATAACGTAAATGAAATAATACAGAGAAACACATTTTGGTTGTACACGAAAACTCTTTGCTAAACACAGTAATATTCGCAAAATATGCTGAAGGATTATGACCCAATGGAAATGCTGCGCTTATTTCTAAGTTTTGTTTTGGAAGAAATTGCTTCCCGAATAATGCATGTCGGATCCCGTATGTCGTTTTTCAGCAAACGCCGTCCATGCATTGGGACAACTATTTATATTCTTCATAGAACCTGGAAAAAAAAATCGTGAGGAAAAGTATTACAAGTTACTTGATTGATTATGAGATTAGCAATTTTGTATCACAAAGAAGAGAGAGAATCACAAGTACAGGTGTAATAAATTCATTTCATCACTAGTACCAAAGTATGTTACCCTACCCGTGTAATGATTGTACAGACCGCGTTTTCTTTATCGAATGAAGCGAGATTCAGGCGGCAGGAAAGACAATCATAATTTACTCTACCGCAAACGGCATTGCTGTTGCTTTCCACTTCGTCGGTATTTCAGTAAGAATCAATTAAACTTATGAAATTGCAAATGAGAAACGCCTGAAATGCTGCATGTTTATACATTTTTAATTCATATACTAACTAATAAGTAACAGGCATAAGTACAAATTAAAATTAATAGGTTGTAAATCCCGAACCATACCGTCAAGCAAATAAATACCACTACTTGTCAATGTCCATACTTTTCCTATTTTATTTGTTATAGTTCCTGGAAGGTCACGTAGTTGGGATTACGTGAAGTTTACTTTGTTAACTATAAGCTCACGTCATTAACACGCTTCATATGGGTATTATTGAGACTGTAGGGTTGCAAAACTTCTGCAAATTTTATTGTATGTGTATATCAGCAGCTCATTGAGTAGTTCTGCAAGGTACAAAAGTCAATTTGTTTCAGGCACTTGTTATGTCAACTTTGTTAATTGTTTTTGTGTAAGTACATACTTCAGGTGGAATACATGAGAATCATTTCATACGTTCTTGTGAAACGTCCTGATTTCAGAGTGTTGCAACGGACATGGGCGGAACTGGAGTACAGATTTAACATCCTATATGACAGCAAAGTAGCCCACTTACAAGCGTATTTTTCTACAAACTTTATTTATTGTGTTACTCTTCTAGTATGTCGACTTAAATGCAGAGTCTTCAATGTTTTATTTCAAGTAAACTTACTTAAATTAGGGTGTTTTTCGAGGTATCACGAAGAAAGTAAACGAAATACACTGTAAAAAATAGTGTAATTTAAGAGAAATGTATCTGGTAGCAGAATCTCCACCGTAGTCGATGTGTTCAATAATGTTTTTTTTTTTTTTACTTTGCGTTCAAGAATACCCGTCTTGAAAGATAGAAAATAGAATGTACTCTGTGCTGCTGACTGCACTAAAAGGTGTAAAATAGCTATTGCTAAGTAGCGGTTGATGAAGTGTAATATTAGTGTATTTGTGTCTCCATTACAAGAAAATTCACACAAACATCGCAGTTATCATTTGCTGAAAGAGTATGTCTCTTTGTCAATAAAAAAATGTAAATTAGTCACTTCCCGTACATGCTTAACTATTTTGCCACGTAATTTTACCATAAGCATCAGCTCTTCTACAACTTCGTCATGTTTATTTAAATACTACACATGTGCAGTTTTACAATTTTTCAAGTAGTTTTACTCCATTCTTTAACTTGGCAGTGACAAAAAGTTATTAAAATATTTCGGAACTGTTGAACACAAATAACTGCTATTATTGAAAACTTGTATGTATTGCTGTGCACTCACTGATACGAAGAAAGTTTATACCTACTTGGTCGGTGTAAAATTACGGAGTGTAAGATGAACAGTTTAACGGACATTGAGTGTTTATACTACAACCGTGTTTTGCAGTAAAAACACACAGTTTAAGTTATTTAAATAAGTGGGTTAGCTTGTACATACTTCAAAATGTGTAAATTAACACTAACATGATGTTAATGTTAATTCGTCTATTTTAACCTATGACTTGTAGTCTTCTTTGAATTCTTAAGAAAACACTATAAAATTACACATAGTGTAGTTCCTTTTTACACATACATAAATGGAATTAATTACTGTAATTTTTTACGTGTATGTTTACATTGATTTTTCAAAATTTAGAGAGCAAGGATTATATTATATTGATAAGCTTATTGCTACTATCATTTACTTGAAAATGTAGCCAACAGCAGTTACCTTTTGAGTTCGATCTCCATTTTTCTTAACCAGAAGTCGTCTTTGTACACTGATATAAGTGTTATCCATTTGGAAGTATACACTGCGAATATGCATTTACTTTTGCCAGTGATGTGTAGTTGGCCTTGTATCTGATAGTGATGACAATTTCGTTTCAGAAACACTTCATATACTTTGAATTTACGTTGGCAAACGCACAACAAAAGACTTTATTTTAAATTACCCACATTTTGATGCATAACTGGTATTCTAATCAGGCATAAATACAAACGGAAATATTTCTGGTATTGCTGTAGGTTGGCCTACTCCCTACCAGTAGTTTAATTTTGGGGGAGAAAACCTTAATTATGGTGAACGTTAACAGGCACAAAGAAAAATAATTAATATTTTGTGAAAAGTATATTTAATTATATAATACTGTAATTGTTAAAAATGTTCATCGCGAACAAGATTCTAACCAGTGACATTACTGTCGTATAATTTTGCGCCCGCATCTTAGGCCATTTTACTGTATAAAACTATATCATTTGCATGATTTTATTGTAATTACATACATAACAAATAAATTTCGGACAGAGGCTCATATCCCTAAACTTTTTGACATGTGACGATCATGTATACTTTCGAAAGAAATAAAAAAATAATAACTAAAGGAACAACAACCATTGAAACACAAAAATATAGAGTCTGAATCGCCGTGGAGGTACCGCGTCTTCCAAATATTGGAGACAGAAACAAGATATCTTCAACACATCCATAAAATATGTTTTTGCTTAATTTCTAAATATTTAATTGTTCCAGGCATGTTTAGAATATTACGGAGTACTTGTACTACCATAAACTATCTACTAAAATACGATTTTAGCATCTTAAGGTTTAAAATTTTCTGTAAAATATGATTATAAAAATCAGTACGTTCCATTCACACCATGTCGCAAAATAGCTCACAAATAAGCAAGGGGTTGGCCTTTACCTACGATAAGCTTGCAAATTTACATTGTGGACTACAGATAAGGCTTGGGTACGACTTATGCTGCACCAAATACTTTATTAATACGTTCTGGAATGCCGGCCTAACAACTTTCAGAGTTTGCCGCTGCAATTCATAACACACTCTAAATTCGAATCAGTGGGAAACCACTGATTCGCAGTGAAAATGGCACCACTGTGAATCAGTGGAGAAAAAAGACACTGATTATGTCAGTGGAAAAATTACGCTGATCGAATTAGTGATGTGACAAATTTCGCTGATTCTAAGTGGAGCCATTTTCACTGCGAATCAGAGGTTTCCCACTGATTCGAATTTAGAGTTCAGTTTGTAGAACAGTGTTATTTCAAGCAAAGGCTGAAAACCTTTGGTTACGAGATTGCGGGCTATATAAATCGTTTTGTAGTGTGTAGAATTGCACCGGTTTTAAAGTGTTGTGAGATATGTGGACACTGAAGGCAGTGAGCAGTACCCATCGTTGGTTACTGTTGGTTTATTTCTTCGCATGTATGTCGGAGAAAACGTCGTGCTATCCACGCCACCGAAAAATTGCAGCTCCCCGCATTGTTTTCTCCCGATACAACATTACAGATAACAAATCATACTACTCCTGCGAAACCGGTATTATAAGTTTATTAAAATTGTATTAGAAATTTGAACATAAGAACTTAAAAGTCCATCCAGCACAACTGTTTCACTGTAGACGTACTGCTGCGAACTGCATCGCTCTGGTTCCACTAAATAGCATTCTCTTTGATTGTCATCATTTTTTTCTTTTCTGAGATAAGGTAATTTGCAATTTTATAATGTTTAAATACAATTATTTATAGAGTAGGTTTATACGTCTATGTGCAAGGTTATTTGCACTCTATAATAAGTATGTATATATTTATCTTTCCTCGAAGTGTTTTGTAAGTGTTGCACCGTTTCTCTTTCTCATTTTAGATGAGAAATAATCGAGACTTTTTTCCCCTTCCTCCACTCTTTACGCCCCTGCATATTCACGGCCCGACTATGGGAACAAGAGAACTTGTCGACAACTGCACGCAAGGACATATCGGGACTTCCTCTTGCGCCTTTGTTGATACTCCACTGTGCCCCCTCCACAGTGGTAATCTGACGGCTGTCTGTCCTCCCCTCCCGCCGAGAGAGTGTGCTGTGCGCAACGTGTGCAGGTAGCGCCAGCAGCTTGCTAGCAGACACTGAAAATGGCTTTCGTTGTGTTCCGTCTATACAAAATTCGAATCGGTGACACCATTATTTTATTACAGAAAATTGTAGCCAACACATGTAGCTATGATTGTATCTTTCTATTTCCCGGATTATCTCACAGAAAGTGTAATCAAAACTGATATGAAATTGTCTATTTTTGCTAAATTCGTGAATTTTTTTTGTAATTAATTGACGTCCAATTGAAAAAACCAAAACATCCAGACACGGATATACATTTTGTGCATTCCCTGTAAAAGTTATGTTCAAGTATATCGATTAGTTTTCGTTTAAAATTGCAAGTTTTTACCCAAAAATCGATAATATTTCCTAAAAATTCCCTATTATGCACAGATACAAACCCCCCCCCAAATCCTTCAAAAGATTCTCGTCATCTTGGTTTTCCATTTTTTCCGTAGAAATTTCCCTTCTTCAAAATTTCACTTAAACATTTTTTTAAATTAAAAAATGGTATTAAATATTTTAATTTAAAAACTTACATTTCTTCCCCCCCCCCCCCCACCCCCCCGGCTTCAACCAATTACTCACCTCTGTTCGAATCTAGCAGGCGACTGACTCCCTCGCCTCCACTCCCCTTATATATACATTCCGCCATCTTGATTTTTTCGTTCATTTGTTTACATGCTACTGGAGGCAAGCATCTTTGTTTAAATGTTACTGTAGGTGGCCATATTTCTTTTTTCGTACATAATTTATTTATACATTACTGGAGGCTGCCGTCTTGCTAGGTGACCGCCATCTTAGTAGGTGACCACCATCTTGGTAGGCGACCACCATCTTGGTAGGTGACGACTATATTGGTATACATCATCCATCCACCATCTTGGAAAACAATGCCCATAGCAATTGTTCTTTGACCTCTGATCTTGGAAACCAAAATTTGAGAAAAATGCATAAAAGTCAACAAGCATGATACATTACAGACTACTACCGCCATATTAGATGCTGACTACCTCGACCTTGACCCCATGACCTTGAAAATAAAAAACTTTAGAAAATACATAACAGTCAACAAGCATAATATATTACAGACTACCACCACCGTATTAGATGCAGACTGCCATGACCGTAACACTATGAATTTGAATGACCTGAAAACAAAAACTCGAGAAAAAATATATGTAAAGAAGCAGAAGCTAGTCGAGACGATCCAGCTTCCACTCAGCTGCTGTCAAACTAAACCTCTCGGCTTACCTCCATACTTCTTATAATATACGAGTGTGCAAGCCTTATGGCGTCATATTGACTTTGAACAAATCGTACTCCACCATTAATACATTGTGCAAACTCCAATCAGCCAATCATGAAGTTACCACATGATTGCATCTAACCAATCACATGCGAGCATTGAGACATTACACACAGGCAGGTAGGTAGGTAGGCAGGCAGGCAGGCTTTAGATGTTAATTCCTTGATCACATTACCATGCAGTTATATCTTCAACAGTTTCTTCCAGACAAGTTCTTCGCTCACCTATAAAGCATGATCACACTTAAAATAGGCAACTGACTTCTGTTGTCGGACCGAACCCTCATATGACTGACACATTACCCCATCGACCCCATTGACCTATAATGACCCATAGCCCACAATGACCGCTGATTGCGGGTGCTGACCCCTAATGACCCCAAAACGACTCCTAAATGACCCATAATGACCCATTTGCGGATAAAAATGACCCAAAATGACCCAGGCCCATTGATCGATGCGCAACATGGAATTTGTACTGAACAGTGCCGCACCGCAACAGCCCACCACCATGCCTCTCGATTAATCGTCGCCAGTGTTGATTCTGCGATCGAGTTTTCACCTATGTTTAAAAAAAAATGCATATCGGTCTGAGAGGGTGGTCCGTACGAAGAGTCCTTTAAATGCGACGACCAATCGAGAAGCATGTTGGTGGGCTGTCGTGGTTCTGCACTGTTAAGTACAAAGTCCATGTAGCACATCGATCAATGGGCCTGGGTCATTTTTATCCCCAAGTGGGTCAGTATGGGCAGTGACGGCTGCTGCGGTAGGGCTGCGGGGCGCAGCCCTCCTAATAAAATCTCAGAACGCATACCTCTACTTATCTGCTTCTCAGTAAATAATTCTACGTACGAATACGGAGGTTATTTCGCAGCTATTGTTTTTTAGATGGACGAGACTCTTGTCACGAGAGAAATGTTTTTGAAAATTTCGAGTGGTGGGGCGGCAGATTCTTCGCCCCGAAGTGGGCAGAGCTAGTGGAGAGAGATGACCATAACATAGGACTAGGGGTACTACGGGAGGGAAGGAAGACTTTGGGGGCTCGGCCCTTTTCAGTCAATCGCATGCTGTAAATCAGAGAGAGCTTGGCGCGCCCCTGCTCAAACAAAAAAAAAATGGTTTCCTGGAACTTGACAAAGCTAACAAAACTACATGTTTTGTAAGCACACTTTTGCGTTCCACTCTTTTGCAGTTGTTAAACACACTTCTTAACAATGCTTGTATTTATCCCGAATATTTTTTATTTATAGATATCGTTCAAACTCGCGTAGGCTTCAAATATATTGTGTAATTCTCTGAATAAGTTTGTTGTTAATTAATTGTGAGTTATGAGCATCGGTTAGAAGCAGGGTTGAATTGTTATTAATATCGTGTTGTGTAAACTTGTAAATAATTGTTAATTCGACGAGTAACAGTTTAAACCTTATTACGACAAAGATTTTCAATTACGAGAATAAACTAGCGCTACAGAATCTGGGACCAGCAAGGCAAAAGTTAAAATATAATTCAACAATCAAGCCAAGGTAGTAAATGGTTCGTATACGAGAAAATTCGACGTAAGTACATACAATTTCGCGGACTGACTGTGTGCGTGTAAAGTTGGAAATGTGTCGCTTTGTTTAGTTTTTTTTTTTTTTTTTGCTAATGAAACCTAATGATCTTGCGTGGACTGTCAATGGGATAAAAATATTTTAAACATTTGGGAGACAAAGTTAACAGACATAAATCATGTTCGCAACATATAAAAAATGCCATAAAATTTTTATTGCTTGGTAAGGTGAATATACATTGCCAGTTAGATAGCGCGTACAGGTTGACGAATGTTTTTTTTTTTTTTTACAAATATATTAATTAAGACTTCTCACTTTCATCCTCTAATTTAAATTTGACATGAATTTTGTATGTACTGTAGGCTATGTAAATTAGTTTTTGGTTTTAAAAATATTTGTTTAAGTATATTTAAGTTATTATCATTAGTATGATAGAATTGGTATTATTATGTTATCTCTCGTTGTCTCGTGTAATGTACCACACCATGTAGGGACTGGTTGTAAGGAATATAACCTAGACAAACTTAAAACAAATACATTCCTGTGGTAGTGATTAGATCTGAAGTAGCAGCCACAGTATGTTGACCATTACATATCGGGCGATGATACATTTTTCTTCAAACAACCACACTTATTTCTTGTATTTAGCAACATAAACTATACTTTCTTAAACCTGTCGTACGCGATATATTTATCACTGTGCCTATTTAGAAAATTATATTTGTAATGATATGAGTTAGGTTCGCTACAGCCCTCCCAGTTTCAAAAGTCACCTGTCGCCACTGATTATGGGTAATTTAGGGGTCGTTTTGGGGTCACTGGGTTCAGTATTGTGAGGGGTTGGTCGGACAACGAAAGTTAGTTGCCTACTTTAAGTGTGCCCATGATTTATAGGGGAGCTAATAACTTGTCTGGAAGAGACTGTTGAAGATATAACTGCATGGTAATGTGATCAAGGAACTAGCATTAAAGCCCGCCTACCTTCCTGTATGTAATGTCTCAATGCTCGCATGTGATTGGTTAGTTGTAATCATGTGGTAACTTAATGATTGGCTGGTTGGTGTCTGCACAAAGTATTAATGGTGCAGTACTATTGGTTCAAAGTCAATATGACGCCATAAAGCTTGCACACTTGTATATTATAATAAGTATGGATGTAATCTGAGAGGTTTAGTTTGACAGGAGCTGAGTGGAAGGTGGATCGTCTCGACTAGCTTCTGCCTCTTCGTGTAGATTTTTCTCGAGTTTTTGTTTTTAGGTCATTCAAGGTCATGGTGTTTAGGCCCAGGAAGTCTGCATCTATTATGGTGGTGGTAGTCTGTAATGTATTAGGCTTGTTGACTTATGTATTATTTCTCGCGTTTTATATTTTGAAGGTAATTTAAGGTCATGGGGTCAAGGTTGAGGTAGTCTGCTTCTGATATGGTGGTAGTAGTCTGTAATGTATTATACTTGTTGACTTTTATGCATTTTTCTCGAATTTTTGTTTCCAACATCACAGGTCAAAGGTCAATTGCTATTGGGCATTGTCTTCCATGATGGTGAATGGGTGATGTATACCAATATGGTGGTCACCTATCAAGATGGCGGTCGCCTACCAAGATGGTGGCCTCCACTAATGTATAAACAAATGACAATCGAATAACAAATATGGCGCCTCCAGTAACATATAAACAAAGACGGCTGCCTCCAGTAGCATGTAAACAAATGACGAACGAAAAAATCAAGCTGGCGGAATGAGTTTAGGTGAGGGGAGTGGAGGCGAGGGAGTCTGTCGTCTGCTGGCTTCGAACAGAGGTGAGTAATTGGTGGTGTGGGGGGAGACATTCGGAAATGTAAGTTTTTTAATTAAAAATTTTTGTAAAATTTTTTAATTAATAAAATTTTTTGAAGGAAATTTTTAGGGAAAAAAGGGAAATTCAAAATGGCGGACAGAATCTCCTGAAGGATTTTTCGGGGGATCCTTTTTTTTTTAGCTTTACTAAATATGAGATTTTTAGGTAATTTTTAGGAAAAATTATCGAATTTGGGGTAAAAACATGCGGTTTTTAGGTAAAAACAAATGATTTTGAAAGAAAAATTCCAAAATGGCGGAATCCAATATGGCGGCTAAAATCCGTCAATCCGAATCCTGCGCCAGAAAAAACCATGCCTTACTACTCTTAATACTTGCCAAGTATAGAGCCTGTGTGTATTATACTGGGAATTCGGACAGCGCTAGTATATACATGATGTTGTCACTTCCGTGGACAGGTACGCACAAGTATGTATTTGTTGAGAATCCGGCAACAGCCTTAGGCTCCCGCCTGCTTGCCACCTGAACCCTCACTTTGGTTACTTCCAATTTTTTCTGAAGCCGTGCTAAATGTCTACTTTCAGCTTCCTTGTGCTCTCAGTGTTGTAATATTTTGCACAAGAATTCTTTCTTACTAGGCATTACCAACTCACCTGTTTTCTCGCTCTTTTTATTCGTATTAGCTAGAAATGAAATAATATATATTAATGAATGGATAAAATATCACTGAAAGTTCAGTTTAATCAAAAATAAGGTGCTCGTACATTAACAGAAGTATAAAAGGCTTCTGATTGATACATGACATATCTAGGAAACAACTAAACGCGCCATACATGGGGTGATTTTTTCAAAGATTATATTCATGAAGTATGTATGAAGAAATTGTTTATCTTAATAACTTGTATAAGCGTGCGTCGAACGTGCTGCTCTACGAACATCAGACGAGCGACGAAGACTGCTTTCAAGACGTCGCGCCCATTACAAATAAGTTATATTTTTCCGACCTAGCTCTCCAACATACTGTATCTGAAGACTGCCTTCTCGCACTGCGCCATCGAGAACACTGGGGACAAGGACAGGGGCATGTGCTGACTGGACTTTGCTACAGACTTTGCACTAAGGAAATGATAAGCTCGGCTCTTCAAGTGCCATAGTTGTAGCGATGCACCGGGAACACTGCATGCCATTTCTGAAGATTGCTTGCTTGTAGATGCGTCGAGGCGATAGATGAGCGGGTAGATGTCTCCCTTATTGCTCTCTCTCTCTCTCTCTTCTCTTCCTAAAAAAATATCTCCAGGTATATAAGCCCTGCACTGGCAGCTGTGTGCGTATGAACGCCACTGTTATTTGCTCTTGAGAAGGGGGGAAAAAAAGGGGGGGGGGGGGTTATTTGTGATTCAGTGTTCATAGCATGCGCACTTTCTTGTCGTCGGTTATTTGGAAGATAAATATTTGTTTTATGGGTAAGTATTGTGTCCTTTTTCTTGAAAGTGTGCTGGTTGACAAAGTCGAGGTTTATTAATTTATTTAATACTGCATTGTGAGGACTGCGTACGTGCCATAATCAAGGCCAGAGCACGTGGGTACGAAGAACACAGCAGTCTTGTGACGTGGGCGAAATGCGACTCCTCTGCGCAGCCGCGGTCTGTCCTGCGCAGTTCGCAAATTATGCGCTGTGATTTATGCAGTGAGTGATAGTAGCTTGAGCTTGGCCATGCCTCCTCCAGTTGCGATTTGCAACTCAGATGGCGCGGTATTCAGCTCCAGCCAATCCGATCTCGCGGTAAACCTGCCCGCTTTACATGTGGTCGATGAAACTACAGATTCGCTGATACGTATGCGTTTTTTTCCCCCCGCTAGTGATGGATACGCGCCTCGCTGTGTCTTATACGACTCTCCTTTGTCCGTACATAACCTCGACATTTGCTAGTCTTGAAATTTCCCTACGCGAGTATTTACCTCACCTTCAGCGACATTGCCGGCCGAGCGACGTTCTGGCGGGACAATTTTGCAGTCGCGATTTAAATCCCAAAACAGAAGTATGACCGCACTCGCGCATTTGCGTTTTTTAATAATTTAAACGATCGCTTTTACAAGGAAAATGACGTCTGCCGCCACGCCCACTGCGCTGTCCTGATTGGCTCGTCGCTTCCTCCGCGTAAAACAAAACTAAGCTTGGTTTTAAAAAAAGAAATTCGGGAACAGCGCATGTCCTTTTCAGTTCTGCTGCGAACTAGTAGCGTATATTGTCACTAGTCGTAACTTTTGCGTCAGATCTTTCTGATTGTAAACCTAGATTGAAGCAGCGAGAAGGAGTTACAGCAGCGTGAGTAGTAACTGTAATATAAAGACTGCGCCATTCGGTTTGTGTTTCTGTGGGACAATACTTAGGAGCATCGTCTGGCTGCAGGTATCTTGTGTGTTCCAAACGCAGTAGCAGGAGAAGTAAGGGTGACCTAAGTTCGCGTATGAAATGTGTCGTTAGTTTTACGCACAAGCCGCTGAATTGGTGCACTGAGAAAAAGGAATAGTTCCGGTATCAAGTTTATTTACTTGAATAGTAATTGTTTACGTTGAACAGTGTGTGGTTAAAACAACCAAATCGCTCTTGTCCAAAGCATACATTGAAATAACGGCCACCCAAATTGTTTATATGGAAGTGAATATGATATGGGCAATCGGGGACAATGTGTTGTTAATGGGGCAACAGGGCTGGTGGATCGGGTATCTGCCGGACGCCGGCAGCTATCTTGTATTCCGGACTTCCCGCTTTGTCAATCCGGTTACGCGACCGTCATGTTGGATTACGCCATGTTGGTAGCTAGTATGCCACCATATTTGTAGCTAGTATGTCGCCATTTTGGCAGCCACTATGTCTTTTTTCATTCTTTTATCAATCTATGTTGTTTTTTCATTCTGTTTTAATGTTCTATCATTCCGAGGGTTTTCTCTGAGTGCTCCCATTTTTTTCTCTCTTGCACTATTACTCTCCTTTCGTTGTTCCTTCCTTTCTCTGTCTTCCCTTCTGACATTTGTTTGCCATTTGTTTATACATTCGTTCGACGCCACCTTGATTTTTTTGTTTGTCATGTATCTTTCACATTCGTTTGACCTGCCATATTTGTTTATATTGGCTGTTGCTGCAGGTCGCCATCTTGGTTTTTCATTTGTCATGAGTTTTATTAGTGTTTCTCTCACCTCCATTCAATGCCATCTTGGTTGTAGAGTTGTCTGCTAAGAGCGCTGGTGTCACTCGACCGCCATATTGGTTCTAGCATTAGCCGCTAGGGACGCTGCTTATTTTAGAAATTAAAACACCAACTAGAATAGTGTGGGTTGGAACTTCCAGACCTTGGGTCGCCAGAATAACGCCTTGTCCCGCTCGGCTATCATGACATTCCGGGACAAAAGTTTATTAGAAGTATAGAACTTGGAGATGAATAAATATCTTGTCGTGTTTTTTTTTTTCATTACATTTTAAGTATTCAGATTTAACTTACATAATTTTTAAGTGTTTTATTCCTATATAATATATTTTTATTATTAAGATATATATTATATAATATCGAAGTATTATATTTTTTTACATATAATTTTTAAGTATTTGATTTGCATGAAATATTTTTTGAAATTAGAAGTGCGCAAATTTGTGGATTAAATGAACTCGTGTACCGTTACCAATTTTCAGAATTGTTGTGGGGCGTAAGGTTTATGTAATTTGAATATAAGTTAATTACCTTGAAAATATGAAGTCCATGATATAAGAAGATGGATAGATTACAATGTTTGTAAGAAAGTATATTTAGTACGGGTGCTGAAGGTAATGGTAACTGTCGGTCACGTTGCAGGTGACATTTATCTTTCTTGTTGCGTGAATTTTTACATTGCTTTAATGTGTATGAAATTTGTTTCCCTGGGTGCTCGATAGAATTGGGAAACGAGCTGTGTAAAGTGTGTATATACATATATACATAGGGTGAGTCATCAGCTCTGCGACAAACGGAGCGAGAGGACGTGTTAGAAATGCCTGACAATTAACACCAGGAAACCCTTGTGGAGAAGGGGTTGCAATTATGACCTTCATTTAATTACACCGAAACCATATGATGTTAAGGGATGAATGTTTTAGGCATGCCAAACTATTCAGTCACTGAAACATGCAAGTACCCATGTTGACTTACCGCATACTCTACATAGTAAAATAGGGGTTGCCACCCCAGTGTAAAAGGGTCTTCGTACATTGTTACGTAAATTATGGTCACGGCCTATGAACTATCATTGTAAGACGTAAAAAAAGTCCTCATGGTAAGAAAACGTCCGACGAATGGTTTGCGAGAAAACTGACCTCCAATATATTAAATGCCTCATAAGCATTACGTGGCATTTAATATCTTGTGGGGTCTGTTTTCTCGCAAACCATTCGTCGGACGTTTTCTTACCAAGAGGACTTATTTTCAAGTCTTGCAATGGTAATTCATAGGCCGTGGTCATAATTTACGTACGATGACCCTCTTTTCACTGGGGTGGCAACCCCCATTTTACTATGCAGAGTATGCGGTAGGTCAACATGGGTACTATCATGTTACAATGACTGAATTGTTTGGCATGCCTACATAAATTCATCTCTTAATATCGCATGGCTTCAGTGTAATTAAATAAAGTTCATAATTGCAACCCCATCTTCACAAGGGTCTCCTGCCCTTAGGAGTGGTTTCCTGGCATTCGTTGTTAGATATTTTCTAACTGCAATTTTGCAAGGAACGTCCTCTCGCCGTTTGTCGCAGAGCTGATGACTCACTCGGTATGCGTGTGTGTGTGTATATATATATATATATATATATATATAGAGAGAGAGAGAGAGAGAGAGAGAGAGAGAGAGAGCGAGCGAGTAAATGAATTAGGTAACTGTTGGTCACGAGTCGTGACTCTAGCGAATTTGCGATGAAAAAATATTATGGAACTAAATAGATTTCAAACTCATGTAATCTAGTGACATTAAATGCATCAACACAACAAGTTTGATTAAATTATATTTGATAGTTTATTAGACATGGCATACGACACTAAAAATATTGAGAACCATTATAAAATAAGATACAACTTTTCTAATATATATATACGTATCTGTATGCCATCCACAACACTGAAATTATTGCGAGAGTCGGTTGAAGTTACCTCGTTTTAAAATTATGAAAATAAGGTGTTTCATAGTCGACGAATTTAGTGCATCAAAATAACTGGACGCATAGAAAAACTCAATTTTATAAATACTGATGCAACAGCGAAATCCATTATTTTAAATTGTTCGTTTCTGATATAAAACAGTTAATATCAACTCTAACAAAGTAGTTATTAAAAAAAAAAATTGGAGCATCTTCCTTTCAGAAATTTGTAGTTCACGTGAAATAATTTAATTTTTGTCAGAGGCTAGCACCTGATGCTGAAAACGCCGTGTAACTTAATTGTCGACTAGACACTCTACATCTGTCCCACGGATTTGCACAGCGCAACACTACGCCTGACCTCGCCGACTCCACGAACTAGGAGAGCATGCTGCCTTACTTTCCGCGGGCACAGCGGCATCCCTACACAAACTGGCCATGACATGTCAGAAGTGACGCTAGGACAATTCAAGATTTGTCGACAACCGACATGGCATAGAACTGTCGCTCGCACGTGGACGTAATGCAATGTTCAACTTTCTTATGATATATTTTTTACTCCAGGCAGTAGGAGAGTCATGGATATTAATGTTCCCCCATCTATATAGTATGTTTTTTTTTTCTGCTTCCTGTATATGAGACAAACATTTTCAAAACGGCAGCATTACTCTATAACAGTGACATACACGTTCAGCATTTTGAGCAAAGTTTTCACTACGCAGCTCTGTTGTAAAACAGCTGATTTTCTCTTAAGCTGTCAGTATTATGGCATATTTTATAGTAGATAATTGGCAGTAGTTCATACATACCTGGAGTAAAGTCTGAAAACCATAAATTATCCACGCTTTAAAAGTAACCACTATTATTTTGTGATACCAAGCCACTATACTCTTGATCAACACATACCTCATTAATTTACAATATTATTATTATAAAATGCATCATAATTAAGCGTGCGGTGTTTCAAATACATTTCCAACGGGAGGGGAAACCATGATAATGACTCGCATACAAAACCCAGAGTGAATCTCAACCTGTAGATACCAACTGTTACCAAATTACTTCAAGAGAAAACTTACTGGAGAATTTGCAAACAATCTAAATTATATCGGATTACATGTGTTTTAATTATATTTAGTTCCATAATATTTTTACGTCGCACATTAATGAAAGTCACGGCTCGTGACCAACAGTTACCTGATTAAGTTGCTCGCAATATATATGGGCAAGCACTTTACACAGCTCGTTTCCCAATTCAATCGAGCACGCAGGACAACATTGTTAATACAACTTAGAGCAATGAAAAAATCCACACAACAAGAAAGACAAATGTCACCTGCATCGTGACCGACAGTTACCATTACCTTCACCACCCGTACTAAATATACTTTCTTACAAACATTGTAATCTGTCCATCTTCTTATATCATGGACTTCATATTTTCAAGGTAATTAACTTATATTCAAATTACATAAACCTTACGCCCCACAACAATTCTGAAAATTTTTAACGATACATCAGTTAATTTAATCCAAAAATTTGCGAACTTCTAATAAAAAAAATTCATGCAAATTAAATACTTAAAAATTATATTTAAATAAAAAATATAATATTTAGATATTATATAAGTTAAATATAAATAATAAAACATATTACATATAAATAAAACACTTAAACATTATATAAGTTAAATATGATTACTTAAAATGTAATGAAAAAAAAGGCATTTATACATCTCCAATCTATACACTTCTAATAAACTCTTGTCCAAGACATGCCACGACAGCCGATTGGTCTATGGCATTAGTCTGGTGACCCAAGGTCTGGCAGTTCGAAGCCGCACTATTCCAGTTGGTATTTTGAATTCTAAAAAAAGCAGCGCCCTAGCAGCCATCTGTAGAATCGATATGGTGGTCGAGCGACACCAGCGCTCCTAGCAGCCAACTCTAGAACCAAGATCGCAGTCGAACAAAGATGAGTAATCAGTGAAGCAAATGCAACTAATCGAACGAAATTGACAGCAGCGCTCCTAGCAGTCAACTTTAGAACCAATATGGCATCGAATGGATGTGAGAGACATACTCTAAAACAAGTGACAAATGAAAAAAACCAATATGGCGTTTCGAACGAAAGTGAGAGAGAAATGACAAATAAAAACAAAGATGGTGGTCGAATAAATTTATAAACAAATGACAAACGAATGCGAGAAAGGAAGAGAGCGAAATATAGAGGAAGGAAGAGATAAAGGAAAGGAGGAGAAAGAAAATGCAAGAGATAAAAATGGGAGCACTGGGAGAAAAGCCTTGGAATGATAGAGCAATAAAAACAGCATGAAAAATCATTGAATGATAGAGAATGAAAAATTACATAATAGCTACAGAAATGGTGGTCCAAGATGGCGACATATTTGCTACAAAGATGGTGTCGTACTGGCTACCAACATGGCGAAATCCAAAATGGCGCCCGGCAGATCCACGATCCACCGGCCCTAGTCTTGCTGTCCCATTAAAAAATATATTGTCCCCGATTGCACTTATCATATCCACTTTTGGAACCAAAAATATATTAACTACGCCAACCAAATAAAAAAAAACATTCACCAAATAAAATATACGCTTGAATTAAGAAAACCCTTGCTAAGCAAAAAGAATTGCTTTCGTTCGAAAATACAGCTCGAGAGTTGGTTTGTATTTTTTGTGACAATTAGGATAGTAACTGTATTTTTAGTGCATATATATTGAGTATTAATAATGGTAATAAAACAAGTACAACAGGAAACTAAAAAGTAAAGCTGTAGAACTTTAAATATTTATTTGCTTACGTTGTCTAGTATTTTAACATTTATGAATATAAACATTTAAATGTTATTAGTCTCACTTTAACTGCAGTTGCTAAGGCGTGCTTCAAATTTGTGTACATAGAGCATAAGAAATCTTTAGTTTCATAACCAAACCTATTGCCCCTATACAGACAATTAATTTGGTTGCGCCAAACAAACTTTGTTTGAATCGACAAAACCTTTATCCCAGTGTACGCATACGTTCCCTTGTTTGAGATAATATTATTCAAACTAATTTTTGTATTTGTATTTTTTTTTCTTTCGATATCATAATTTAGTACACTAAACCATTTCACGATGATTGTCGTGTGTTTCATATTACCATGGTAAATTCGAATTACCAGCTTATTTCGATTTGAGAAAATATTTTGTTACGTTGAATGTCCATATTCCTTTTTTAATGTTTTGTAGTTGAATGTTCATACCTAAAAATTACCTTGAAAACATACTCGTTTGAGCCATTGTCACTATCACAAAAACATGCTCTAGAGAGAAACGGAGGAACTGAAAAACGTATACAGGCACGTAACGTTTCTAAAATGCTATTCGTAAGCAGACCTCCCTCAGTAACATTAGACGGTTCTGCTGGAGCTCTGCACACCGCTTAGCGGCCAGGCGGCTACCATAACGTAGAAATACTTGCTCTCGTATAGTCCATTAACAGTTTCTTCATACTTTTAAAAACAAACCCGTGAAAATTCACCGCAAGAGTAACATATTCGCCTGTTTTTAAATAACTCGTGTACCACAAATACATAACACTGTCATAAGCTTTGAAGTATAATTTTTTTTTATTAAAGAAATTTTTCTTTGTATATCCTATTAACTGTAATATTTATTTCGTATTTAATAGGAATTAAAACTAGGGAGAGCAGCAATGTGTTGACAACGGCTAGTAAGAAATAGTTCACAGTTAAAACGTTCTTATAACTTAGTTTTTGGTATGCTATTTGTACATTAGGCGTTTCCGGTAGAAATATTTAGTTTTTAAGATAACACTGGTGGAAAGATGTTACGGTGTTACTGTGTTTTGGTATTGCCCAGTAATAAATAGGTCTCGTGCGAAATAATTGTTAATGAACTGAATACTGACAAACGCGATGCATTGTCCCTTCGATGTAATTCCCTACAGTTCAGCTTTGTTTGCATGAGGTGGTGGTATTTTGAAAGTAGGACTTAGAAGGGCTTCAGAATAGTGAGGAGTAACAGTGAATGGACTATGAATTCCTCGAAAACTTTAGGTTTTAGAACGATAACACAAGACGACCTATTTTTCATTTATTTTAACACACTTAATAATAATCCGTCATTGGTAAACAAATTTCTTCTCAGCATCATCGTGGTTGTTTGCAACATCACGTTCGCAACCATTACTGTTTCCGGCCGTGTCCGAATTGGCAGGTTTTGTTGACAAAATTATCACGTGGCCCGATTTTGTATACAAAAATGGTGACGTATTTGGTATTTTGTATCTAGCGGACGTTAGCAAAAATACAAAATGACAAAATCAGCCCCATGTTTGGTTTTTACATTAAAAACACGTGGGCGAATGCGTAAATAATATGACTTTTAAAACAAAGAACTCTATATAAAATACACTAGGCAAGCTTTAAAAAAGTAAGTAAGTGTTGTGCTTTGTATGTATATGCCGCAAAAAAAATATTCCAAAGTAATTGCATAATTTATTATTTTCTGATTTATTAACACCTTCGTAGTATTCCAGTGATGATTGCACAGCTATTACTTCTGTTTTAAGCATTAAATTTAGATAAAACTATTCAGGGGCGGCGGAAGATTTTCTCGCAAAGTAGGAAGGCCGGGGGGGGGGGGGGGGACTTATTAGTTGCCTTCGGTCATAACTTTGGTTTTTACTGTGTGCGTCATAGCGCAGAGGACAACCCAATATTTCTGTCTTGCAGAGTAACGGTTTTAATAGTTTAAACTAATTAAATGAGACTTCTAAATAAAAATAATAATATTTGGTATATCTGTTGCGATTTCGCAATTTTATTTTTTGCACATTTTTATTATGATAATAGATTTTTAGCCTTACAGTCATACTGTTTGGAGTATGATTCTGAAGCTATACATGATGAGTGTTGGAAAACATACTAATACTTATTGTACACACGAACGCACCAGTACATAAAAATACTCTTCACACACTATAATTCGGACATAAAATCTAACACTCTACCAGAATTCGGTCTTAAAAATCTACGAAAATACTGAGACAGTGTAACAATAAAATACAGGTATACAAAAAATGACTGTGCTGTTCTCTTCGCCGCTCCAAGAGTCCATTCTACTCTCTGTACACGTTGTCACGACAATGAAAATTCACCATAATGTCACATAACAGCAGAATAAATGTTTAGTGACTCGACAAAGCTTACGTTCATATGTTCAATACCTTACACCAAAGATTCTTAAAACATCTGCCCGGATGATGTTTTTGGCGTTGGTTAACTAAAGACTGGCAAAGCTGAACAGCATATTAATCTAAAGATTATTATTTCTCACTGCGGTTTATTTATGATTTATTGGCATAATTGCCTTAGAATAGTAATAGAAATACCACGCACAATAAGATAATCTCGACAAAACGAACAGCAAAATTTCGTAACCACGATTATTTTAGATATCAACTGCATTTTTGCAACAGCAAATTTGTTAGTTTTTAGTTACATAGACATGTAGATTACTATATTAAGTTTAAAATTTATGTTGCTAGACTGACATATACATTACTATATTACGTTTGGCAATAACTATTTCTAACGAAATATTAAGTAGTAAGCACTATTTGTGAATTAGAATTTTTGTGCAGCCTATGTCTTAGAATACGCAACAACACAACATAGTTTTCCTTTTAAAAAAGGAAATTTGACTGTGATTTGTAAACTAGTTAATAAAATGATGTACCCCGTCTCGTCAGTTCGTTGAACTTACTGTAGACTACAAGTCTACCTTCTTAAGCAGCTGTGCACTCTAGAACGGGCATAACTAAGACCTAAAAACTGCTGTGACTCAATAGTAGAAGACTATAGTAGATCTTGGCGCAACTCAATAGTTACACTAAATTTCAACCAGTTTAGAGCTAAATTCAAACTAATTTCTCATCCCCGCGTCAAATCTTTCGCAGATCTTGGTCCAACTGAAAAAGTTAACTAAATTTCAACCAATTTCACGCTAAATTCAAACAAATATCTAATTCCCCATCAAATAATTTTTCAAAGCGCAAATCAAAATCAAAATCAGTTTTCAACTTGTGTTCACTCTTTATTTGTGGTTCTTTAAAGACTGATTTTCGAGCTAAATCGTCATATTTTTGATGAAATTCAAAGAATTTTCATACTTTTCTTGTGATATTTTTCAAATTTAAAGTAAATATTTGACTTTTTGACCAAACTTTAGCCTCATTCACCCTGAAAATGGACCACTGATCAAAGAGTGAACAAAGTATGCTTTTAAAAAAAAAAAGTGCGCTTGATTGAGAATGAAGATGTGGGTCAAATTATCTTGATTTTGTGGGTGAGATTGGAGAGATTAATCGTGTTTGAAGAAGAGATTGAAAAATTGTTGCTTGAAAGTAAGAAATCTGAGTGAATTTCAGTCAAATTATTTAGTTTCACAATATCTGTAATAGTCTTCTACTGATTTATAAAAAATGTATACATATAAACACAAGAAAAAGAAAAAAATTCCACTTAGATTTAAAAAAAAATTATTTTTTTACTCGATAAAACAACTCAACCAAATATCTAAAAAAAAATTGTATTAAATTATCTAAACAATTTCTTGTTTCTGTAAAATCGTTTACATTATCCATTTAATAAAATTAAAAATTTATATCTATTCAGTGATATTTTCTATCAAATAATCATAAATAAAATTTCGTTGGCTGATTAAAACAATATTATAAATTGTATTAGCCTCAACAGCTTATTTAAAATCTACACTAATTGTTATATTTGTTTTATCTTTAACTACTACTGTTTTTCAATACCGGCAGTTGAAAACATACAATGGTCTTCTTCCCCAAAATAAATAATAATTGATATCGCTATGAAAGTTTGTAGTTGGCTTATAAAAGAAGTTCATTATTTCTGTATATAGCATCTAATTTTGTTCTAGAATTTCTAAAATCATTAAAAGCGAGAAACATTTTAAGACAAAGATAATTTTCAATATCTAGATTCCAATTTTCTTTTGGAAAAATTTCATTTCTACCATTTTCAACAAAAATATTTCTTACATTACAATGATCAAACATTGAAGCATGCGCCTATTACTCAGCGCGATTTTTTCTATTAGTTTGGAAACCTACTATTAAAAAATCAGGCATGTCGAATTGTAAATGATTAAACTGATCTTTTATATAAAAATTAAAAACTGTTGTCCCAGCAGGTACTTGTTTTTCTAAAAATTGCCAATACTTCAAACCAATATGAATTTTAGGATTTTTATATATTTTTTCTTTAATTGCAACTGATGTGTTAGCTTCGTATTCAACAATAGTCCACAAAATTTCTAATTTTTCAATAACAATTTTATCTGGATCAGCATAGCTTTTATTAACCGAACCATCTGCTTTTTTAGTTTCATAAACAAATATACAATTGTTATCAGATGCATTTCTAAAATAAAGTGATTTTATAACCATCTTTCCAGTAAACTTCATTATTATCGCGAATAAAGCCGAACAAATATCTTAATGGATACATTACTTCATTTATTCTATCACTACGAACAGATTTTACTCGAAATTTACTATCAACACCAGTAGACTCTAATTAATTTCGTTCACCTGGTGATCTTAGCAAAATATTCATCGTTGTTGAAGTTATACCTGGATTATCACAAGCCTCAATGATACGTCCATGTTCTGAAATGTATACTCTAGAAAACTGAAATGGAAAAAAATTAAAACAAACATCAATATTATCTAACTTTTCGTATTTTGCCTCATATCTAGTCTTATCTCTTTTTAGTAGGCGATATTCTTCCAAAGCATAAGCATCGTTTGGAAAAGAAAAGCCATATCCTATGGGAATATCGAACTCGATTCTATTATTGTAAATACTCTCGTTTGATCAGTTGGGGGAAAAATTTTTCTAGGAGCGTTAGCTGGCGGTGCATCATCTATCACTACATCAGTAATTAATGCCAAGAAGAAAAACCAAGAATTGGAAGAACAACGCAGACATAATTTAGCTATGGAGGAATATGGCAAAGGATTGAAGAAAGTTAAGTGGGGTAAGAATGTTAAAAAAAAAAAAAAACTCCAATCAGTAACTTTGATATTGATCAGATGGTTAGATAATTAAACAATAAAAATTTTCGAGGTGTATTTATAATCGATGAGCTACTTAACACACCAATCGATAATGAATGCGTGATTGTTAATCTAGATGTTTCGACAAACTCTGGTACACACTGGGTATGCTATTGGAGAAAAGCAAACAACAAATATTATTTTGATTCATTTGGCGGAAATCCACCGCGACAATTAATAGCATATCTCGGAAGTAATATTTTTTATAACGATGATAGAATTCAAAATTTCAATCGAGTAACTTGTGGTCATTTGTGTGTAATTGTGCTAAATCTCTTTTCACATAATTTTAAATTTCCAAAAATTATTTCACTATTAATAAACAATGGATATATGTGGAAATGCATTAATGATCTCTTGGATTGAAGATCAAATTAAAGAACGCACGAACAATGATGAGAAGATCAGTCCTAATGATTTTGTTTCCAACACACAGTTCAATGACTTTATAACCACACTGACAAGAAATAAAAGATCGTTGGATAAAGCCTATCTTACTTACTTGGAAGTAGATAAATAATATAGATTTTGAACAAAAAAGACTAAAACATATGGGAAATCCCATTGCACCGATGGACGCAATGAATTTAGAGTACTATCAGAAAAACAGAATTAACATTATTCGTTTAGTTGGGAAATACAGTTCAAAAGAAAAAGCATTCTACTTTGATAACGGAATAGAATATTTTTTTATGAGAGATGGAACTATAGTTGAAATAATAATAAAACCAGAAAAATATAAAAAATGTTATCAACTGTTATCATGAACGAAAAAAAATTGACATGCATAAAACTTTTGAAGTATACCCTGATGATATGATATATTTTAAAATACCAAAAGCTCACAGTGTACCCGAAGGTACAATTATGTTTATTGAAATAGTTATGGTATATGAATACATTTAAAAAGATCAGATTATGTTAGTTTTTAATGGAAACACTTCCATTAAAAACAAAACTTAAAATTTAAGAATTTTAAAAGTCTTTAATTTTATTACGATACTTGCCATTATTTAACGTACGAGTCATATCTATTGTAACAAAACCATATTCATTATTCCAACATTTTGAACACATCTCCCTAAATTTCTCAAATATATCACAACCAAAAAAATCTCTATGAATATGTTTAAGATTTGTATCGTCTTGTCTGAATATGCAAAGAAAATTAGCACTGTCTCTTATAAGCTGCTTAGGTACTTTTGAGTATGTCTGAGCTAAATAGAAACAATCAATATCTTTATGTCTACCACGAGTAAAGTAATCTCTTACCATATTTTGGTTTTCAAGTATGATATCATCGAAAACAACTACAGACTCTTTATGACATTCATTTACGTCAACCATTTCTTCATGTGATGGAAAGAATTATGCTATTGGTTCATTAAATAATTTTGATGCTACATCTATATCTTTCCTTAAATTGATATATTTTGGTTGGTCCAGACTTTTTGAACATACATAGAGAGTACCAAAGTCCAACCACCCCTGAGCATATATAAAATTATCTATCATAAGTGTAGTTTTCCCACAGTTACTAGGGCCCACAATCAAACACCTAATATTATTAGGTAATAATTCTCCGTGACGTTTTGCCGATACAGTCTTGTATGGTATTCTTATTTTAATATCCCAGTCTACATGTTTCATGCTCATTTATTAATAGATTTTTTAAATAATATAATAAATGAGTAAAGTATTCAAACTAACAGATAACAAATCAGTGTTGAAGTAGAGACTACACAACCCTTTAGAGATAGAGGGACACTCATTGGCTTTAGTTCAGTTCTATACTACTTATCTAACGCATAACATTATCTCTGGGAGAAATAAGTTATATTTTGTGGGCCAGAATGATATGGAATCAGCTATTGATATTCCAGTTGGTCAATATAGCTTAAAAGATCTTGAAAAAAACTATAAAAGAAATTTTTTCAGTTAGTGTAGATTCAATGAGTGGGAAAGAAAATGATATATCTTTCGAGTTGGATAAAATAACAAACAGAGTGAAAGTAAAATGTAGGCTTAAATTACAGTTTGGAAAACGGGGTTCAATAGGAAAACTTTTGGGTTTTGTAGAAAATAAACTCTGAAAGCAAATGTGGATCATTATGGCGATACAATTCCAAAATTTGCTCCATTTAAAACAATAAATATACACTGTAATATAGTAAATGGTATGATATTAAAATATGATGAAAATAACCATAGAGAAACTAGCATAATTGTCACTTTTAAACCAAGAACATCATTTGGATTTGGCGACACGGTCTATTACGAACCAGCTTATCCATTATTTTTCCCAGTTCAAACAAATCAAGTTAATGAAATAATACTTGAAATTAAGTATGAAAAAGGTAAGTTAATTAACGTGGATTTGTCTGAAAGAACAGTGGTATTAGAGATGAAGCCGTAGATATTTTTTGGGCTGGAAGTAGTCATATTCTATATATTAAAGTTTCGTGTGATAAAGATGAATAATATTTCTATAGGAAATGTAATGAAAGAACTCAATGTTTCGGCTACTTTAATGTGTCGAATTTGGAGATGTGTGTCTAAATTTTTAATTAGACTATGTTGTAGCACATTGCCGAATTCAGAGCGATAATTGTGTTTTAATGATTGGATAACCATTAAAACTTTATAGAGATATGAGCACAAATATCAACTGATGTATAATACGACGAACATTTACTCTTTAAAAAACCGAATAGAATGCCTTTGTTTAACACCACAGTCCACCATTCCATCATATGCAACATTTATACCACCACGATTAACACCATCTAAAACTTTTTCGCTGAAAATCTGAAAATATTTATCTAGCAAGGTTACTTTAGAATTTCCAGAAATAATTACCACTTTGTATCCATACCGTGTATCATATATTTCAGCGTGGTCTATGGGATAGGTCTGTCCGATTGTAAGTTCGGAAAGTTTCTTAAATTGTTGGGTTCCGTACAATACATTTAGCAACTGGTCCATCTTTATTATATACAATGTTTTATTTTTTACGCATTCAAATTTCTTGAACCACTCTTTGCAACTGCTTCCAAAAGCAACTTTTACAGTCACTTTTTTGCAACTGCACTCTAACGCAACTTTTGCAGTCATTTTTTTGCGGATGCACTCCAAACGCAACTTTTTGCAGTCACTTTTTGCGGATGCACTCCAAACGCAACTTTTTGCAGTCACTTTTTGTGGATGCACTGTAACGCAACTTTTTGCAGTCACTTTTTGCGGATGCGCTCGAATCGGCAGCTGATGTTTTCCTGATGGCTCGTGCATTCAATTTGCTGTTGGTTTTCTGATGGTTGGAGGCTGCTCCCAAACGCAACTTTTTGCAGTCACTTTTTGCGGTTGCGCTCGAATCGGCAGCTGATGTTTTGGATCAGGAAAACAACGGTAATTTTTTCTGATGGTTTTCTGATGGTTTGGGCATTCAATTTGCTGTTGGTTTTCTGATGGTTGGGGGCTGCGCTCGAATCGGCATTTCTATACTCACTTGTCCGACGCACGAATAAAGTGATGAGGCCCATGGCAATGTTAATTTTTCATAAGGCGGAAGAACACAGAACGTGTATACTAGTAGATCTTAAGCAGGGTTTTCAAAAGAGCTCATTTTACAGTGAACAGCCTATAACTTATAATTTATACTCTTAATGTATGTACATACCATATTTTTTTTGCATATTGTATGTACCTCTATTCCAAACATTCTGTGAGACGTTGATTTGAACGGACACGCTGATTGGTATGAGGTGGAAGGAAAGCAGTTCCATGCCTTAACGTTGAATTACAAGTGTTTGGTAAAAATATGCGAATATAGTCTGGTCGCAATTACTTCCAACTTTTCGTAAGTCCTGCTAAAGTTCTACTTCCAGGATATTCCTCCGCCTCATCAAACCTTAACCAAGTCTAGTAAATTATACCAAAGGGACAACGTACTGGATTAGTGCGTATTCAAAGTAACATTACTTTGCATAAGAACTATTTCTTTCTGGCGTTACCAACACACCTATTTCTTTCCTGTTTTTATTAATATTAATTATACATGAAATTTATAAATTTAATGATAGAAGTGAGTAACATTCAATTTAACAGTACTTTTCGTAATGAAAAATTATTATTTTTTACTCAGCTTAGCATTTAGTTAATAATATCATACTGCAGGGACAAAAATAATTCCATTTTATAATTTTCAAAAAGAAAAACATTCTTAAAATTAGAATGTATAAAGTAATACACTCGATGAGCCCTTTCAGTTTTCGTAGTGGTCGTTTTCTTCGGTTCCGCATGTTGTAAAGTTTAGTAAATAAAAAAAAACGTATTTGATGCTGCGTAGTTGGCAGTCGTTAATAGCCCCAAATGAAGGTTTGTTCTACGCAGGTTGAGAAACATAATGGCAATAGTTTGACGAATACAGTTCTCCACTGATATTGCATGTCTACCTGATTTTCTTCTTCGTTTATTTCATATCGACAAGTGGAATTATTGCACTTTATATAAAATAAATATAATGTTTTAAAGATTTGTATTGTGTTGGAACGCATGTACATAACGAACTTTATTCTTTATTATTCGCATTAGAGTGGAAACCGACGGAAATGATTTTTTTTCCTTTCTTTGTCTTTCTTTCTTTCTTCTTCTGTTCTCTCGTAAAACTGGGCTTAGGAAAGTACTGGCTGGCACAATAACTTTATTGAAATGTAACACCTGAATCGAAAAACAGATATATTTATTTCGCAGAATTTTTTTAACTTTTTTTTCTCAGTGAAATAGCTTTGTTTATGAACGCTCAATGCCAAACGTTATTGTATTTTTTCTGTTGACTCTTGTAAACACCATTGGCGAACGTGGATAACTTTTACACAAGAAAGTTAACACTGAATATTAAGACTTTGGCAAAGTATATATTACAGTTCGGGCCAAACACAATTTTTTACGAATAGATAAACATTATTTATTCATTTACAGCCAGCTTAAATACATTGACCAGGAATAAGTCTGTGGTTTTATATTTGTACCGCGCACTGTTCAAATTATCGACATTATCTGTGAATACATTATCCTCAGAAAATTTGTGTTTAAATCGAATGGTTTTTGCAAAATGACATGTCTGTCAATATGTTACTGTTCTTGTAATGTGCGAATAAATAAACCAACCTATGCGTAGAAAATTTAACAAGGGCATTTGAAAGAAAGGTCTTTTTTAATTCATTTTTAAGAGTGGAGATATTTGGAACGTGGAGGCCTTGAGAGCCGGCGAGGGCGAAGCGAGACGAGTATGTAGCAGCGCCGGAATGCAAAGGCAGGGGGAAACGGTAGATACCCGAGAAAACCCGCCGACCATTGGTATCGTCCGGCACGATTCCCACATGCGAAAATTCCGGGAGCTACCCCGCTGGGACTCGAACTTGGTTCGTCTAGGTTGGAGTAATTTTAAGGTATGACTAGCAAGAATTATTTTACAAAAAAATCAGGGGCAGCTACAAATTGAATACATACAAGGATTTACTTATTTTCACCAATTTTTTGAAATTGCAGGAACATTTTCTTGTAAGATTTTATATGTGTCTTGGCGTCTTCTTTCAGTGTCGATTATCTCATTCCTATACGTAAATTCTTTTTCATTATTTGTACATTTGTAAAACAGTAAAATTGCGATTCTGACATGTATCTAGGCGAAAACGATGTGCTGATATTTTTTGCTAGGGAAGGGTAATCCTCGACAATGTGTAGAAGCGGAACAGTACTACAAAAGAACAAATGTATTGTCCGGCGTCCTAAAGGTGACCTTTTTGTAAGGACATCGCTCACGTCTTGCGGCAGATATCTGCCCTATGGAAAACACTCTAATAACGAAGCTTGTTCAGTTGCCAACATCAGTAGAACAAGTGGTCGGTCGTCTAGGACACCAAGTTGCTGAACGGTGGTCGGGTGGTCGATGGCATATATAACATAGATACTTTACAATTCCAGTATGAAAAATTCGTTAAATCAAAAATTAATGTAACTTGTTCAATTGCCATATTTGTTACGTTGACGGGGATCCGTCCCTGCCTTCTTGGCTTTTCAGAATTTTCGCGAAAACCTGCATTATACACTATCTACCAAAAAGTAATTGGGCACCCGTGAAGATAGGTAATTCAATACGTCAGTTGACTTGTGTTTCACGGCCTTCGGTGTAGGACCGCTGGTGGTTGTCCGTGGTAGCATGAACACAGAGGCCTATTGTAACATTCTGGATAGTGAAATGCTCCCAACATTGTGGCGTTTTTACGGAATGGACCCGTGTTACTTTTAGGATGATAATGCCAGGTGCCATGTTTCAAGGCCTACTATGCAGTGCTACGCCAACAATGTTCGCCGATTGGATTGACCCGTCCAGAGCCCCGACCTCAACCCTATAGAACATCTTTGGGACGAATTGGATAGCCGGGTGAGGGCTCGTCAGGTGCGGCCAAAATCCATTGCTCAACTCATGGAATGGTTGCAAGAGGAATAGCGACGAATCCCCGTGGATGTCCTAACACTCGTAGAGAGCATGCCAGACAGGGTGGCTGCTGTTATGGCCGCTAGAGGTGACCCTACGAGATTCTAACGGGGTGACAACCACTGAGCAAACATTGTGGACAGGTGCCCTATTACTTTTTGGTAGATATTGTATATTTTGTATTGAATTTTACGGAACGACAGGACACTGATCAATCCTTTCTACATTTTCTAAAGTTGGCATTGCTCGACTACAGTGGCTGGTTTAACTGCTGTAGTTGCCCTCAAGGAAAGATAATTTATTTCTTCCCAGCTGTTATAGTTATAAATTTATAAAGACAATGAAAACGTGGCATCTTGATAAAGCGCATGAAGCTATTGTTTATGCTGTGTCGTGCGAACAATTTCGTTAAACCAACTAAATTCTAAGTTATGACGACAAATGGATAAATCCAAGATGGCAGAAACTGACCCCCCCCCCCCCAACATAAAGCATTTTTAAAATATATATTTGTTTCTTAACCACTGGGACAAACTTCAGCAGTGTATTGCTGACGAAAACATAAGACTAAGTAAGTACCACTTTTCTCGTCAAGTGATTATTAGGGAAGCTGTGAGTCCCTGAATAATCCTCATTTAAATTTCCTTAAGGCCCGTCTACAATCGCGTTGACACCAAACGTTAAACGCTCAAAGTCACCATAAGAAAACTGGCATGTTTACAATCGACGTTAACAGGAATAAAAATACAAAGAATGTAAGTGTATATGTACAAATATTTTTGTTGGTGTTTGAAATTTAAAAAGAACCTTTTGTAAAAAAGAAATAGATTCCGCGGACTAAATAGTTACACTCAATTATTTTTTAATGCATTTTGCGTTATTTTGTATATTCATTTCGTATAACATTAACGAATTAAATATGTACGGCGATAGTAGTTGTTGCCAATCGTCTGTAACATTTTTTTCACTTGTTTGTGACGTATTTAATTCTGATTGGTTGGCGTTGCGTTTGACGTTTAGCGTCATGGCAATGTTTGACGTCGGCTGTAGCGAGAGCGTATGCGATTCACGGATTCATGACTTATTGTAACGCATCATTGTAGCGTCAACGCGATTGTAGACGGGCCTTTACTCCGCCTTGTGGTATGCCGACCTGGTATAACTCGCACATTCTGTTTTTCATGTTCAACACTAGAATTATCTCACAAACGGTACACCTGAGAGTCTTCCGACAAGACCACCTTATTTGTTATTTTAGAGGTGCTGATTCACAGTTGTTCTTTAAAAATGGCTAAGAACGCAGTGTTACACATTTGATGCAAACATAGGCTGCCAACTGCCATTTTCAAAAGGAAGGGGGATGATATTACAGACCACATTTTTAGAGGTGTAAGCCCTCCTTTCTGCCTTAATAATCGCTTTAGGAGATCAGTTGCATGCTCACATAGTCTTGTTCACCAGGCGTTGTATACCGCAACTTTGAACACAATTATTGATAGAAAAATACGTTTTCCAGATATATAAGTGCAACTATTGGCCCAAAGAAACTATGTCTGGGGTTTGGGCAATGAAGTTCCGAACTTCCTGTATATATATATATATATATATATATATATATATATATATATATATATATATATATATATATATATATATATTTATATATATATATATATATATATTTATCCTGTATCTTATTTTTAAGATCCGCCTAAAATTCTGCTGCCCGCCAAGGAAATACTTCTCCGCTGAACAGCATTAAATTTCGCTGAGTCTAGCGGAATACCGTTTGTGTTCGCAACACAGGACTGGGGCTAGAGATGGGTTGTTACGACTATTTTCTGTGCCTGTTACAAACTGATACTGATACAGACCTGCATCTGACGTAGACTAACGATGAGGTAGACCGCTTATTCGTCGTCTGCGCATATACCCAACATTGACCTACCACAAAGGAACACAACTGTCGAAGAGTCGCATAGTCAACAATCATGAATGTATTTTTATATATCTCAAATTTTAAATTACAAATACTGTTATATTAATAAAATACTTTCACCAATTTGAATTTAATTAAACAGCATTATAAATTTGCCTGACATAATATAGTAACATCTCAAAGCACTTGCTTACCATACAGTGTTCTAACCTCAAATCCAAGCCACGGCGTACTTGCTAGTCGTGTGGCCAAGTGAGCAGTTCAATGTTGGGACACGGAGGTGGTTGTGCGCAGCCAGCGACATCGCTCTACCTCATCTTTAGTTTGTTCTTCTGAAACCTTCTCATTAAGAATAATAATTAGTTGATAAATATATTCTATTTTAGTCTTGGACGTTCACTTCCAAGTGTGGTGGAATATACATACTGTGTTTATTACTTACATACACTATTTATTGAAGAAAAAAAAAGGTTGTTAAAGCATAAAACATGGCCGAAAAGAAAAGGTAACTACGACCTCAAAAGTGCTCACTTTACCGTGAACAGCATATACCAGATAACAATGTAACAGGTTGATACTTGTTTGTGGTTTGAGGGGGGGGGGGGGTAATACGCCCCCTCCCCTACACGACGTGCCGTTTGGCTTTGTGGATTGTCGGCAGGTGAGGTTGGCAGGTGTGTGGGCAGGTGCGGCGGTTACTGCACCTGGGCGTAGCAATGGCGCACCGTCGCCTTCCGCAGGTCCGCCTGCGGGTAGAGTGCGTCTTCGCGCTCCTCCCGCCAAGCTTGTTTCAAACCTACCAGGTGCTGGTACGGCGTCGCTAAGGGTTCCAAACGCATGTTTTCCCACGAAATAATTGAACGTACTGGTCTACGAGAAGCACGCACAGTTCAGTCGAGCGCTTGCTTTCAACACGCACATTTCATAATACTCCAAAATGGCTAACAAGTGCTTTAAGAAAAGAAACTCGAGTGGGGAGCGAACCCAGAGCGAGTCAACGCTCTCCGCTTTCCACCAGGGTCCCGTCATCCCCAGACATGACATGAAATGAGACCCTAGAATGGAGCGGCGCTGGAATGCAAGGGTGAACGAGGGGGAGGGGAGTAGCCGGAGAAAACCCGCCGGCAAGCGGTATCGTCCAGCAACATTCCCACATGCAAAAATCAGGGAGTGAACCCGCTGGGTATCGAACCAGGTTCGCCGTGGTGAGAGGCGAGCGCCCTAGTCACTGCGCCACCGCTGTCTCTTCCAAAGTGCTGTATCCCATAGTATACGCCTCAGGTACATACAAAACTACTCAAGGGCCCTGTATTGAATCTTCCTTCAGACTTTTCATCAATATAGTGATAGGGTGTCCGCTGAAAGTGCCATAGGTACGCGCAGCACCAAGAGAAGTGAACATCTTTTCAAGCTCTCATTTGGAATTACAGTCAATAAATATATTTTATTGTAAACTTAGACGTTAACTTTCGAGTCGAGTGAAATATATACACTGTGTTTATTACTTAAATGGTAATACTTATTTTAAAAATTGCTGAAACAATAAAAATTGGATTACAGGGAAAAAATTACTAAGGTCTCGAAAGTGCTCACTTACCGTGAACAACCTATACCTTGGTTTTAACACAGCGATTTTCAATAATAACCACTGGATATTTTCGTTAATGGTTATTTCAAGTCTAGCTGTTTGAAATACGAGAGCTGATTCAGAAGCGATGGCAACTATTGTTTATCTCCCGAAAATGACCCAACACAGTCTATGTTGCAAATACTAAACACCGTGCCCTCTGTGAGTGAAATATTAATCACAACACATTTGTACTATCATCTGGCTGCCTGTGGTGGCTGTACAAAGTTTCACGTAAGGGAAAGAGGGGTTAGCGATTTCCATAGCAGTATAGAGGCTGTAACAATACGATTCTTGATCTGGAAAGAAAAGGGCGCTCTCTAACGCAGTCAATACTTGCGCTTCTTGTCAACGTGGACACGTGGACGAACAGCGCGTGTGAGTGACGAGGAAGGCTAACAAATCACGTGATATCCTCGAAAGAGGATGCTTTTTTTTTCCTGCAAGTTTGTCGGCAGACCAACTGTGTGTTTCAAGGCTCCTTTTAAAAAGAAGGGGAAAAAGAAGATTCCTTCTTCGCAGTCATTCAGTCTCTTAGTGAAAAGGAGGACTTTTGCTGCTGCTGTTTTTTTTAATTATTATTGGAAGCCTCCCAGACGTTTTACGAGGCCATGAAGAGAACACGCCTGGTATGGTAGCCCTACCGGAAACTTTGTGCGATATGCGTTGCTTTGGGCCCTTTCACTTGCGTTGTCCTTTTCTGCCCTTTCCTGGTTCCCGCTCTTTTTGTTGTTTCGCGTGTCTCTATGACTGGCCAGTTGTTCCGAGGCCAGTTTTTGCATCAGTATTTATTCCTGTAGCTCTGGTCTGAGTTCAAGTTCGGCCTCGTCATATAGGCTATTCGCGGTAAAGTGAGAACTATTCAAAGCCCTCTCATCTGGAATAATACTCAATAAATATGTTTTATTTTAGTCGTAGATGCTAACTTCCGAGTGCGGTGGATCATACACATTGTGTTTACTACTTACCTGACTATGTGTATTTTAAAAATGTCGTTAAAAGATAAAATATGGCCGAAAGGAAAAAGTAAATAGGGCCTCAAAAGTGCTCACTTTACCGTGAACAGCCTGTAGCTGGTACTTATCCTTTCCCCCCACCCCCCTTTGAAATTCTCTTGACTTGTTCGTATACCGATATTTATATTCATAATATATTCTGGTCGGCTTTTGGCGCATATTTCTTCAGTATCGTTGTTCTTTTTTTTTCCACATACATTTTCTCCTCGTGCTGTGTAGTTTTTTCTTGCCGTGTCTACATTCGGGCATAAACCTCGAAAGTTGACGCCTGTGTTTCAAGAAACTGACATGCCTTCGCTTTAGTGTTTACGTAACAGATAGCGCAATGGTCGACTCTTGCCTTATGCATGTTACACTCTGCGGAGTAAACGATAAATGCATATCATTGACAACTTCGGGGGAAAAAAACGTAAACACGTTGCTCAATGCCTACTTTTGCACGCAAAAATACACGCTTGGAAACAGGACATACTGGGTCGACACTCGACTGGCCACTGATAATCGAGTGTCGAGTCACGCGGTGTTTTCGTTGCGAAACGTTTTGGTATAGTCCATTCGTGGTTACTTCCTGTTTATCTGAAGCCATGCTGAGGTTTTAACCAAACTGAGTGAGCGAGTGAGTGAAGGGATTTGGGCGGCTCTAATCATCGAGGTCTTGAGAGCCAATGAGGATGTTTGAGGTGAGTATGGAGCAGCGCCGGAATGAACGGGCGGGGGAAACGGGAGATCCTCGAGAAAACTCGGCGACCAGCGGCATCGTCCGGCACAATTCCCACATACGAAGGGATGGGAGTGGCCCGGCCGGGGATTGAGCCCGGTTCGCCTTGATGGGAGGTGTGCAGGCTACCAGCTCAGCCACCCCCCCCCCCCCCACCATCAAACTGAACTAAGTCTAGATCACACCAGGCTGACAACGCACCGTATTGTACGCACTCTATTTTATAATATTCTGCATAAGAACTATTTCTTACAAGACATTACCAACATACCTATTTTCTGCCTGTTGTTATTAATATTAATTATAATATACAAATAGCGTATATTATTAATTTGATTTTTATTTATATATGTAATATAATATTAATTATTTAAAATGAAATAAATATTACATTTGGAACATAAAAATACACAAAATAAAAAATATAGACATAATATAAGCAGAAGTCCAATTTAACCCAAAAATCATATACTTTTTTAAGAGAAGTATTAAGATGCTTTTGATACATTACTAGGGACAGGAAAATGTCGCGCCTTGAACGGCTTAGGATAGACTCCACTGTGCTATGTATTCTCGAGCCTCAGCTTCTGCCCCAGTGTGTAGCCAGTTTAACCTCGGAGCAGGCGACACGGAATTCTGTGCAGATCTGTTATTGGTCCATGGTTCGATTGGGCGTGTCTAACAAACTGCGATCTAGTTGCAAACACAACAAAAGTACATATGTAGCTTGAGGTCTAGCTTGTCCTCAAATGTATTCACGAAATTTTCCACTCCCTATACATGACGTATTTAGGAAACTAGCGAACACGTCATGCATGGAGTGGTTTTCCAAAAGTTTGATTCAACAAGTGTGAGGAGTATACTACGAGTAAACTACTGCATATCATAGGGCATGAGTGCGGCGCTTGTTTAGGAGCACTTTCAGGTGTCGGGTTTACGATGTCGCGCAAAGAAGAGTGCGAAGTGATTCTGAAAATACAGGATTGGGCAGATTTAATTGTGGGGTTTCTAGAAAGCAGAAAGACGCGAGTGCTAAAGGCTGTTCACGATAAAGTGAGCAATTTTAAAATCGACCTTAGAAATAGTTACTGTCCATACATGCAATAATTTAACGGGTGCAATGAGTGATGTGTCTAGGAAAGTTGGTAACGATGGAGGGGAAAGTGGTTCCATATATTAATATCGAACAAAAAGTCGTAGGTAAACATTTGTGATAACTTAAATTATATCTCACTTTCTGTATTTTTTAATGTATCAAAGTGTAAAAATGAGCAAATTTGTACAATATTTACTTTTATAATAATTTCACTTGAACGACTCATGACTAAATTGAGGAGACCAATGGCAATGCTAATTGTACATTAGGTGGAAGAAAATACAACGTAAATACAAGTAGATCTCAAGCAGGACTTTCAAAAGTGCTCATTTTACCATGGACAGCCTGTAGTGGAACCTACTAAATGCTATGTCAGTAGGTACATAGGGTAAATGGTGTTCTTTCTTGAATATCACCATTAAGTGTGCATGCGTGAGAGATGGCGCCCTTTAGTAATCACTGCGCCGTGCTTGCTTCAACACCGTGCATTTGCAGTAGAAAGTTATTGAAATCATAATTAGTCTCCCCATCACGGTCCAGATTATGTTTCGGCGCCACTTCAGCCTGCAACGTCATAACAACTTGCTTGATCACCGCACTATCGTCAGATGACCGGAACAGTTTTGCAAGACCGCGCGCGCGGGTCGTGCTTCAACACACATTCCCGTCGACATGTTGCATCGTGTGCTGCAGGCTTGGAGGTACGGTATGTGATGGTTTGCATGTTGCATCGTGTATTGCAGGCTTGGAGGTACAGTACGTGATGGTTGGCATGTTACATCGTGTGTTGCAGGCTTGGAGGTATAGTATGTGATGGTTTGGAAGGTTGCATCGAGTGCTGCAGGCTTGGAGGTACAGTATGTGATGATTGGCATGTTACATCGTGTGCTGCAGGCTTGGAGGTACAGTATGTGATGGTTTGGAAGGTTGCATCGTGTGCTGCAGGCTTGGAGGTACAGCATATGATGGTTGGCGTGTTACATCGTGTGCTGCAGGCTTGGAGGTATAGTATGTGATGGTTTGGAAGGTTGCATCGTGTGCTGCAGGCTTGGAGGTACAGTATTTGATGGTTTGGCATGTTACATCGTGTGCTGAAGGCTTGGAGGTACAGTATGTGATGGTTTGGAAGGTTGCATCGTGTGCTGCAGGCTTGTAGGTACAGCATGTGATGGTTGGCGTGTTACATCGTGTGCTGCAGGTTTGGAGGTACAGTATGTGATGGTTGGCGTGTTACATCGTCTGCTGCAGGCTTGGTGGTACGATGTGTGATGGTTGGCATGTTGCATCGTGTGCTGCAGGCTTGGATGAGCAGTATGTGATGGTTGGCATTTTGCATCGTGTGCTGCAGGCTTGGAGGTACAGTATGTGATGGTTGGCATTTTGCATCGTGTGCTGCAGGCTTGGAGGTACAGTATGTGATGGTTGGCATTTTGCATCGTGTGCTGCAGGCTTGGAGGTACAGTATGTGATGGTTGGCATTTTGCATCGTGTGCTGCAGGCTTGGAGGTACAGTATGTGATGGTTGGCATGTTACATCGTGTGCTGCAGGCTTGGGGGTACAGTATGTGATGGTTGACTTGTTACATCGTGTGCTGCAGGCTTGGAGGTACAGTATGTGATGGGTGGCATGTTACATCGTGAGCTGCAGGCTTGGAGGTACAATATGTGATTTTTGGCATGTTACATCGTGAGCTGCAGGCTTGGAGTTAACAGTATGTGACGTTTGGAATATTACATGGTGTGCTGCAGGCTTGGAGGTACAGTATGTGATGGTTGGCATATTACATCGTGTGCTGCAGGCTTGGAGGTACAGTATGTGATGGTTGGCATATTACATCGTGTGCTGCAGGTTTGGAGGTACAGTATGTGATGGTTGGCATGTTACATCGTGAGCTGCAGGCTTGGAGGTACGGTATGTGATGGTTGGCATGTTGCATCGTGTGCTGCAGGCTTGGAGGTACAGTATGTGATGGTTTGGAAGGTTGGATCGTGTGCTGCAGGTTTGGAGCTACAGTATGTGATGGTTGGCCTGTTACATCGTCTACTGCAGGCTTGGAGGTACAGTATGTTATGGTTGGCGTGTTACATCGTCTGCTGCAGGCTTGGAGGTACAGTATGTGATGGTTGGCATGTTACATCGTGTGCTGCAGGCTTGGAGGTACAGTATGTGATAGCTGGCTTGTTACATCGTGTGCTGCAGGCTTGGAGGTACACTATGTGATGGTCGGCAGTAAAACAATTAAGAACGCAGTACACGGCATTGAAGCAACTACTCAAGGGTGCATTCTTCCACTTCAAGTGGAAGCCAACAACTAACCGGTGACGTCACGCGTTGGGCGACTTTACCAGCCACAGTCTTCAACTACAAATCTGTGGTGTTAAGAAAGAGCTCAAGTTTAAAATGCCAGATTTTGATCAGAGGCTAACATTTTATATTTGACATTCATTTTTACAGCCATTAAACATTTTACGATGGAATCGGCTTGTCATATGTACAACAAAATACTTAAGAAGTAAATAAAAGTTAAAATAATCTTAACTGTAAAAAAACACCTTTTTAAACCAAGTTTTTATTTATAAATAAACAGAAACGATAAAAAATAATTATTGGAGTAGTTAGTTACAGAATTTGTAGAACTTTTATGATGTGGTCGACCAGCTGTAATATATATATATATATATATATATATATATATATATATATATATATATATATATATATATATATATATATATATATATATATTACTTTGTAGTAGTGATCGATTTCTGAACGTTTGGAGAACACGTGAACTTATCGATTACCTATACTAGCTACAATAGTGTAAATGTATAAACATGGAACGGTCATTAAGATTTCAAGAACTCTTTCTACATATTTTCCATGAGTGTTTGCAAAATCCTCTTTATTTTTATTTTATTCTGCAGTGGTACGCTTTATAATTTGTTCTACTGACATAGCTCGGTTTTCCCTAGGAAAGCCCAGAACGGTCGACCTGTTCCCAGAAAAAAGCTCACACTGACCATTGTTCGACTTAACGCTCTCTTCCGTAACATAACAGAGATCTCCTTCGCACATCAGTTATCTAATACATGTTGTTTTTGTGTCATATCTGGCATGCCATGAGTAGCAAATGTTAACTTGTTTTAAGTGTGAATTGTTTTGCTTTTTCTGGAGCACCGCATGACATTTAGCTGTACTTGGTAGCACAGAACAGAACACAACACACGTTCTGTTGCTTCAGTGCCTAGCTTACTCCATGACAGGAGTTTCGACGTACCTAGCGTGGTAGTTAGTCGACATTTCGACTGTACAAAACCATTCCGTACTCCACATTGGTATTTCTCGTGCCCATTGCGATTGTTATTTCATGTTCTAGTCTGCATTGTTACGATGGAGCGTTACGTACGTTCTTCCATTATTTACCATCCCTCAGCAGTTTCTTTGCAGTTGGTCTACTGAATATTCAATATTCTTCTTTTGCAAACGTAACTAATAGAACTTTTTTTTTTAGATCGCTGTATCTGAAACTTTACCAACCGGATACATGCCAAACTGCCATAGAGGATTTCATTGAACTTTGTTGCAGAGTCTCGTCCAGTAAAATTACAACGTCACTGCTTCAATTCACGAAGTTCTACGATCACGACGAAACCATTGCGCGCTATTTGAGTGGAGTTCGCGCAGAGGCGATATTGCTATACAGACTCCTGTTGGCGTAGCCCCTAGCGCTTCGTGTATGTTGGCCTCATTCACACAAACATACTCCTCACGAAGCGAAAAACTTCACGTATACTCCATTCATGGTTACTTTACACTTTTCTGAAGCCTGACATGCTGAAGTTCTACTTACGGGATATTCCTCCGCCTCATGTAGACAAAGCTTAACCGAGTCTATAAAATAACCACCAACCACCATCGTGCGTACTCTGTATGACATTTTGCATTAGAATTATTTCTTGCTAGGCAATACCAACACACCTAATTTCTCCTTGGTTCGTATTCATATTAATTGTAAATTAAACATTATATTTTATAGATACATCGAAGTTCAATGTAACCGAAAATAAGGACCTTTTTAAGACATGTATAAAACACATGTGATACCTGCAATATTAGTGAAACAACAATCACGTGGTTCATGGGGCGATTTTTCAAAGGTTTGATTCGAAAAGTGTGAAGAAACTGCGAATAGACTCTAGCTGGTAACTGTCACAGCTAATGCCCGCCGAACAGACCCTGTAAGACCGGAGCGTATTCAAGGTCACCGCCACCAAGTATGGCGACACGCACCGCCTTAAGCAGATGTTACACGATACCCGCAGCCGTACTTAGTTCTTGTGCAAACTTCTATAAGCCCTGGTGCACGAGCCGGTATAACAGCCGTTATATGAGCCGCCATGGAAGATTCATATTACACGACAGCAGTTCGCGTACTAGCATTTGGCACCCTCGGTGGGTGCGCAATGTGTGGTTTGTAGTATAGGCAATCCCCATTCGTAGAACTTCTACTATTTCGTAACTTGCGTAGACTTATAAGAATACTAGCTAGCACATCTTAATATTGATATATTACTGTTCGCGTTTTACGTAAATTATTTGCTTGGTAGTATAGTTTCATTCATTTTCTTGAAAATGACGTGCAGTCACTAGAGTACGAGTGTGTTATTTTTAATTTTGACGAAAATTACTGACCGGTTGCAAAATATAGTTTTTTTTATATGTACCGGGATATTATCGGCACGTAAAATTTATGATAAAAAAATTTGTGCCCGAAGGAGTTTCGAACTCATGCCCTAAAGGTATAGACGGTTCACGGTAAAGTGAGCACTTTGTAAGGCCCTGCTAAGTTTTCTTTTTATCAGATTTATATCTTCCTGCCACTTTTTAATAGAAACATCGCCATCAGATTAATAGACACAGTGTATACATTTTACCACTCCCAAAAGATACCGTCTGGAACTGCAATAAAATATATTTATTAATGGTTAATGCCCGCTGAAATGGCCTTAAAAAGTGCTCAGTTTACCGTGAACTGCCTATACATACTATTCGCAAGCGCCGCAACTTAACCACTGTACCACCAGTTCACACACATTAAACATTGAGTTTATATACTCTAAATAAGGTACATTTTTAAATTTAAGTTTTTCATGCAGTAGGTAATGTTTTAAGTATTAAGAACGGTTTTAAACCGTAATTAAAAGTTGTCTTCACCAATAGTATTCGTCGTTGTTGTATTTTTAATCTATTTGAAAGTGTTTCAACCTAACGGATGTAAATTCAAGATGGAGGCCTCCTTTTCAGTTTCTTCATCAACTAGTTTCAAATAGTAGCCATGGGGAGCGCCCTACGCTCTGAAACTGCAATGTGATTGGCCAGGTACGAGAGCCGGTATGGAACCTGCCACGGAAAATAGGACAGGTCCAATTACAAAACCTGTGATGAAATCTGGCAGCGCCAGGCGAAAAAATGCCACGACGGGTGCCTTACAGGCCGGTATAACAGCAGCTAAGGCAGACCTTGCACAAGCTTTTACGAAATCTGGTACCGTGTAATATGGCCATTAGACAGACAACGGGTACGCACCTTAGGGGCCGAAAACACCCGGCGCCCGTCCGGGCCCAGCCCTGCCCGTGTGTGCTGCCCAGTGCCTCTCCATGTATAGGCCGTTCACGGTAAACTGAACACTTTTTGAAGCTGTTTCATCAGTCATAATAACCAATAAATTCATTTCATTGAGGACTCAGACTTATGGTTTTCGGTATGGTGAATGAATTTACTGTATTTATTACTCACATGGCAGGGTTTACGTTAACAAGTGGTGGAAGGATATAAATTGGTTGAAAGAAAAAATTAACTAGGGCTTCAAAAGGGCTCACTTTACCGTGAACGGCCTATATAATCAAAATTGGATGTGCTGGAGCCGGCCCGTGGAGCTTGTCGTGTGTTCCAGGCTAACACACGGCTAACTCCACGGGCTGGGTGCAGCCCGTGACTGGCCCGGACACACTAGCGGACCATTGTGGCATACTGGACTACACACGGGCACGGAGCGGGTCCGCGCTTATTCGTCGGGCGCTGTCGACCTGACAACATGGCCGATATAGATATTGATTGAACTGTTGATTGCCAACGTTAAGGGAAAGCCTGGAATCTTGGACAAATCGAGTGAAGTTTACAATGATCGAGGTTTCCGCAATAGAGTTTTACTATGTTAAGTTTGAAATTAACCCTAACTGCAGATCTGGTTAAAGACTAATATTAGTCGTTTTAAAGCGCTTTTTCACTGAAAATGAGTAATAATAGTCATTTTGTGCAGTTCTTTATGTCTTCTAAAAAAAAGTACTAATACCATGCAAATGTATGAAGGCTATTTATTGTAAAGCGAGCACTTTTGTAAGCCCTCTCATTTAGAATAATAGAAAAAAAAATTATTTTAGCCTTAGACGTTAACTTCCGAGTACAGTGGAATGTACACACTGTGTTCATTACTTACATAGAATTATTTATTTAAAAACGTGGGCAGTGGCTAAAATATGGCTGAAAGGAAACAGTAACTAAGCCTTCAAAAGTGCTCTCTTTACCATGAGCAGCCTGTATAATGCTTAACAATTATGTATAGAGGAATTTATAAACTTTCATTTTTCAAGTGAAAATATTCAACTGGGCACATCTTTGCCGATTTAGAAAATAATTAAATAACGTGGAAAATTTAACATAATTTCTGTTTTAGTTCAAGTTTCACAAATGTTCACTGTATTATTCTAGTGTGTTCAATTTAAAAACGCATTATGGATAATATTTGCAATTACGTACATTTAACCGCAAAGGGAATGGCAAGCAGATCTACACGAATTTTAACCACTTTGTACGATTTCCTTTTACAAACAGGTGGAAAAAATAAGATGCTTAAATATGAAATAGTGTAGCTGTAACAGTGTCGTAGATGTACTACAGCAAATTCAATTATAATTATTATACGTTGCGTTGACTATCAATTTAACACAAATGCTGCCTTTAAATACAGCTTAGTAGGTCTAAAATCCTAACATCTTCACTTAAATGATTAAACTTTGACTGTTAGTTCCATTCTTAATTAAATGCATTGAAAAAACATAAACATTATTACAACGGTAGCTGTGTTTTTCATTTTTAATACTATGGAAAAAGGGCCACGCATAACACATTAAAATTAACTCATTTATAAATTTCCATCTGGAGAACAATTGTTTTTCACTTCAAATTAATTATAGATTTCTTCTTCTCTCTTCGGTTCCGTAGCAAACCAATAATTTTTCATTTATGCCTTTCTTCGTCCATGACTATACACAAACTGCCTGGAACGGATTGGGCCCACGACACCTTTCAAAACAGTTTCGGGACATGACCCGTCCCCGGGCGTTTTCCGGTGCCGTCTAAGTCACTTTACAGCCATCTCAACCTTCTCTCTCCCCCCCCCCCCCCCACCCCCTGGTGGGAAGAATTATCAGGTGGACTCTACTGGTTGACAACTTCGAACATTTCTGTGCATCCCGTCACCTGGGTCGCACTCGGGTCTACACCTCCGACCCATTGCCTGGCAGCGCATGACGCGCCTTCACTTTAACTGCCGTTATAGACTGTTCACCGCAAAGTCAGCACTTTTTAAGGCCCTTATAAATTTTTCCTTTCATCCAATTTCCATCTTCCTGCTGCTTCTTAGTATATACATTGCAATGTTATCAATAAACACAGTGTATACATTTCACCACCATCAAAATTTAATGTCCGAGGCGGCAATAAGATATATTTATTAGCGGTTAATGCCTGTTGGGAGGGCCTTAAAAAGTGCTCACTTTATCGTGAACTGCCTATACCAAATAACTAATAGTTACAAATTCCTCCTAATTTTAGTTTCTATACTGGAGAGTATGACGATATTACATTTTTATGTGTTATGTATGTGGCATTTAAGTTTAGCGTGCTATGCATCATGTTATTAAAATAATATTTTATGGCTAATACTTTCACTTATAAAACTTGCGCTGTACTTCAAAACTTGCTGAGAACTGTGCACGCAATTTTGCAAAAAAAAAAAAAAAAAAACGCAGTACGCCACGTCGTATAGTTTTCGTCAGATGATGTGTTATATTTATGAAAGTTGAGAAAGATGTGGAGTTGTGCCTGCGCGTTCGTGCCTTTCGCACCGCCGCGCTGCGCCATGCTGGGCATTGCAATGTAAACATAGCTTCTTTTGGTTTTCAAGCAAAGCGCACACAGTATTTTTTGTACAATACTAACATTGTTAACACCATAAATGAATATTCATATCTTAATTGTAAATAAATGCAGTGTGCCATTAAAACCAGGCGGTATAGAATTAAGACCTACGTTTATTGATTGGGTAGCAACGATAAGCGAGATCATGTTAAGATTATAACTTTTACATAAACCAGACGAAAGAGTGCGCGTATTAAATTAATATGATTGGCATAATTCTACTGTCGCTGTAATAAAACATTGTTATCTGACATCACTATTCTATGCGCACATATATGCATACTTATTAGTACCAAGTACATAGTGATTTTAATTACCGGAATATTTGAGGGTAAGGGTACTTAAGAGCATTGTTTGATTTGCAAATATATTAAATCTTTAAAGTAATGTACAGAAAATTAGAAAAGTACTGTTAAGAACATACAGTTTATTGAAATCGATACCAAATGTTACACATCTTGTTCATGAAAGTGGCTGAAATGACTGAACGTCAGGCGCAGTTACTGATATTAGTTAGTTATATCTAGTTAAGTAGGTTTAGTTGTAACATTATTTGTTATTTCTTTTTTTCTTTAATACGTTCCTCCTAATTGCATTGACCCTGCTAGCAATTTGTTAATTAATTAACTATATGCGAATGTACGTACGTGTTTTTCCATAGTGGTAAATGCCAACTCAGGCCCAGGGAATGCAATTTGATTCGTTGTTCCCATTTGTTCGTGACGCCTCTGCCTTTGAAAGATGATGTGAAGTTCTTTATGGCAGACACTCTTCTTCATTATTGTCTGTGGTGTTGCGGTTTCTAATAAATACAGGTGTCAAATTCTTTTCCAGTATATGCCAAAGTTTTTTGTATTTAAAATCAAGCGGTGTTGGGTGGTCGTTTGCAAATATCATGCTTCTTACATAAATAATACATTTTCAAGTACGTCTTTGTTTGATTTATCAGTTGGTATATAAATTATTATATTTTTTCTTCAAATATTGAAACAAATTCTTTAAATAGTTGTTTGTAACACGAATTCGTAACTGAAATGTTATTTCATTCCTGTGGCCCATCATTCTTACTAAGTATATACATTCAACCATTTCTGACAAAATTTTGTCTTGTTCCAGTTAGTATAATCCGTATGCAAGCTTGCTTTTGTCAGTGTAAAGGGTATCAGCTGTTCACAACATCGAACCAGTTGTTAAAAATGTGCTGTAGCTTTCCAAGGTTCTTTTAGTAAATGCTTTCTACCAAAAAATTCTAACGCTTTATTTTGCCAGAAGTTACGCAGCTAATTTTACTTTCTGTCTTTGTGTTCTTGAAACGTCTAATTGCTGTTGAGAAAATTTGAAAGTAAACTTAAGATCTTAAAGGGACATCCAGAATTTTTTGGACCAAGATTTTTGTATTCAAAACCGTCATCTAGAAAGTGATTTCTAGTAAGTTTAAGTAAGTTAAGAGTGTGTGCGAATATAAAAACCTCTCTTGACTCATCACAGGGTTAAGGAAAGGGTGAATGTGATGCATTAAGCACTACACATGTGGATAGATCCGCAATTTGATGTGAGCGCGTCGGTTACCCAGTGAGAAGGAATACTGCTAGGTATAGGCTGTTCACGGTAAAGTGAGTACTATTTAAGGCCCTTGTCAATTTTACTTTTCAGTCAATTTTTTTTCTTTCTGCCACTTGTTGATGTAAATATTGTATTTACCTAATAGATACAGTATGTCCATATCAAAACTTAATGTTAACATCTGAGGTTACAATGAAATATATATATTTGCTATTATTCCTGCTGCGAGGGCCTTAAAAAGTGTTCACTTTACCGTGAACGGCGTATACGCCGCTGCGACCCTGGTGACGTAGTTCAGCGCAGCCCGACCTTCGACCTCGCCCATCCGTGGCGCCGCAGCGGAACAGCGGTTAGAGCGCTCACCTCCTACAAAGGCGAACCGGGTTCGATTCCCGCCGGGGTCAATCAAGGATTTTCGCACTTGGGGGTCGTGCCGAACGATGCCGCTGGTGGGCGGGTTTTCTCGTGTATCTCCCGTTTTCCCTCGCCCTTGCATTCTGGCGCTGCTCCACACCTCGCTTCACCATCATTGGCTCTCATCTCTCATCCTAACTTCTTAAGTCTGTACGCCACTATAGAAATGCCCCGTACAAGCTCATGCAGAAGCTTCCACGAGACCTGCTAGCCGAGCGTACATGCTTGCAGGTATGGAGGATTCTTTGTAGTAACATGTCACACGATGCTATTTGTTGCACAAGTAACGACTAGTGCAGTTTATATGATTTTACTTCTGCAACTGTGTTTCAGGAACTATCTTTATTCAATACTTTGGCATTATTGGTTTATGCACCAAGCTTAATCGGTTTGTTGTTATAACGGGAAATTTTGTTTTAAACAAACACATATATATTCTCACAATAATGTTTTAGAGTCAGTAAATATGTTCGTGGTTTTCTTATTTACTAGTAATTCGTGTTTAATGGCCTTACGCTCTTTCTCAAAGCAAAATAAACAGAATGCCTCTACCACCCTCAGTAGAATAAGCGGGCCACTGATACGATATGAATGGCCTCTGTTGACCTTTGACCTACTTTCTATTGCCTCTGATTACCCTTGACCTACTTTCCCCGATGCACTTCCGGTAACATTGTTGCGCATGCATTTTTGCACATGCACTTCCAGTGCAATACACTTCCGGTACCGGGTTCGATTCCAGCACAAGGTACTTTTTTTGGATTGCTACCGTGTTCGGTTCCCGCACAGGGCACGGTATTTGTGTTGTTGCACAACGAGGTGTTTACTAGTGGCGGCTGGTGACCTTTTTAACTTGGAGGGCTGTAGCGAACCTAACTCATATCATTACAAATATCATTTTCTAAATAGGCACAGTGATAAATATATCGCGTACGACAGGCTTAAGTAAGTATAGCTTATGTTGCTAAATACAAGAAATAAGTGTGGTTGTTTGAAGAAAACTGTATCATCGCCCGATTTGTAATGGTCAACATACTGTGGCCGCTAGTTCAGATCTAATCACTACCACAGGTATGTATTTGTTTTAAGTTTGTTTAGGTTATATTCCTTACAACCAGTCCCTACATGGTGTGGTACATTACACGAGACAACGAGAGATAACATAATAATACCAATTCTATCATACTAATGATAATAACTTAAATATACTTAAACAAATATTTTTTAAACCAAAAACTAATTTACATACCCTACAGTACATACAAAATCCATGTCAAATTTAAATTAGAGGATGAAAGTGGGAAGTCTTAATTAATATATTTGTAAAAAAAAAAAAAAACATTCGTCAACCTGTACGCGCTATCTAACTGGCAATGTATATTCACCTTACCAAGCAATAAAAATTTTATGGCATTTTTTATATGTTGCGATCATGATTTATGTCTGTTAACTTTGTCTCCCAAATGTTTAAAATATTTTTATCCCATTGACAGTCCACGCAAGATCATTAGGTTTCATTAGCAAAAAAAAAAAAAAAAAACTAAACAAAGCGACACATTTCCAACTTTACACGCACACAGTCAGTCCGCGAAATTGTATGTACTTATGTCGAATTTTCTCGTATACGAACCATTTACTACCTTGGCTTGATTGTTGAATTATATTTTAACATTTGCCTTGCTGGTCCCAGATTCTGTAGCGCTAGTTTATTCTCGTAATTGAAAATCTTTGTCGTAATAAGGTTTAAAATGTTACTCGTCGAATTAACAATTATTTACAAGTTTACACAACACGATATTAATAACAATTCAACCCTGCTTCTAACCGATGCTCATAACTCACAATTAATTAACAACAAGCTTATTCAGAGAATTACACAATATATTTGAAGCCTACGCGAGTTTGAACGATATCTATAAATAAAAAATATTCGGGATAAATACAAGCATTGTTAAGAAGTGTGTTTAACAACTGCAAAAGAGTGGAACGCAAAAGTGTGCTTACAAAACATGTAGTTTTGTTAGCTTTGTCAAGTTCCAGGAAACCATTTTTTTTTTGTTTGAGCAGGGGCGCGCCAAGCTCTCTCTGATTTACAGCATGCGATTGACTGAAAAGGGCCGAGCCCCCAAAGTCTTCCTTCCCTCCCGTAGTACCCCTAGTCCTATGTTATGGTCATCTCTCTCTACTAGCTCTGTCCACTTTGGGGCGAAGAATCTGCCACCCCACCACTCGAAATTCCCAATAACCTCCGTATTCGTACGCAGCATTATTTACTGAGTAGCAGATAAGTAGAGGTATGCGTTCTGAGATTTTATTAGGAGGGCTGCGCTACGCAGCCCTACCTCAGCAGCCACCACTGGTGTTGACTCTTCAGCAGCTGGAGAAAGAATGGGATGTTAGTCCTTCGGCGGCTGGTTCACGAATGAATTGGTGAAGGGGGAAATGCACTTGCATAGGGGAGGGAATGTTTACGTGTAGTTATATTATATAGGTACAGTATGTAACAAATTATACAATAGGACAATGAATATTTACTAAGTACACACTTACTTAATCAGTGCACTTGCGTTATCACCATCTCTATACACGTCTGCTCAAGACATTTCAAGCATATGAAAAAAAAGTATATTGGATGGTATAATGATTACCATCTTCAATACATATTGAGCATATTTCTATATGTACCATTTATTCGATTATCCTAACGTTAGATGGAAAAAACTATGGTGTTTTTATTAATTATAAATATTTTGGAACAATCGATTTTGTGATGGGTCGTTGTGGGCTATATTTGCTAACAGGGAGGCTCTGTGCAGACGATTTTTGGCTCGTTGCAGTCGCAAGTGTGCTGTAGCTATCGCTGCCCGTGTACGTGCGGAGTTTTCAGAACTTCACACAACTTCAACGGTAAATACAACCGTATTTTCCAACGATAAATAGCAGCTTGAGGTGCGAAGTTCACAGACGTATGCACGCGATTCACTGTGATCTTCAACAACACTTCCAAAATCACGTGAATATATACCTGCGTGTAGGTCGTATGCCAAACTAAATGCTGTCCGTCAAGCCACAATGAAACTGTGCGCAACGAGTGAATGATAAACCAAAGCAAAGGGCAGCACAAAAGATACACAAAACCACGAAATTTTTATGATCCTGCCCGAAAGACCAAAATGTCTGGTCACAGGACGAAAGTGGATGGGTTGTATATAGTATATAGTTCATTACAACGACGTTAAAACGATCGCGCACAACGAAACAACATGCGCCGACGCCATATTGCGCACAAATAGCTCTTTTTTGTTCATTCGTCTGTTTAGTCAATATGGCGGATAAGATGGCGTCCACAAACGTGGGCGGGTAAAACAGATTAAAAATTTTGTTTATAATACACATCATACGAAATACACAGGTCTAAACATGAATGTACATGTTTTATGTGGCTTTATCGCTTATTTCCAAAATTAAGGGCCCGAAAATTTGTTTGGTTATTTAACACTATCATTTGAAACATTAGACTGATTAAATCCGAAGTTGATGCTCCGAATCCGACTTCCGTAATGCAGTGGGTTGCACGATAGCTTATAAGGGACGAGGTTTTCTGGGTTAAAGTCTCGGGCAATGCACGTGTGTATTTGTAATTGTCTTACTACTGTTGCATGTATTTCTGGTTTCATTTTTAAAGTTGTTGCGTTCAAAGATAAGTCAAGTCCTTCCTACCAACTTAGCTTTTTAAGAAATTATTTAAAAATAAATTGCGCCCATGTTGAGGACAGCTTGCTCATTAGTTGTATCACTAACTTCTTGTGTATTATTCACGTTAAAGTTTTAATTAAAAATTACATTTTGGAACATTGCACACCGGGTGGGAGAGATCTTCCCTATGCTAAAAACCCTTAAGAAATCTCGTTTTGTTTTAACCCGAGTATAATAAACCTGAGTGTAGACTATTCACGGTTTCTGCACACTTTTGAATGAGACCTTTGAGAAATCACCATATGAAAGACGTGTTTTGTTTGTTTTCTGATTATGTTATGGATCACAAGCGATTGCGTGTGTTAACATAAAAAAATTACCTTATTTGTAGTTAAATTGAAATAGTATTTTAATTGTATCTGTAAAGTATAATAGTGCAATTATAACTAATATGAATAAGAGCCATGAGTTTATAGATGCCTTGGTAATGCCCAGTAAGAAATATTTCTTATGCGGAATTTGTCAATACCCCATTGTACTTTGAGCATGTGAGGGGGTTCTTGGGTATAACTTAAAATAATAAATAAATAAATAATTAAATAAATTGTGAGCACACGAATACCGTTCGTTGTATTTTTGGTTTAGTTTTATAGACTTGGTTAAGCTTCGTTTGCATTAGGCGGAGGAATATCCTGGAAGTAGAACTTTAGCAGGTCTTAATAAATATTGAAAGAAGCCGTGAATGGACTATATAATGAAATACGTGAACATAAACGTTAACTTTTACAACACGCATGTTAAATAAATGTAGCTCAAAATGAATCTATAGGTAGCACATAAAAGTAATGTATTTGTGTATGTATAAAGCGAACTTACAGTCTCTTGAAAACAATTTTGTAAAAATTCTTAACTGAATGGAATTAATAAAATAGAATAGAATCGCGACAGCGTCTTGTAAGACTAGATCCCACGACCCCAAAAGTGGCGATAAATACGACAGATTGTGCAATTATTATAGAATTAGAACAAACTGCATCACTGAAAATATTAACCGTTATAATATAACACTGCAAAACATGAGTATTCTACCTACCGTCCATTCAAATTCAGAGGTCGCAACTGTATGGGTAGATTGAGGATTGAGTTTGCTGTCCATCACTGGTTTTGACATTTTTGTGGTAAAAATAAGGAACCAAATATCGCGGTCGTAAACAGCTTGCAACCAAACAGCATATTGGCAACGCAGAAAAATCTGCTCAGGCCCTTTCTACAATGGCACGGATGTGTACGTGGATAACGTACGGATGCACGCAAGAAAGCTGGGCAACTGCCAGCTCTTCCCTGTCCGTGAATCCGTATAGCCAATAGAAATCTTGTATTTGGTTTGTTGATATTCGTGTTCGTGGCCATTGTGGTAAATAGGGCATAAGTACATGTTTTCGTCGTCGCTGTTGGGCCGTCGGCGCACCAGACATTAGCTCAGCGCGCTGCTTGGAGTACCTGCGACCGGAGCGACCCTTAGCTCGTGGCACACACCCTGGGTACTGTGGTCGAGCCAAGCACCTAATGGGACTGCGGCCACAGTACACTGCACCGAACTGTACGTACACTTACACACAACAGTTTAACTAATCTGAATACCACACTTGATTGTTTGTTCCAGACTGCTCCACCTCCCCCTACCTCCCTCGGGGGACATGGTGACTGACAGGTGGTCGTGCGTGGCGAATATCCAGCACTGAAGTCCGAACGTCGGGGAGACGACGTAGGCCTCTCTATGTCCAAGCGTATTTGTTCACCCGGACTATGCGGCAGTTAAAAAACTGCTTCTACTAGCCACTTCGCCACACTCCCTCCCCCAGTCGGAAGGGATGGAAACCGAATTTCAGCTGCAGAAGCGAAAGGGAAAAGCAACCAACAACTCAGAAAGCAGTGAACCCCGGGAGAGTAAGCGCCTCAGAGTGCAGTCTTCTGGGTCGGACATCTCCATCCTGGTTTCGAATCGGTTTTCCCCCGTACCTGAGGTCGAAGACGAGGCCTCTACTTCTGTCCCTGGCCCCTCAGGCCTACAGCCTCCCTGCACACAGCCGACTGTAAAGAACCTACAAAGCAGAAACAGCTCAGAATCGTGGTACCCGACACCGCAAAATATAACTTACTGATCCAAATACTGTGAGGCATCAGCAAAGATGGCTTTTCTTTACTCCCTTCCAGAATCGAAGTTTTAAATTATCACCAATGACTCTCAAACTGTATCAAGCAGGTCGGACAATTCTATTAGCAAACTGCATGCCGTTTTTCACATTCTGCGAGCCTTCCGAGCAGCGACAGAAAGTTATTTTTGATCTCCCCACAGCCACAAACATTGACGAAATCAAAGATGAGCTTCAAGGCACATACACGTACCTTACACGATTCAGCCTGGTTAATTATATCTTATGGCATAAAAAACTCTGAATACGATTTAAACCAGACATAATCACATACCTGAAATTGTATTAAAATAAGTCCGTTCGATGAATGAGTAGCACTTACGTCGAGCTGTTATTATATACTTGCAGCACATCCGATTGGTAACTGTGTTTGAATTACGGTAAATGTTTATAAATTTCACTGCACTTGTTAACACAAACAGTATTTTTGTAGTCCAAGCTCAGAAAAACACATAATGAAATGGCTCCAGGAGCTCCTCGAAATCGCACCTCCGTCCGCCTCGGAGGTCACTTGAAGAATGAGTGGATGCTATGGCGTACGATTGCTTATATATGTGGAGCGCATTCGGAGGCTAACAAGCAACTGAGTTGAAATTTACGACTACCAAAAAATCTACCAAGCTACTATTTACGAGTTATTATCCACAAACAATCTAAGCATGTTTTCCTGAATGCTAAACATTTCACATTAAAATTTAGAAAAAAACTTGCCCCACTACCATGTTTGAAATTCACAATTTCACTAACCCTGGGAAAAATAAATAAATAATTCGCTCACATTATTTAATTATGTATCCATAGAACTGGTTTACCACTGCTAATACATGTTCATGTCGTAAGAAGCCGTATTTTAAAATAATTAACTTTTAACAAGTAATAAAACTTTCCGTTGAATATTAGCGTGAGGTTCGCGTCGAAGCCGATGGTATCTCGGTTTAATTATAACAAAGATTAACTCAAAAGCAGAAATTGCACATACTTAATGAGGAAATATAATTACGATGTAACCAAAGGATATGAGTATACAATCTTCCTCGAAGAAAAACAATGAAATCAATTACTTATCACAAACACAGTATATTGGTCCGAAAAAAGTTAACACACGAAAAAATTTTACATTTTCCCTATAAAATACTTCTATATTATATCGAGAGTATCACTATAGAGATGATCTATAGCTGCGATGGTTGCTGGTGCGGTAACCCCCCGAGGGTGGCCTCGTCGGCCGCCAAGTGTCTAGAGGTGCGGGGTTTATGAAGGCGCTGACGACTAGCACGTGTGTCTCCCACAAACGTTGATGAATGACTGAAGATGGTGGAGAGTGGGATAGCTGAGGTCACTTCTCTGCAAAACTCCCTTTCCTCTCTGCCCCAGACCGCATCTGTGGGATCCTGAGGTCAAGAAACCAGCTTGCTCCCCCTCCCCGCCCCTCGTCAGTGCACGCTGCCCCGTGCTGCCTGCGATCATCAAATGTTTTCGGTAATTTCTCAAGATGTCATCATCTGATTAGTTGCATGCACATCAGTAGCAGGTTGCTTGTAGCCGCCCTACCCTTCACCCCTTTTCCAGAGGGAATTACTTTGAAAATTAAAGGTTTGCATAACACATCTTCCTCCGCTGTGAGGGATTTCAAGTACTTAGCCGCTACAAGAACGGATAATCTAACTGGCTGGGTTGATGCCATTAATAAGCTTAATAAAGGGACTTTGCACCTCTCAAAGAAACAAGAAAAGTCCACATCACTATAAAACCTATCGTTAACTATCTCCGTGTCAATTAGTCTTCCCACGAACGCCATAGCCAGTATCTCATATTTGAGATTGGGTGATGAACTTTTTACTGGAGCTGGAGACTTGGAAATCAAATTACTTTTCATCCCTGATTTAACATATCGAATTTGTGGAGGTAATTCAGTGGGTGGAGCTGGAAATTTTAAGTGTTTGCCCATAGGTGGAGTATGTGGAGCTGTCTGAGGAGCAAACTGAGGAGCAGATTGTGGACCAAATTGTGGATGTGGGCCAGATTGTGGATGTGGAGAACCACTGCTGCAGCTTTTATAGTGTCTCTTTAAAGCATTCCTCCGAGAAAATTGTTTCTGGCATAATTCACATTCAAAACTCACAGTCGAACTGTTCATCTTGCAGGTCGTTCTTTTGTGACGTCGTAAGTTCTACAAAGCTGTAAATTCTTTACTGCAGAAGCAGCACAGCGAAGACATCATTTCTTCCGTACTATTTAAACATTAGAATGAAACTGTACATGTTTTAGGTAGTTATATGCAAATCCAGGAAGCATTTCAATTACATTATTCGTTTTAAACACAATATGTCTGAATTGTAGGTGTTAAACGTACATTTTTTAAACATAAGACGTTTGAATACTAGAATGTATATTTAAATAGTTTTATGTATTAAATCATTTTCAAGTTAGTAAAGGTTTATTTAATCATTCCGCACTCAAACCTCTATGTGCAGACATTTAGATTTGAATGTTAAATGCATGCAAACAAAGTTTACACAACATTTAATTGTCAGAATATGGAAATATTACAATTCATGCCTTCGTAAAGGCAGTAAAACAGAAAAAAATAGTTTCAAACCATTAATTTTAGTACATTTGCTTACAGAATACGTTTTCTCATCACTGTGTGTTTACAAAAACATTTTTACATCATATATTGTTCATTCTCTCTTTGGCGATATTTAAAGTATTTTCAACTATTTGATTGTTATAATTTTTCGTATATTCGGGTTCGTGTAATATTATACATTCTGGTAAATAAGGAAAAGTTTCATAAAAGTGCGAATACACTTCTTCGATGTTCACTCGTAGACTTGTATTCGGACACATATAGTATACAGGACATTTTTTTCAGATCTGGACAAGATATGAAATCATTGCATTTTTCACCCTCTAAGAAACATTGAATATTTTTGAAATGAAACAGCCCATCGCATATCTCTAAAAAATGACGTATTGTTCCATTACACAAACAAAGTTAATTCACACTTGAGTTTCCAGAGGTGAAAGACACATATATACCGGTTGGTTGGAAGAAAGACTTGTTTACAGTAGGAACGTCACAAAGATACTAAAACTATTTCTTTCCAAGACAAACTCAAAATGGTTTACTCCAACATGCTAATAGTTTTGCTAATATTCACTTTACAGTTTGATTTCTATATACACAAGCATGTGATTTTGTTGTCTTGTTGATACGTCTTCACGGACTAGTGAATTACATACAAGCTAATACTTTTTATAGTAAATTGCACTCATTCTAAATAATAGCATACGACTCAACTAATATCCACAAATGATCCATGAGGAGAATCATTAGAGTCTGTTTCACCCCAGTCAGTCCTCATTGCCCAAGTTAACATTAATTTTGAGTTTTCCTCTGCAGAGAAAAATTTTGGATTACATCCATATGTTTTACATAGTTGTTTGAACGAAGGGCAATTGTATTCTTTTTGAATATCTATTACTTTCCCGCTATATACACTTTCGAAAACACGTGTTTGCTCAACTCCACCCACATTTAATTTCACAATTATGTAGGTAATGTTGGCAAATATGTTCAACGTTCTCATACTCTAAACATCCACTCTCCCAAATTTAAACCATGGTGATGGTTAGTAACCCATCTATTTGTTTTCTTGTATTTAGGAGTTACATATTTCCAGATAAACTGTGATTTGAAGCTGAATACAGTTGTATGTTCTTCCATATCAGTGATAGCTAATTTGTTAGTGATATTTTTTTTCAGCAGACTGAAATCTTTGTACATTGCAAAATATCTTGTCGCAGACGTGGTTTGTTGCGTACTGACTGAATTTATTATTTTCACCAGCTTATCTCTAACATTGTAACTCACTAATCTGTCATGAATTATAAGAGCGTAAGCTTGCGTATTTTCTGGAAAAGGTGTATTTGTAATAATTTCAATTCGCGAATCAATCACGCCATTGGTAATTCTTTTGTCTTGCTCGCTGACATCAAACACAAATAACGTTCCTCTGGTTTTAAATGACATGGGTTCTAGAATCGGTGAACTGTTTTTGTTATAATATGTTTCCTGAAACGTTGTATACATATATGAAATAAGGAATTCCCCATTGGCAAAGTTCATATTTAAATCCACATAGGGGTAAGCTTATCTGTTTAGATACAGTTTAATATTTTTCATATCACAATTATCGAATACTGATCAATCCATTTTAAAATTGTTTTGTCGATTTGTTTGAAAACAAATGACAACATATCTTGGTTTTCCAATGAATAACTTGATTTCACAATCCAAATGACTTTCTGGGATGTTGGCAGTGTTGGAAACACCTCTAAACCCCACGATCTGAATGGAATGTCTAGATTCTGCCCTTTTTCGATAAATTTGAGAAATTTTTACATATTCACGAGTATTAATTTCAATATGTGGCATCAACCATTCCACACTGCTTAGTTCAAATGTTACGCCTTCTTTGTTATTATCTCTATCGCATATAGCATTTAAATGTGTATTGCAGAATAGAATAACTAATTCTTGTTTAGCATTTAATGTGACGTGTTTGTAGCCTTCAGAAACACCCAAAATCATACTTAACGGTATAACAACTACGTTTTTTCCATCTGGGTTTATTTGTAGTGAGTAATCACTAGCATTGTTCCACCCAGCCATATGCCCTGTATAAAGATTGTTTACAGTTCCTGAAAGATAGTTCTTTATCGTGGACCTAATTCCAACATCTCGTGTTTGATCGATTTCCGCTTCATTTAGCATATATGCAATTCTGTCGATAATTTGAAGTATTCCATTTCTTACTGTTTTTATATTTGCTGGAGTACTTGCATCGGCTGATTTTTTTATTGTTCCTCTATACCTTAAACTTGATTTCGATGGTAACATGAAAATATCATGATTTTGGATTGAAATCTTTATTTCCAAAGAAAACGTGTGCGGACCTGCTCGGAATGGTTCATACACACGTATTTCCATATTGGTGATTGCATTTTCATAAGTTATCGGTTCTTCAACATTAAGTATGTCTTCCATTTCTATTAACAGTATATCCTAATTCTTTTAAATACAATTTGTTGCCCCATGTTAACTTCACTGGTATCTTATTTGAAGGGAGCATTTTATGTTTGCGTTTACATATTTTTATACTTTCTTTCTTGGAAATATGTTCTTTTATGACATACTTCTTAAAAGAACCGCCTACTTTACATCCGAATTTACTATTGTACACAATACCCATTATGATTGTAATGTGCAACAGAATGCAGGAGTTTATATACCTGTTTTTTAAATGTAAACGAAAGATAATTTCTTTGTTTCTAAAATTAATAAGTGTGCTGTCTTGATCGACAATTGTAACAAGTATTTCATTAACATGATTCACTATTACTGGAAGATATATCAATGTATTAGGTTTTTCAACTATTTTATATCCTGGAGCCACAGAACACGTGAATTCATATAATGTATTTGCCATTTTTCCATTCAAATATAAACCGCCTATAATAGAATTTATACAACATACATTTACAGACAGTATATTAACCTATTTCGATGATTCATGTAATTGATTAGCTGGATATACTCTCCATTCATAACCCAACATATTTGCAATTGAATTGTCTTCCAAGGAATCGATATCGATGTTACTATACATTGCACTAGTTAACGTATTTGGATTTCCACGTAATCGAAAATGTACATCTTCAGGTAATGCTGCTTCAATGAATGTTTCAAGGTCATCCAACTCATAAGATCCTACCGGTATCACAATCTTGTATGTTTTTTCCCCAATATTAGCCATAAATAATTGGTTATGCATTTAAATGTTCGGTATGCTGTTGTAAGTAACGAATCCTATTAGACTTATTTGCCATTCTCTATCTAACTCCAATGCTGGGAAATATACCGCACGAAATTGCGATGAATTGCCACTTAGAGTCAATTAATTGATGTATTACTAATATGTTTTATAATTACAATTACTCATATAGCCTATTTATAGCCAAAAACGTAAGCATAAATGTCCGCGATTGAGTGTATTTGGTAATTGATCCATTTTGTAATTATGTATTTCAATTGGAGGACAAATCGCCAAAACTGTCTTAATGCAATGATTGATTTAAATTTATAATTAATGCAACCTAATGTGTTCCTTCATTTTGTTTCGAATCTAAACTAACAATCATACTTTCATTAAGATTTTGTTTCTTTGGTCAATTGTCTCTCATATACACACCTCGAAAATAGGGAATAACTAGTTTCTTTACAAATACATTAATAATTTTTTTTTTTTGGTAAAGCTCATTTTGGAAGACTATTTAGGACTTTCTGCATTTTTTTCTACGTATGGAGTTTATTCATCCTTGTCCAACTTTATAAGGTTTCAAATATATTCCTTTACTTTTTGATGTAACAGCTCTACTAACTGCCGAAACCCCTCCGAGGATTGTTCCAAGAGCTGTTATTGCTGGAAATAGGAATGGAATGATTCCTCCTTTCTTTGTTTTTCTTATAGTTTTATATTTTAATCCCAGGCCGCTCTTCACCTTTGCACGCATAACTTTATCAACAACCCAAGTACCTAGCTTTTCTCCCGTAGATGTAGATTGATTCTTCCTTATATTTGCTGCTTTATCAGCTAGAATTGTATGTGCTATATGTCTTTTTTCTAAATTGTTTGTTCGATCGTAAACTATATAGTGTTCTTCACAAGCATTATCCAAAGCATTTACTCCTTGATCGCTCTGTGCCAACCTTTTTTGCAAGCTTAGTTCCGGGTCTGCAATCATTGTACTTCAGTAAATGCAATTCAAAATTGTAATTTGTTAATCAATGTATTCAGTACTCCACGTCCTTTTTTGATACATTTAGTACGAGCCATTGTTTTCAAATGAATGCGAACCTATTTATAGACCTACATTTATAGTGTTATGGTAGTATGTTATGTTAGTTATACATTACAGTACATTACAATATGTTACGTTACTACATTGCAATACATTTTATGTTACATTGATACATTACTAATGTTATGTTTCTATATTACAGTACATTACGATACATTAAATTGGTATGTTATGATACATTACATTGGTATGTTACTAATGTTACATTGTTACATTATATTACATTACATTAGTATGTTACAATACATTATACTGTATTTGTGTAGAAATGAAGATTATAAAATAAAATTTACATCTGCTGGTAATTGTAAATACAAAAGAAAATGTTATTGAACAGAAACACTGTATTCTTTACCATCAAATATACGTTGTATAATAAGTGGTTCTTCATGTGGTAAAATTTGTGTTATTATGTCGCTGTTGGAGCATCCGAATGGACTTAAATTTGAAAACATATATGTGTTTTCTAAAATAATATAAGAGAAATATTAACGATTACGATCATTTGGTCGTTAATTGAAGGAATGCGATATTTCCCTTTTACAAATAAAGAAGATATAGTATTTTCGAATGAAGCATTCCCGAATTCCGTATTTATGTTTGACGATGTTTGGTGTGAACCACAGGGTAAAATACAGCAATACTTCAGATTTGGTCGACATTCTAATGATGATTGTTCTTATCTATCGCAGATATGTGCATATACCAAATCATAATTTATGCGATAATGCAAATATGGTAATTGTGTTTAAAATGGATAATATGAATCTGCAACATATTTACAATGATCATGTTTTAGGCGACATTACATTTACAAAATTTTTAATATGTGTTTTTTCTGTTGGAAAGAAAAATACATTTATTTTTGTGATTATACCAACACTTCCCCTATATAAAGGCAGATATAGGTATGGCTTTGACTTCTTCTGGGCGAAAAACAGTGAGTATTGCAAAGTTTGGACATACTGGTATAAAATGCCATCATTACAATAGCTGTGTAACCAAAAATCGCGATGTAAATTGTGATATGAACGGACATATATTACATAATATGGATATGGCTGTGAAAGATAGCGATGCAGTAAGTAAACATTACATGGAAGACTATAGACTATTAAACTAAATGTATTTAAATCGCAACCGAATGATATTCAAGAGAAATCAATAAAGTTAGTTGATTTAAATAATAATGTTTATAAAAACACGAGTGTAATTGAAGACAATTTAAGCAAAATTAGCACTAGTTTGCAAGAGTAATTAATGTAGAATAGAAGAATGTTTAAACGGTTTTAGTAAGGATTTTAATGATATGACAAGCATAGTTTTTACAACACAACTTACAGAAATACAAGAAAATATAAGATTTGTATTTAATGAAGTGGTAAATGCTACTATTACAGAACAACTCGAAACACGAGTGGAACAAATAACGCAATATATAAGAGATCAATTTATTAATAAATTGTTGTTTAGTTACACAAACAGATTTCAGAAAACAAAATAATGATCTGGAAACATGAATGAACTATTTCATCAATGATTTGAAAGCTAAAACTATAGCAAAATTATCTGTTTTAAGTAATGTCAATAAGATTGAAAAAGCGCAAACTAATATACCTACTACATCAGTTAGGAAAGCAACGACATAATTCATATATAAATATATTGAATTTAATGTAATATAATCAAAACCTGTCTGATTCTGCTTCGGAATTACATAACTTTACATCTGCTGTGAAAGAGGAATATTTACAAATCAAATGAGCCCGTATGAAACAGGATGTTTTAAAGGAAGAAATATTCAAACCTGTTACGGATAGAATGGATACATTACATTCTGTGTTGAATAATCCTAAAGACACAACTTTGGAAATTAAGTCGGAAAATGAACCTTTAACAAAGAAAAAGCAACTCTTTTCTCAATTAACATGATGTTATTTATCTTTAGAACATTATTCACCTCTGTGCGATACGACATTTGGTGTATGCCTGACAATAAAATTAAAATAGGTGATTATGTAACTGATGTCAGTGATGGATTATTTGAATTATTGTTTAAAAACTTTCCAAATGGATATTCCGACACCAATTTGCAGAAATATAAAGAACTAATTCTTCGAACGAATGTTAATATTCGTTCAGGAGATGAAAACCACCCAAAAATACATTTAATAGGAGATATAGTAGGAAGTGGAATATATAAAGATGAAATTGACAACTGCTTTTCACCTGTATATTGGAATAATCCTAATGAATTGGTTGATAGATTAAAACTTCTCGTCGATTCGAGAGAGTCTGGGAATAATTCACATACAAACAAAATTGTTTATATTATTGAAGAGTTAACAAAATGTGGTTATATTACCAATGAAGTTTAGTAAGTTTGCTCAAGAGCTTCATGCTCCTGCAAGGATAAGATATTCTAGAAGACGAGTTGTAACTCATTGTTTAAATGATCTTTTTCAAGCTAATTTGTGTGAAATGACATTGATTTCAAAATAAAATAAGGGGTACAAGTATATTTTAACTGTAATAGACGTTTATTCGAAATATGTTTGGGGTATACTTTTGGAAAACAAAACTGGGAAACAGGTTAGCGATGCAATGAAGATCATTTTGAAAAAGAGAATACCCAATTCACTCCAAACAACAGAGGATCTGAATTTTTTCTGCACCATTTCGGAAACTAATGACCGAATAATGGTATTAATTACTACGCAATGTAATCGGAGCTTAAAACCAGCATTGTGGAATGTTATAATAAATCGATTAAGCAGTTAATATATAAACATTTCAGGTTGAGGGGGACTTACAAATGGGTTGACATTTTGCCTGAAATAGTTAGATGTTATAATTCTAGATATCATAGAACTATCAAGATGGCTCCTAAAGAAGTTACAGATAATAGTTTGATGAAAACTATTTATAACAATTTTAAAGTCATCGACAAAAGGAAACTAAAGCTCAAATTTGGGGAATTTATTCCTATCTCAAAGCAGAAGGGGATCTTTGAGGAAAATTTACGGTGAATTGGTTTTTTTGAAATATTAAAAATCATTTCAATTAGACAAACACATCCCAGAATGTATTACATAGAAACATGTGATGGAGAACCAATAAACGGTGGATGTTACGAACATGAACTACAAAAATTCAGTTCTCCAAATGCATATTTGGTTGATAGAATCATTAAAAGCAAGAAAGATATGTCCTTGCTTCGATGGAGAGAATTCTCAAAAGCACACGACTCCTGGGTTAAGAATCAAGATCTTAAAAGTTTGTAATACAATGTTTGTAAAAATTTCTGATACAAAATAAAAAAATTTTAATTATATTTGATGAGTTATTTTATTAATAAACCTCTGGATGGGGATTTGCTGTACAATTTATTGTGTAATCAATCCCCTTTGTGATTGGATTATAGTTTCATTGGATTAATATTGGAGTGATAATCCAGTGTGATTAAATCCTTGTAATTGTGATGTCATTCACATTTAGGTGGTAATCTGTTACATTTGATATATAATTCAATTGGTAACTGTGATAGATTCGTTTAATTGGTTAATCACATTTAGGTGATAATTAGGTGTGTGTGGTACGTCTTGTAATTTATTGTGTTAGGGTGGTATTCCGTTGCAATAGATTACTTTTAAATGTGACTTTAATTTTTTTTATGTTACATTTCTTAGAAACAGGATAAAAGCTCGTGGAATTTTACAGCTTAAATACACTTAAAATGTCATTTGTTAAATTCGTTGTTTTAATTTCCTGGAATTCAAATATATTTTTCGTTGAATTTTTCAACTTAAAGACATTTGGGATGTGATTCCATTTTAATGTTATTTAGAATGTATTTGTTAAGTGATATATTTCTTAAACTTGGATACTGTTTCCCAGAACTTGTTTCTCGGATTAGATTTCTATGGCATTTCATGGTTTTTTTCAATTGTGACTCAATTCATTGTTAGTTTATCGGAATAATTTTCTGGGCTTGATAATTGTTTGTGGTAGGTTATATTTCTTTGCTTGTATTGATACAGTTCTTTGAAATTGCTAAGTTTTAAGAGAGTTAATTATTATTCACCAATGTTAAAAACTTTTCGATGGCGTGTCCTAGGATGTAATTTTTTGGCGGTGTAGAAACTTGAAATTTTATCATTGGTGTAGAAATTTTACAGTGTAAGATACAAAAGTTTTAAAAAAGGGTATTTTACAAGGAAAGGTTTTTAATACTGTTCTTTAATAGTCAATGCAATATCACAAGCACAGTCTGCTCACATTTTAGAAAATAAAAAAGCTTTGCATTCGGAAAAATAGCGACCCAGGTCGCAAAGCACGGTGTTTAGTGTCCCTGAGCTGCAACCAGGGCAACACACATCGTGGAGTGAAGTTTGAGGGTGCGGCAAGAGGTGGAGGGACTGGGAAAGTTCTCCCTCCCACTGTTGCACATGGGCGGAGGTGGCCAGCAGGCTCTTCTTGTGAAGGGAAAGTTGTCGGGTGGGTATCGATAGTGGTGCGCGGTAGGTTACTGAACTACTCCCTCGCCTAGCCAGTTCCTAACATCCTGGTCCAGCCCGCCTGCATAAACTTCGTTCACTGCATATTCTACTCCAACTACACATGATACACTCTTATCGGCTTTTGAGACCAAAGTTTTGCCCGCTCCCGCATACACTCAATACTCGGCTATACGTTACCTGGTACTGTACACAAGGTTTTAAAATGACTCGTCCCCGTATCTTTTGCAAAAACATGTCGCTGTAGTCGCCTACCTTTCCCAAATAAATTTTGGAAGTGATTTTTACTCCACATAAAATAATAAACTTTAGCAAGATTGTATTTCCTATACATTAGTACTGTCTAAAACTTCTGGGCTAGGAGAAACTATATGTGGAATACGTATTTTTGCCTGTTAGATGAATAGATATTCATTGGATTGAAACTAAAACAACTTTTCAAATATGTTTGATCAACATATGTTTTCAATGGTTGAAAATAAAGTTTAACTTAAGTATTTGCTTACATCGTAATAGTTAAAACTTGAATAAAAATATGTGTTTGAAAATCAGTGTTCTTAAAATGTTTAAAATCTTAGCAAGGTAAAAATAATGTCTTATTTCAGTGTTGATATGAAAATTAATCAGTGATTAATTAAATGTTGTTTGAAAATGGAATATAGTTTGTTGGAAATTGTATAAAGTTTAAAATGTTTTGTTAGTTTACAGGATTAAACTTAAATTTTTATCTAAAAGGGTTTATATTTTTAATTTAATTTATTGTGTGTTAAAAACATTTCGAATGTATTTCTTAGTGATGAGGATAAATGAAGTTTTACCAGTGGGAGATGTGAAATTTTATTTAGCTGGGATTGCGCTTGACTGTTGTCTTCTGAAATATAGGAAGAATCTTCAGTGTCGGAGCAAAAATAACAGTTGGTAGAGAAGAGGGGTAATAGCCTAGGTCAGTTCAAAATCCACTGCTGCCTCCCTAAGTAAACTGTTGCTTTGGTCTCGAAGCAAGCTTTGTTCATAGCAAAGGCAGCACTCTGGGGGTAAAGGATCGAAGCAGGGGAGCCAACACTAGAAAACACTTTCTGAGTACTGTAGCAGGGAGGTCGCATTGTCTTGAAACAGGCACTGCAGCGATGCCAACTCATGAAAAAAATATGAAAAAGCATTCTCAGGGCTGATGCTGGGATGCATAAAACTGGTTTTTGCAAACTCAAGGCTGGATCGATACTGGAGGTATTCGTAAAATAGTCGCCTTCGGGAGTATGGGGCATAGGGGACACATTCCTCTGGAAAAGGGCCGGTTCTTAGGGTTGAAGGTGGGAGGGGGTGGCTGGCATTGTGGAGTCGGAGCAACTCTGAATACGAGGGGTGGAGGTTAATGGGTGGCTACAGCACACTGCTCCCGATATGCATGCAACTAGGAATTTGTCGCCATCTAGAATCAGTTGCAAAATATGAGAATCGAGGACAGACAGGTGACTGACCCCTAGGAACTCGCACTCTGGCAAGGGGTGGTGGAGGGTGTAGAGGTGGCTGGGATCATGGGGTTGAGCCAGTTCTGAGGGGTGTAGGTGGGGGGGGGGTTAGGCAGGGTCCTCCTGATGTGCACACAAGTAGGCATTTGTTGCCATCTTGAGAAATTACTGAAAACATTTTATGATCACAGGCAGCTTGGAGCAGCATGCAAAGATGAGGGGTGTGGAGGGGGTGCAAGCTGGTTTCTTGACCTCAGGGTCCTGGAGACAGGCTGGAGGGGAGAGAAATGGGAGTTATGGAGCAAAGTGACCTCAGCTATCACACTCTCTGCCGTCTTCAGTCGTTCATCAACATTTGTGGGAGACACACATGCTAGTCATCAGCTCCTTCATAAACCCAGCACCTCTAGACACTTGGCGACCGACGAGGCCACCCTCGAGGGTTACCGCACCAGCGACCATTGCAGCTACAGACCATCTCTATAGTGTTACCTGCAATTTAATATAAAAGTATTTTATTGGGTCATAATCAAACCGAGATACCTTCGGCTTCGACACAAACCCCACTCTAATTAACGGAAAGTTTTTTGCGTGTTAAAAGTGAACTTTTTTTAATGCAGCTTTTTACAATACAAACATTTATTCACAGCGGTAAACCAGTTCTCCGTATACATTGTCAAATATTGAGTAATTATTTATTAATTTTTCCCTGGGAAGTGAATTTGTGAATTTCTAACATGGCAGCAGGGTAAGTTTTTTAAAAATTTAATGGGAAACATTTAACGTTCAGGAAGATGTGATTAAATTGTTCGTGGATAATAATGCATTAATAGTAACTTGTTAGATTGTCTGGTAGTCGTCAATTTCAACTTAGTTGTTTGTCAGCCTCTGAACGTGCTCCACATATATAAGCAGTCGTGCCTCATAACATCCACTCATTCTTCAAGTGAACTCCGAGGTGGATGGAGGTCGATTTTGGGGAGCTCCTGGAGCCATTTCATTACGGGTTTTTCTGAGCTCGGTCTACAAAATACCATTTGTGTTAACAAGTGCAGTGAATGTCATAAACATTTAACGTAATTTAAGACAGTTGCCTATCGGACACTCTACATGTATCTACTCACAGCTATGCATACTCATTCATACTTCGAAGAGACTTATTTTAATATCATTTCAGGTACATGATTGTGTCCAGTTTAAATCGTATTTAGAGGTTTTTTTGCGGTAAGATATTCTCCAGGCTGAATCATGTTTTTGTTCAATACTGCATAGCTGGAATTTGTTTAGTGAGTGTGCACTTATCTCTCATATATATTTCTAAGCTCTAGACTCTTGTTACGTTTAAGACTCATGTAATTCCACTGGTTATTCACATAGTCATTTGAAAATTTCTTACGTTCAATTGCATTCCGAAAACAGATAGTTAAACATGTAAATCGCATTTTTCAAAGTCGCCTACCTACTGTCTACGAGCAATGTCCCACCAAAAAATATAACATTTACACTTAGGCCGGTTTTAGAAATCCTTTAAACATTCTGAAATTCTCTCGTGTGCTAAATATATTCATAAAAATTTCCTATCTACTACCAACATCCCTCCAAACACCTCAAAACTAAAAAAAAAAAAAAAATTAGCCTTAGCTCACTCTTGCACTCAATTCTACACCTATATAAGACATTGTAACCCACCACTCTGGTCAGTCTCATCCGGGACACCACACTGTCAACATAGTACAGAGCTCGTACTATCTCCCCCCCCCCCCCCCAAAAAAGAAAAATAAAATAAATCAAGAAAAAAAATTGAGCTGATTAACAATTGACCCTTTCAATCCATTCAACCCTTTCAATCAATTTAACCTTTTCAATTAAATTTAACCCTTTGATATCAATTTAACCCTTTAATTCAATCAAAGATGTACTAGGACCGGCCTGTCCCTACTACTGACTGCCCTAAGTTCGTGGAACTGGTGCAGAAGCGATAAAATGCCAGGGCACAAACGTATCAGCCTTTTCCTGCACCATCCAGGAATCTGGTCACTTCAAAAGTCAGGCTCAGAAACCCCCCAGGTTTCATATACGCAGTCATTCGCCTCCCATAAAAAAAACACAACCCACAGAGAACAGAACATGTGCTGCTGGTCTATCTCAACCGCTCCCGAGAAATTCGTTGGGAGAGATGAAAACCGCATTGCAGGGTTGCCGTGATTTCATGGATTTCCGTTTTTCATTCCTCTTGGCGCATGTCCGTCCAGTCATGCAACAAGACAGGCGCCTCACTGGCAAGCAGGGAAAGTGTAATGGCGACATATGCCGCCCCCTAGACTGTTTCCATGATTCGGTAAGTTCAAACAACTTGTCTTTCTGTTCGGAACTAACACAAATTACTCTCACAAGAATACAGAACTCTGACGAGCAACACATCCGCGAATTGTTATTACGTCAAACCAACTGATTACGGTACCTAGTTTTGCAAGTAAATAACAATATTTATCCCGCCTGCAACAAGCAAACTTTTATTAATTTACTAATATGACCTTACAAATAACATCTTAATAAAATAAAAACATTTATTTAACTTTATTTGCAACCCGTAATGTACTACTTAATTTTTTCCGACATATTTTGGAAGCTGGTCACGGTCAATGACGACAGTGCTGCCATCTCTTGAGTAACACCGCAAGTCCCACCCACCTCGCGACCCATTGTCCAATTAGAGCCCTCTTGCTCTACCTCCAACTTCACTTCAACCTCATTTCTACTGGCTCTGTTCACGAATGCTACAAGTTTTATGATTAAACAAATGCAGAAACTATTTTCAGACAGTTATTTCACGCCTTCAGCGCAAGATAAACTCCAATTTCTCCAAAATTAAACTCCGAGGCCGACTGGAATTCTCCGATCGGTCCGGGGCAAAATTCTCCCTGTTTTAACAAAAAGTAATTCGCGAAGTTACTCTGCCCGCAGACACTGACTGTTACAGTCGTTACAAGTAAATTGACGGCCCCTCGTCGCTCGTCACAGTAACAGTACACATTATAAACAAAAACACAGGTTGTTAATTATTATTATAATTATTTAAGATACTACAAGTTTATAATGTATACTTATCATATAAGGGTTGTTAGCTACAAAATGAGCACTTTAGAAATTAACCTCAGAAAAAAAATCACCGCCCCTGTCTGCACATATTTTAACGGCGCACTGAGTGACATTCGCCTAGTAAATTTGGTAATGATGGCTGGAAAGTAGTTACATATTTTAACGTCGAATAAAATTATTTATTTCGCTTTCTGTTTTTCTTTAATGAATCGAAGTGAAAAAATAAGCATATTTGTAAAGTATTTACTTTATTAATAATTCCACAGTTTCACGTAACCGACGCATGAATAATGTGATGTGGCCCATGGCAATGTTAATTTTACATAAGGCGGAAAGATACACAACGTGCATACAAGTAGATCATATGTAGGGCTTTCAGAAGTGTTGATTTTACCGTGAACAGCCTGTCATTTATTTATTCGCCACCTTAAAGAAACAGCTAAACAGCTACTAGTAACAGTTATATAAGATTTGCCTCTAACACAACGTTAAAACATTCTGTAAAAGTAATTCGTGGAACTTAATTTCACCACTCAACAATTTAATTTAAACATTGTACCTGAACCTCTCCAGACATGAAAGAGCAACATAAATCGCTTGTCATAACTACATTTGGGTATTAAAATCCACGAAATAATTTTCTACTACTGCTAGCCCCCTTCAGGGACTTTTTGTTAGAAAGAAGCCCTGCTAATATTCAAAATTCCGGTCCGGATTTTGTTAACCGAGTGGGAGTTTGTTGCTCCTCCTCACGCAGGCAGAGGACGGAATGTAAACATTTGAACGCTAGCTCTGCGAGGCAACTTGGCGAGCTACGTGTTGCAGTTGCGGTGTGCATGCATCGCAACTACAGCTGTTTGAGTGCCCAAGGCGGGGAGGAAAACTTCCTGCGGTCTGCAACGACAGTGACGTAACCGTCCCAGCAAGGGCCCGGACAACCCCCGCTCTGAACTTCGCCAGTGATAGAAAGGTGGCGGATGTTATCATATTTGTTTAAATAAACACCTGAACATGGTGACAGTAGTATTTGCACAATGTTCAACAAAGTAGAAATAAAAATAATGAGGCGTGTACATGATGGTAATTTGCAACCGCTGAGTACTTTTATCTCGTAAGTTGCAGAAATGTACGTTTCTTTGTATAGGTTGTTCACGGTAAAATGAACACTTTTGTGGCCTTGTTACTTTTTCCCCATTAGCCATGTTTTATTATTCCACCGCTTTTTTTTAGATAAATATTACCTTGCAAGTATTAAGTACAGTGGTTGTGTTCGATATCGTTGCAATGTGCCCTTGATCATGTACCCTATATCCCTTCCCCGTTTCACGAGCCCTTGTTCCCTTCCATAGATATATTCGTTTGCGAATTCGGACGCTTGTGTTCGTTTCCACCTCGAGTTTTATTGTGTATAATTTCGCTCTATGCGAGTTTAATTTGTCTTTGCGACATTTGCAAGTGTTTCCTGCGGTCGTGCAGAGTTGTAAACACAACACAGACGATCGAACGATACATTTCAAACAATTGCGAATCGAAAACTGTCTAGGCCTCCAGAAGGGCAGGGTGCTCATGCCCTTGGCTGAAGGGGACATTCTAGGGTGCATAATGTGCCCTTGCTGCGAATGCAGACAGCGGCAATGTGACGTCACATCTGGGATGCACTTTTCAAGGGCACGAAGCCAGATATAGGCCGTTCACGGTAAAGTGATCACTTTTTGAAGCTGTTTTATCAGACATAACCAATAAATACATTTCATTGTGGCCTCGGACTTTTGGTTTTAGGTATGGTGGATGTATACACTGTGTTTATTACTCACATGGCAGGGTTTACGTTGACAAGTGGTGGAAGGATATAAATTAGCCGAAAGAAAAAAGTAACTAGGGCTTCGAAAGTGCTCACTTTACCGTGAACGGCCTATAAGGGCCCTCAACTGGTGAATTCGAACACTGTCAGTGTTAATATATTTCACCGAACTCTAATATTAACGTCTGAGGCACAATAAAATTATGTATAGATTATTATTCCCAATGAGAGGGCTTCGAGAAGTGCTCACTTTAGCGTCAGTAGCCTATATTGCCAAATAGCTAAAATTGGTCACGACTGGTCCACTCGTTCCATGTCCGTTTTCTTTAGCTGGTTCCCCAATAGTGCGATGAGTTGCGTTGCGATGCGATGCGATGGGCTGCAACGAGCTGTACTTGCAGGGGGTCGATTAAATATAGTATCTTAACAATTGCACCGAAGCAACGCAGCGAAAATAAAACTCCGCTGCACTTACACCCGCAACCTCGGGTGCTATTAAATACACCGAATGCATTTTCACTCCCACGACCCGAACAACAGTGGCCAATGAAATAATTTGTTACAAGGTGTTCACGGCCACACGGATACATTAGTTGCAAAGGATTTCACATGCACTACTGCGTTTTGAAGTGGCCGTGCATAAAGGTTTTTTTTTCGCGCCTAAAAGATGTTGATATCGTGTAGTCGTTATAACCTAAACAACTGGCGGGTGTTATGTTTGTACTGCGACTTTTGGACGTGGAGAGCTGCTTATTTCGCTAATTGATGAAGTGTGCCGATTGGTGATTAATGCGTGGATAACTACATAGTTTTAGTAGACAAGAAATTAAAATTTTAATTATGCGACATATCAGATACGCTTGAGATTGTGTGTTTGATGTTATTTACTTTTTAAAAAGAGACGTGATATCGTATATTATAAGTGTTAGTACGATTTGTGACTGTATACGAAGTGTAACCGACCTAATATTGTGTTTACATTTTTTTTAAAGAATATATACTTTTCTTCCCTGTATTTTATAAGTTCATTACAAATTTCCATATGGCTGAGATTTTCTCCGCGAATGCAATCGGTGCAGTGCTTACGCTAAATACTGAGGTTTATGTAAAGTGTTCGTAGTTTATGTCACATTCGTTAACTTCTAGCGATATTCGTGTTGCATGTCGTGCTATAAGCATTTTTATCGCCAATCGTCGCCGCACCCTTCGACAGTTGAGGAAACAAGACTTTTTAGTGTTCCATGACAATTCCCTTTCAAAAATTTGAAGAAAAAAATTTTAAGCATTTCAATAAATAATTATTTTTGGGACTGTTTTGATGGAAATAAAAGTTAAGCCAGAAGCACCCTCAGAAAACACACTTTTTTCCATTTTACCCACTTCAATTTGTTGTTGAAATCACTCTAATTTAGTAACTTACACAATTTGCCACCGACAACATTTAACCTAAACGTATTTTTTGACAGTTACTAAATGATAGCCAAGTTGCTCGTTAGCTACTTGTATCGACTGCGCATACGCAGAGAGAGCAATGGTACTTGCACCGAGGTATTAGCCTGGGCGCAGATTTCTCTGCTTTTTCCTTCGGTACGCAACTTTTTGCACCTCTGTTTTTTCATATTTGATTCCATTTTGGTGCAACGCAAGTGCAAAATTTTCGTTGCACCCATAGAAACGTGTATTTAATCGGCTCCTTGGCGATGATCTGTCTGCAACGGACGCCTTCGGAGATGGTGCTGCTATCTAGTTTTAGGGTGGAAATTACATTTTCAGACGACCTCATGAACGTAACAGAAGGTACGCGTAAAAAGTTGAAACTGTATGTTTTGATGTTAATAAACTAATTTTATGACATTGCCCATATCTATAAGAAGCCTTGTCTTTTATTTTGCACGTCCACGCAGCAATAATAAAAATGTAAATACGAAAACGTCAGCGTAAACGCGACCGTCGTTTCCAAACTGTAAAAATATAGATGTTTTTTTTAACCTTGTAAACAAACACTTATTATTCTTCCTTTCCGTCGCAGGCTGACGCCGACAATAGCAACGCAAGAATTTCGTGCAATGCACTCGACGCTGACGCGCTGCGACAGAATCTGCTTCATCCTGATTGGCTACCGTTCATTGCTACGCACTATTGTAGAACTACGCATCCGTGCGTTTTAGAACATGCCTCAGTGTGAACAACAATACTGTCCGCTGTCTGTTTTTTTGCCTACATTGATCCCACACACAATTGTACATGGACGTTGTATAAATCATACAAATGTCATGTTTAGCGACGTCGGTGTGGATGAGAATGAAGCTGGAGAAAAAGATGCTGGCGGGCTCGGCGGGCAGGATGGCGGGTGTTATGTTGGCGGCAGGTGAGGAGCGCCAGGTGCGGTTGTTGGCAGTCCGTGTCGCAATATTTCCACCGCTCGCACCCCTATTTTCTCCAGTGGCCTCGTCCAACTGCGACGCCCTAACCGGCTGGCCACACGTAACCATACACTCTTACATGAGGGCGACAGATTTGTCTTCTCTGCCTCTATCCACTATTCACCTACTCCACCTGAACACAACTGTCAAGATCACACGGTCAACACCGGACGAATGTTTATTTATATATTAAGCTAATTTAAAAGACAAGCCGTGTTGTATGAATGAAATAATTTTTAGCCATTTGAATTTAATATAATATTGCGTTAAAAATTGGTCAGAGGTGTTTTAATACGTACAATGGCTTCTGAATGAACTGTTGTTCTGTTCCGCACCTTTCTTATTGGCTATTTACGGCAAAGTAAACACATTTTAAGGCCCTGCCGATAGGCACCTAACCGCTAGTAAATATATTTTTATGCAGCCTAAGACGTTATATTTATTTATTTATTTAGAGAGAGAGAGAGAGAGTTTGTTTATTAGTCGCATTATTTTATAAAAGTGGCGGGAAGATATAACTTGGCTGAAAAGGAAAATTTAGCAGGGCCTCAAAAAGTGCTCAATTTGCCGTGAATTGCGTATTCATTTAAACCACAATCAATTTTCTTAAAGGCTGTTCACGATGAAGTGAGCACTTTTGAACTACACCTTAAAATAATGTCACTGCCCCCTGCTTAGATATATTTTAACGGGCGCACTGAGTGACATGAGCCCAGCAAAGTTGGTAACGATGGATGGAAAATAGTTCGATATATTAAGGTCGAATAAAGAGTGTTAGGTAACCATTTGTAATAACTAAAATAATTTCTTTTGCTTTGTACTTTTTTTAATGTAACGAAGATGTGAAAAAGAGCATATGCGTGAAATATTTACTTTTCTAATAATTTCAAAGTTTTACTGGACCGACGCACGAATAAAGTGATGAGACCCATGTCAGTTAATTTTACATAAGATGGAATAATACACAACGTGCATATAAGTAGATATTAAGTAGGGCCTTCAAAAGTGCTCATTTTACCGGGAACATACTTTAACAGCAGGAAATACTTCTTAATAGTACTTAATAGGCAAAACCATAGATATGTTTACATAAGCGAAAAATAAATAACAGATAAAAAATGTATGCATTATTCTCGTCTACCTACTGAGGAAGATCGGTATATTCATAATAAGTTTCATGAAATTAAAATTATTTCAAGACAAAATTCGAGTGACAGAAAAAGATGTTGATCGTGAAATATTTTTAGAATTAATAGTGAACAGCAATCTTCCATACAGAACATATTTTTTAAGGAGGGGGGGGGGGTATATTTTCTTGTTGGAAAACGTTGATTGGTAACTAACGTTCCATCGGAATTGTCTTAGATTTTTAAAGAATTCCGGATTTCATTGTCTAGCAGCTGGCAGAGTATTATTAATTATTTTTTTACACCTCAGTACTTCTGTGCGGGATTTAATTTAATAAAAATATCCTGGTGCCAGGACGTAATCTTGGGAAGCAAAATAAATAAATAAATTTAGAGCAAACATCGTAAATGGCGATAGTATTTAATGTAATACAATCAAACATGCCTGCCTCTGCTTCGGAATTACATAATGTTATATCTGCTGTGAAAGAGTAATATTTACAAGCAAAATGAGCCCGTCTGGAAAAGGATGTTTTAAACGAGAAATATTTAAACCTGTTACAAGTAGAATGGATGTATTACATTCTGTGTTGAATACACACAATGAAACACCGTTGGAAATTAAATCACAAGAAGAACATTCCAAGAAAAAGAAAAAGCAACCCCTTTCTCATTTAACACGTCGTTATTTAGTTTTAAAAAATACTTCACCTATACACGATACAACATTTGGTGTATTTCGAAATGGAAACACATGATTTCTGGGAGATCTAGTAATTACATTTTTGTCTGACACTAGAATTAAAATAGGTGATTACATAACTGATGTAAGTGAAGGTTCATTTAAATTATAATTTTAAAATATTATATGGATATTGACTCCGATTTGGAGAAATATGAAGAACTTCTTTCTCAAACGAATGTGAATAACCATTTAGGAGATGAAAACAATCCAAAATTACATTTAATAGGAGATATTGTCGGAAGTGTAATATATAAAGATGAAATTGGCGACCGATTTTCTCCTGTATATTGGATCAATCCTAATGAATTGGTCGATTGATTGAAACTCCTCATCGCATCGAGAGAATCTGGAAATAAGTCACATACAAACAAAATTGTTTGTATTATTGAAGAGCCGTAAGTAGACGGTTATATTACATATGAAGTTTAGTTTTACTGCTCAAGAACTTCATGCTCCAGCCAGGATAAGACATCCTAGAAGAAGAGTTATTACTAAGGGGTTAAATTATATCTTTCAAGGCAATTTGTGTGAAATGACATTACTTTCAAAATACAATAAGGGATACAAATATATTTTAACCAAAATGTTTATTACAAATATGGTTGGGCTATACTTTTGAAAAACCAAACTGGGAAACATGTTAGGGATGCAATGAAGATATTTTGAAAGAGAGAACCCCAAACTCGCTCCAAACTGAGAGAGGAACATAATTTTTTTCTGCAATGTTACGGAAAGTAATCACAGATTATGGTATTAATCACTAAGCAAGGTATTCAGATATTAAAGCCAGTGTGTGTAACGATACAACAAATCGATTAAGCAGTTAATACATAAGCATTTCACATCGAAAGGGACTTACAAATGGGTGGAAGTTTTAACTGAAATACCGAGTTTTATAATTCCATATATCATAGAACTATCAAGATGGCGCCCAAAGAAGTTATGGACATTACTTTGATGAAAGCCATTTATAATAATGTGAAAATATCCGATCAGAGGAAGAAAAGTTCAAAGTGGGTGAATATATATGTATCTCAAAACAGAAATAAATTTTTGCGAAAAAATCTATGGTTAATTGGTCTTACGAAATATATAAAATTATTTCAATTAGACAGTCATTTTCCAGAGTGTATTACCTAGAACCCCATGATGGACAGCTTATAAAAGGTGGTTTTTATGAACATGAACTCCAAAACTTAGTTTTCGAAATGAATATTTGATTGTTAAAATTATTAAAAGGAGAAAAGATATGTCCTTAGATCGATTTAGGGGTTTCTCAAAATTGTTCTCTTACATCATGATTATATTTTCTCATTAAGTATGTGCGATTTAAATTTTTGAGTTAATCTTTGTCATTATTAACCATCGGCTTCGATACAAGCCGAACCGCGCAATCATCTTCAATGGAAGTTAAAAGTGAATTATTCTTCTTACAATAGGAATATTTATTCACAGTGGTAAATCAGTTCTCTGGATACGTTGTTAAATAACGTGAGAGAATTATTTATTTTAATTCAAGTAGGGTAATTTATTTATTAGTACATGCTTCATAAACATAATTTTTATCCATTCCCATAGTTGAGTGTTCAACTCTCTTTTAGTTTAATTGCTATTTCCTAAACATTAAAAACATTTCCTTCATTTACGTATTTTTTCCAATGATTTCAACTCAGTTGCCTGCCAGATGCCAACCACGCTCCAGATATATAGTCAGGCTCTCGACATACAGCTAATAAGTCGACATAAGTGCTACACTGAACTCTTTCCTACATCAGACTCCACAACGAACGGACATGTTTTAAAATCATATAAGATACGTGTGCAAATGAGAGGGAGACATACATGTACGTCTATTATGCTATTCTGTCTTGTTAAAATTTTATTAGTAGGGAAATAGGATATGTTTAAGGTATAGTTCAAAATGTGAGTTTGTAAATCTTTTATTGTCTGTGTTGAGTGGAAGAACTAAATCACTCTTTATTGTGAAAAGTTGTCTGCTATAGTGTATCCAATCAGTTAGTAAGTTTTCGCATTTTGAATGTGTGGTTTATTCTATCTTTAAGTTATCACAATGGGCGGTAAACCAGTTTTTTAGGGGAATGTTAATTCGATAACATAGTTTTCATCAATTCACATAGTTGTGTTCAACTCGGCCGCAAGCTCCACGTCTATAAATCATTCCTTGACTGCCCTCACAGCCGGAGACAGACGTGTTTTGGGAGAGATGCTTGTGCAATTTCATTAATTAATTTTTTTATTCAAGTAGTGTAATTTTATATATTAGTACGTGCATCATAAACATAATTTTTATCCATTTGTCTTGTAGTTGTCTATTCACATCTCTTTCCGACTAACTTTAACCTCATTCATCTGCCAGACGCCGACCGTGCCTCACGTCTCTAATTGTGCTTATAAGTCTCCGCAAATCCTTAACTAGTGTCATTCATTCAGCAACCTCACAGTCGGACAGACGTGTTTCTCCTCCATTTACAGTTTCATTAATTAAAAAAAAAACAGGATATCTGGGTTCTTTAATTAGTTTAGTGACAGTCATGTACTTGTGTTCGTTTGCGATTTAATTAATTTCCAAAAGCATGTCTAATCAAGGATGGTGGATTTCAGTTCCCAGAAATATGCGCTATAAGTAATTAATTCTGCGATCTCCCGAACCCAACATACGTATATTAAAATAATTTTATTTCTTTCCATAACTTGACTCCGTCATTCGTTTTTTCCTGTGCATTGTTTAAACACTCCTCATTTCTATTATGTGTTAACTATATGTTGTTTTAGCTTTCTGCTTAATTACTATAACCAAAAAATCACCTATCTCCCACCAATGTCTATGAGGTGCAAAAACACTTATGCCACTTTTGCACCAAATTCAAGTCATATATATGTATATACCCTAGACGATATAACATTCCCTCAGTCGAGAGCTAGTCATCGTGCTGACATCATCACTCCCCTATATACACCCTTACCCCAACACACCACTCCTCAGTACAACACCAGAGCTGCGAGGGTGAGGATGTAATAGAGCCACTTCCTACTCGAAAAAAAGAATGTAAGAAAATAAAGTACACCAAACTATACACACAAAAAAATTCTATCAAAGAAATTTGATCTACCTTTTCCATCAATGAAGTTTGATCAAATTTCTTTTATCACATTTTATCGGATTATGGATTAATCTCATCGGATTAAATGTTTTGATCGGATTAAGAATTAATCTCTTTAAATTGGTATCCAAGGGTTAATCCTATTAATCAAAGTTGGTCTGAAACCGACGCGCCCGTACTACTGACGTTAAACTTACTCTTACAGTGTATCTAGAGCTGATTTTCCTGTCACTCATTCGAGTTATGCCCGGTTGCACCATCGTGATTCGAAACTCGATCCGAGATCGCATCTAAGATCGACACAGAATACTGTTGCTCCGTTCGAGTTCACGACTGAACTGGAGATCGAGTTGAAGTTAATTTTGAACCGTCGAAATTGGTGGTTCGAAATCTCGATTCGAGATCTGCAGCCGTCGTCGACAAATGTAGTTTGAAAGTAGGCCAACAGATAGAACTACGTTTTACTGTTTTCTTGAGAATTTAAATATTATTCAGTAAAATTCGTACAAGAATAATTCACATAAAACAGATCAAACATCGCATATCTATTTCTGCGTATAGTGAAAAATACGCCGACTTTAATGACGTCATATATTACAAACCGATAGCAAAATTTGTCTCATACTTAATCTCGATCTCTTACTTTGGAACCAAGATCGACGAATCGGAGATTGAGAACTATGAAATTTCGTTGGTGCAACACTTTTACATTGGGACCGAGATCAAACTGGATCCTGATTCTGAACTAAGATCTTTCGATCTCGGATTGGGGAAGATGTTGGTGCAACCGGGCATTAGAGAAGCGAGGTTGCGATAAGGGCCGCATTAACCTGCGAACCTGTCGCCCCGGCGCATCTACTAGCGAGCTTCTGAAATGACGCTCAGTGGTCCTGTTGCACCGCTGCAACTATAGGACTTTAAGCGGCGACCCTATCGTTTTAGGAGCCGCGGTGGCTGAGCGGTTAGCCTGCTCGCCTCCCACCATGGCGAATTGGGTTCAATCCCCGGCCGGGTTACTCCCGGATTTTCGCATGTGGGAATCGTGCCGGACGATGGCGTTGGTCGGCTGGTCTTCTCGAAGGTATCCCGTTTCCCCCGCCCTTTCATTCCGGGCGCTGCTGCATTCTCACCTCATTCGTCTTAATCGGCTCTCAAGACCTCGCTGTTAAGGTTGAAGTACAGCAACTGCCTATGGAGCACCGCAACTGATTGTACAATGTGAAGAACTCATAAAAAATTAGTACAGACACCATGGAAATTGTCAGAAAGTTCGATTTATGCTGTATATGAAAGAAGAATGTATAAAATTTGCAACGTTATAAAATATTTTACTAAAATATACTTTTTAAATGTAAAAAATTAATCTATTAAAATAATCGGAATTTTTAACGACATTTAAGCACATTTCCGTTTTGGATGCTTCGGAAAGCAGAATTTGCAAGAAAATCTTCTTTAAGGAAGATCGTCATAATATATACTGTGATCATATGCAATAAAATCATCATAATAATGTATTATATCAATATTATAATACACTTTATTTACACCATTTTCAGCCATAAATGTTTGTGACAAATGGCCGCACATATGATCAATTATAAAAATTATTTCCTACATTATTATTAAAATTTTCTTACACGCAATCATAGCAAATATATGACGATATTCCATGACGAAGATATTCTAGCGAGTTCTGCTTTCTGAAGCACCCATAATGGAAATGTGATTAAATTTGGTTAAAAATACAGACTCTTTTAATCGATAATTTTTTTTACATTTGGAAAGTATATTTTAGTGAAGTATTTTATAATGTTGCATAATATTCACTTTTCTAATAATTTCAGTTTTACTCGATCGAAGTATGAATAAAGTGATTAGGTCCGTAGCAACGTTAATTTTACATAAGGCGGAAGAATAAACAACGTGCATACAATTAGATCGTGAGCAGGGCTTTCGAAAGTGCTCATTTTACCGTGAACATCCTTTGGTCCTCTTTAACGTCTCGTCGCAGAAGCAAGTTGTTTATACTCCATTCAAGGTAACATAGCTTTTCTGAAGCCCTGCTAAATTTCTACTTCCAAGATATTCCGCCGCCTCGTCCAAACAAAGCTTAACCGAGTCTGGAAAACTACACCAAAAGGACGACGCACTCAGTGTGATAATATTTTGCATGAGAACTATTTCTTGCTTGACATTGCCAATACACATATTTTCTTACTGTTTTTATTTTCATTAATTGTTATTGAAAACTTATAATAATTTATTAGTGAAATGTAAGTAAAGGATTAATTTGCCCAATAATAAAGCGTTTCTGCGTTAACAGAAGCATAAAACGCTTGTGATACATCACATATTTATGAAACAACAAGATACGTCATATATGAGGTGATTTTTCAAAGGTTAGATACAAAACGTGAAGAAACCTCGAATAGGCTATACAGGATGATTCGCAATAAGATCCACAAACTTCGGGAGGTGATTCGTCATGAAAAAGTAAAAGGAAATCATATGTGACGCTCTGACACTATTTACCTAAACCTAATATTTAGGGAGGTATGAGCCCTTAAAAAACGAGGTTTTAAACCGTGTTTTTGCAAAATATCGATAATGAAGTAATTTACAATGCCAACCCTCGGAACATTATTGTATGTTATCGGGACCTTCAACGTAAGAGCCGATATTTTGCACAAATACGGTTTAAAATCTCATTTTTTAAGGACTCATACATCCCATAGTAATAGGTTTAGGTATAAAGTGTCACATATGTTTTCCTTGTATTTTTTTCATGAAGAATCACTTCCCGAAGTTTGTCGGTCTAATTGCGAATCACTCTGTAGAGGAGCTGGAACGGGGATGCAGTCGGACATTGCCTGTAATCAGGAGCCACCCAGCGTTCGACTCGAGTCATTTCGAGAAACCATGGAAAATCGAAAACAGGATGACGGTACCAGAATTCGAACCCAGGCCACTGCGTCACCTTGCTCGATGCTGGTATGGCTGCTGCACAATGACGTGTCTAAAATGACTCGTTTAATTATATAATTAATTTGTATCATATGATATTGATTAATTGTTTGTGGCTGTTAGTAATAACACTGGCGCTGAGTTATAAAATAATCGATAGTACATTGTAAAATACATAGCTCTGAAGATATTTTTTTTAATATTGTAAATAAATTTAGTTGTTAAGTTTAGCAATTTTTAATTTCGTTGAGAACTTCATCCCTTTACCAACTTAGCGTGATTGGACAGTTGTATCAATACATTATTTTGATCCTTTAATAAATGGTGAAGGTATTGTTGCCAACTTTTTCATATTTGTCATAAGGAGCAGTTCGGACAACTCTACACGTGACATACGATTCCAATAAAGCGATCAAGGAAAATTATCATTAAAAAACTATATGATGTGGAAGAAAAATCGATACTATACAACGTCAATATTTTCTCTGAACATATACAACAGCACCATATTGGCTGCATCTAGCATATTCGTATTTAGTCGGTTTTGTGGTTTCAAATAAGAACCTAGTAGTTTTTCATCATTTTGTATTTTTACAAAGTATTCTGTCGTGTTAGAGCAGCAGCAGCAGCATTAAAGTACCTGCAATCGCGGAAGTGGTAAATTTCTGACACTGTGTTTACTATAGGCTGTTCACGATAAAGTGAGGACTTTTTAAGACCTCCCAACATGCATTAACCGCTAATAAATGTATATTATTGCAGCCTCAGGCATTAGATTTTGGGTGTGGTGAAATTTATACACTGTGTTTATTGGTTGCATTGCAATATTTATATTAAAAAGCAGCAGGAAGATGGAAATCGGATGAAAGGAAGAATTTGTAAGGGTCTTGAAAAAGTGCTCACTTTTCCGTGTACAGCCTATAATAGTTTATTTTGCGAAAAATGCTGAGATACAGGATATATGACGTCTAGTGCTATGCCAGCGTGGGATAATAATTTCAGCCTCAGGATTCGGGAAATGCCTTACAGTACGGGGCAGTTGGCAACCCTACATAAAGGACTCTTTCCTTCGCTGTCCACTTTACTCGCAAGGGCATAGCGATAACGTCCTCTTTTTGTGACATGGGACGACTGTCGGATGAGAACCTCACTTTCACTTTTCACCTGTGCGCATGGCCACGGGTGGAATCCGTACAGCCAGAACAACGAGAAATTCCAGGACGAGTGGAATGATTTTGATGCAAGGCCGTTTCACGTTTGAAAACTTGAGCGCGTGACTTATGATAGCCTTCATCGCGTTATTTCTTACGGGCCGTTTCACAGTGGAGCTGGCAAAAATTGATTCTTGATTTAATTTTTTAAACTTTGAATATGTATTTATTAACGGGAAAGTTTACAAAGTAAAACAAGTAATTACAAGCACAAAAGGTGAACTTAGTATTAACAACATGCGTGCCCTTTTATGTGGCTCTTCTGCCATTAAGAATGGGCTGGATTCCCTTGGGAACCCCGCGTCCAAGGTCACGAGGCGAGGGAGCAATACGGGCGACAGTTACACGCACGCCTAGTGTCTCATCGTTCCTAAGCGCAAGGCGTGCAATGTTTCCGTCGTGACGCTGTACTGTGCAAACCAGATCTGTAACATAGGGGTTTTATTACACGCGTCGAAAGACCACAGATTAAACTACGCCCGTATCTTTGTACTTTTCTATTGCCGCTTAAGGATACTACATACGCAAGCTTTAAAAATGCGATATCTGACCATTTTCACGAACTTTTTTTCTCAAAGAATACACATATGGCAAAAGTAAAAATACAGGACATAGATAATTGTTTTTTTAAATATTTTCTGACAAAAAGTCGTATTTGCAGAACATTTATTTACCGAGATACGCGCTTTCGCGCAAACAACTATTTCACAAAAATGCGGAAGTTCATCCCATTCTTAAGATACACAACAGGCGGATCGTGAACAACTGTAACAAACAAGACATTTCTAAAACATGGGGAGCCTAGCCGAAACCCCAATAGGTACAATAAACAAGTAATAAAAACAATATATAACTGACAGTAAAGCATAACTCGACACATACACAGGATAGACATACACAAGTATTTGAAAAATATATGCAACTTTAAAATTAGTTAATATATTAATATAGGACAAAATAAACATGTACGCGCAGTCGAAAGTAATGTTTACAATCAGAGTGGATATACAGAATGCCCGCCTATAGGAAAAACAGGGAAAAGGCAGGGAATTTCATGTGGGAGGGAAATTCAGGGAAATGTCAAGGACTTTTAATCTGTGTCAGGGAAAGTAAACAATTGCTACCCTGCAAAAGTGGTTAGTTATATGAATACAGGATAATGTAATTACAATTTTATGCAAATTAAAATTTCGATTTTTAAATTTGTGAGGTGGAAATAATACAGCTTTGCCAAGTGACAGGGTATATACGTACAAAATGGAGTATAGACTGTTCACGATAAAGTGAGCACTTTTTAAGGCCCTTATAAATTTTTCCTGTCATTCAATTTACATCTTCCTGCTCATTTCTATTATAAACATTGCAATGTGACCAATAAACACAGTGTATACATTTCACCACCATCAAAATTTAATGCCAGAGGCTGCAATAAGATATATTTATTAGCGGTCAATGCCTGTTGCAAGGGCCTTAAAAAGTGCTCACTTTATCGTGAACAGCCTATATTTGTGTGTCTGTAATGGACACTCGTTCGAAGCCAGTAGCATGCATCACAAAAAATATCGATGGCTTGCTTGGTATGTTGCAGTGTAATGTAATTCGACTTCACTGACACCATATTTGTTCTGCCATTGATGAAAAAAAATATATAGTATGGGAAGGTTTCGGCAAACAGGGAAAAGTCTGATAATTCCAAAATGTAATTTCAGTGCACAACCTGATATTGTATCCATGTAAAAGAAGGTTATTATGCACCATAATACCATAGGTGTGAGTGTTGTGCTGGCACAGGGCTGTAAGTCGCATTTATAACAAAATGTAATAAACAAGTGCTCATTGGCGAAGAATAAGTCAAGTGCTTTTAACTGAACGATTTCGAAAAATCGAAACTGTGGAGAACCAATCGGATTCAAGGAGGCGGAAATGTGATATATTTGTTTTAAGCGGGGCGGTGTACGGTCGTGTGTGTTGAGCGAAGCACGCTGCTTTATTTACAATAAGAAAATAAGATGAAAACTGCTGTGTCAAAAGCACAAACATATGTGAAAACATACTTTTGTTCAAGAACAAGCCAAACAGGAGGAGGGGTATTTTTGCAAACTTTTTTTTTTAATGAAACTTTTTTAAAATAACAGCGAGATTATTGTAGATACGGGACCAGTTGCTGTTGTTAAAATCGGGAATGCGGTAAGGAATCGGCAATGGCCTGTTTTATATCAAGGAACGATCCCATAATTCGCCTGGAGTGATCCCAGGAAACCGTGGAATGCTGAAGTGAGGATGGCCTCGCCGGGATTACAACCCGGATCTTCCCGAGTGCGATTGCGTGTGTAAAAACATTTGTGTGGCGTGGTATGGTGAAATTGTATGCGTTTAGTTAAATAAATAAATAAATAATATAAAAAATATATAAAAAACTTCCCAAAATTTCGGCGTATACTCGTCAAAAAGCTAAGTCGAAGTACATAAATCGTATACGTTTGGAAAGAAGAGCATCTCAGAAGCAAGCCAGCGATACCCATAAAACCACATATGATGGAATGAAGCGGTGCCGGAACGTAAAGAAAAACATCAAGGCGTCTGAGCGCGTTAACGTAGACGCATTTACGTAAAACAAATGGCAGTGTCCACAACGCAACCAAACCTAATTTTTTGTATGCATATTACCGGTACATTTTGAGATACAGCGATTTGGAAAGCTGTTTATCTCTAAAATGGCGTTTCTAATGTACGTAACGTCTGGAAAGCACGGAGAAGCCCTCGATTGAAGTGTGCGTTCTTTTCGTAGATGAGCACATTGAAGAGTGAGTGAAGAGATTTGAGTGGTTTTTAACAACGAGGTCTTGAGAACCGATGAGGGTGATGTGAGGAGAGTATGGAATTATCAACGCCGGAATGCAAGGGTGGGGGGGAAACGAGAGATCCCGAGCAAAACCGCCGACCATCGGCATCGTCCGTCCGGCACGATCTCCACATGCGGAAATCCGGGAGTGCCCCGGACGGGGATTGAACCCGGTTCGCCTTGGTGGGAGGCGAGCAGGCTAACCGCTAAGCCAGCGTGGCCTCAGCACATTGAAGGCGCGTTTAATGGTTTCGCGCGAAAACGCGCATTTCAACTACTGCAACATAGTTCAAGTGGCTGTAAGTAGCCTAGTTGTTTATAAAAAAAATTGTATTTGCGTTTAACAAACACAAATCTTGTGTGTACCTGGGAATTTTGTTGAGAGGCTTACTAGCCGAGTACTAGAAACGTTTTTAAAATAGAGTTTTGTTTACAAGCAACATGCGTAAACAAATTTTAACACTTGGTGTTATGTTTAATTATATTGTTCATTTTCTCAAATAAGTAATGGTATTTATAAATGCCACCCTAGTTTTATCAACAAATGATACGGGGCCTTGGTGGCTGAGCGGTTAGACTTTTTTTTATATTTATTTCATTAACCCTACTTAGCAGTACAGCCTTCCAGGGTGTTCAATACTATAATGACTACTACTATTTGACAAACAGTATATAAGTTATATAAATTCACATATTTTTTTTTAAAGAGGACGGCTGTTTTTCTGGGCGCCCGCCTCCCACCAAGGCGAACCGGGTTCAATCCCCGGCTGGGTCACTCCCGGATTTCCGCATGTGGAGATCGTGCCGGACGATGCCGCTGGTCGACGGTTTTTCTCGGGATCTCCCACTCCCCCCGCCCTTGCATTCCGGTATTGCTCCATTCTCGCCTCATTTAACCCTCATCGGCTCTCAAGACCTCGTTGTTAAGAGCCGCCCAAATCTCTCAACTCAACGAATTATACATAACCTACTGACATGTTTTTTGGCATGTGTAGAAAACATTGTTGGTTAGTATGTCGGTACGATGCATGCTATGCCGTAAAGAAAATTACACTTTCGACAGGAAATATTACACAATAATTATATATATATATATATATATATATATATATATATATGATACATACCTCAAAACAAGAAAGATAAGAACACAAAAAACCGAAAACAGATAAGTCCAGGATCAGCCCGCACCTACTAACGTGCCACATTGCACAATATTATGCAATTTTTAATTTTTAAAAAATATTATTTCATCCCTTAAAGTACATTTCTTTTATGCTATAATTATATAAGGAACCCGAAGTTACAAAGCGTAGACAAGAAGAAAGTGTACGATACTTATCTAGTATGTGACCTGCACTTCAATGATGGATGTAAAAATGCTGGGTCGAAGAGTCTAAAAATCTATTCCGTGCCTTCACAACTTCTTCCAGGTAAGTTGAATGTCATGATGTATTCTTCGCTCCAGTATATAAAATTCATTCTAGACCTAAGTAACATCATTTTTTGTAGTACGTCATGCAGAATAATTGCCTATAAGATGCCATGAATCGAAATTAAATGTGGTTTATCATGACGTATTATGTAAATGTAACTTAGTGCCAAGGATGTTGCTTGAAGTCTAGCTCTTGCTTAAATTGTGTCATTATGGATATTATAGGCCTATTGTCACTTGGCTCAAAAAACGATAAAGATACCGGTATTCCGGTTATACAGCAATGACAGATGGATATAAGCAAGGATAGGTATATTAAGAATGAAGGCAGTGTGGGTTTGATATTGTATGCTACTCTTTAGCAATGTAATGGTAATGGTTCTTGACCTTAAGTTATATAATCTGTAATCACAGTACATATTGCAGTTAGTGGTTGAAGTCAAGCAGACAGTGGCTGTGGTCGAATTCAGCGCAATGTGCCCTTGACCACTTACCCTTGAGCCCTTCCCGTGTGATGGCCCCTTGTGCCCTTCACGACGAAGGGTGCACCCTTCGTTTATAAATTGCTTACGTACAGTCGATCGCCACTCATCGCGATGGTCCATAGACATGTGTTTATTTTGTTTGAACCGGCGCGTGTTTATTTTGTTTCGTCCCGCGCAAAGTTAGAAATGGATAGAGAAGACGTGATTGCTTTAAATAATATTCTGCTAGCACGAAGAATGGTAAAGAGAAGATTAATTAATTTGTTACAGTTATTGGCACAAACCTGTACACACAGAAGATCTAATGGATGAAATAATTAAACTAAAAACTAAACTAAAAACTAAACTAAAATCTCTTCTGTAGTACCTACAATAATTTCTTCGGTGCCGGTTATGCCATCTTAACCGTACAAAATCAAAAGAATAACACACGGACAGAAACAATAGTGTTCGAGAAGGGTAAGTGGCTCGAGCCCTTGACTGAAGGGAGCATTCAAGGGTACAATATCCATAATGACACAATTGAAGTAAGAGCTAGACTGCAATCAACATCCTTGGCAACATTTAATTTCGATTCATGACATCTTATAGGCAATTATTCTGCATGACGGACTACAAATAAAGATGTTACTTAGGTCTACAATGAATATTTTATACTGGAACGAAGAATACATCATGACATTCAACTTACCTGGAAGAAGTTGTGAAGCCACGGAATAGATTTTTAGACTCTTCGACCCAGCATTTTTACATTCATCATTGAAGTGCAGGTCACATACTATATAAGTATCGTACACTTTCTTCTTGTCTACGCTTTGTAACTTCGGATTCCTTATCCTATGTAACCACGCACGAAAAACTTCGTCTCTAAGTGGAAACCGATGTCTTACAGAAAGTTTGTCTGCACATCCTGGGACACAACAAGGCCTCTTCTTCACCATTATGCACCCATTACCGAAATGAAATATCGAATACTGTATCATTGTACAGTCAATATGAATAAAACAAACCTCCTTCCCCTAATTTCATATTTATATTATGAAATAAAAATAAATAATTGCTGTAATAGTGCTGCAATAAACTAGTAGTAGGGTTTAATATTTAAAATGTGTTAATTCATGAAATAAACGTTTTGTCTATTCAATAATAATTATTGAATAGACAAAACATATATTTCCACGTCGTGAACAGCAAAAAAATTACACATTTATAATAGTGATATTTGAAATTCCCGTCTCGTGTGAGTTCAAATCTAGCGCCACATATTTTAGTTCGGGTTCACAACCGCTAGGGGCGCTGAAAATAATGTTTTGTTTACCAACATGGAAGATGCCCTTCTATATACTCCCTCTGTATTCTATGGCCGGGCTCGGCGACCGAAGAGGACGTGAGCCCACCCCAGTCTGCAAAGACTTGAGTCTGCCAAGACTCCCGGCCTACCCTGAGTCCGTAAGAACTTCTGTTCACCTCCTCACTTCCGCTTACCCAGTTTGTGAAGACTTTCCCGTCTGCCTCTCTCTCTCTCTCTCTCTCTCTCTCTCTCTCTCTCAAGACCTACACGTCACCGAAGACCTGCAAGTAAGACGTCAACTCCAGCTACAGATATGCCTCACCTTAAACCCGGTAATCATCCACAGTCAACTTCCTTTGACTCCGCGGTAACGAGCCGTCACGTTTCGTGTTGCTTACCTGATTGACTTCCCCTTAATTTGTTAGCCGCTGTAAAGTTGCGTTGCTACAGATATTTATATTTTTGTCAGCCGCTGTAAAGTTGCGTAGCTATAGCTTCCTCAGGATTGCCTCCGCATGACCCGGCCTTCACGTTCTTACGTATTATTTTTCCCCAGTATTTTGCTAAGGCGATTATATTTTTATTGTACTTGTAATTTCTTTCGATTGGTTCTCTCCAGGGACGAATCCCTCAATAAACCACGTCATATTTATTACTTTGTGTTCCGTTCTTCGTAGCTAGCCAACTCCTTAAACTATCCTTGTGTAATTACAACACTCAGATGTATAATCGAAAGGGTGGTTTACCAAGTAAACAACGACGTAGGGAACGTCGTGCTTTAGCGCATGCAACCGTTCGCTCTACCACCGAGGACGCACCTCTGTTTGTGAGCCAAGAGTTAGTTCCACAGCCTATCTCTCCATATATTCCTTTAGAGGTCGCCTCCCCCTTGGATCACCTGCATGGTGGCCAGTGGCCAGGTTACCCCACGACCGACTACGAGGACCAAGTTAAAATACTCGCTCAGGAGGACGAGGCTAGCCACTGCTACAACCCCACTAGGCAAATCACCAAGACTACCAGTAACATTAAACTGCAGTCCGGTAGACGAATTAGAGTGACTCATCCAGAGGGTACCGTTCTACCCACATTTTGCTCAATTAAGTTTTCAACGGGAAAAGTAGTTCGGGTTCGACTCCCGGTCCAACCAGACAACCGACCCCGTGCAATATCCCCAGCACGCACCCCCATCACCATCTCGGATTAACTTTCACTACATTTCACCCGTTTGGGATCGCTGGCAACGCGCATATTGGCGACCCTGTCAGTGAGGAGGATCGAGCTGCCTGGACGAGCAGCCACGTGTATCCGCCTCATCCTGGAGTTTGACTCCCCTACAACCAGTAGCAAACCTACCCCCAAGCCGCCTACTACTACGTCTCACCCCCTTACGCCGCATTGGCCTAATAGAGTAAGTAGTATTCACCGTGGTAGGCCAAGCTAGGTTGATAGATAGTCAACGTCACAGCACTATCTTCGAATGTAGTCACACCCAGTAGCTACCCCATAGCAGCACGCGTCAATATATATAAATAATACTTCACTACTATTAATATATATATATATAATAGTAGTGAAGTTTAGACAACATTCTCACTGGAAATTGTTCGTTACATCATGCGAATACAAATTTGCATGTCTTTACGCAATATTAATTGATATTTGGTTTATGTTGTGCTGCTAATTAAAAAAGTATATTTTTGGTAATAAGATTGGATATCTAACTCTTTCCGTCGCCTTTATTTTTAGACTTGCAACTAATTAATTTTCTGTTTGCAAATATACCAATTATACAATCACAGAGTTAACCAGTATAGTTATATAAGTTGTTGTATATATTATATAATAAAATTCCACAGTAATTTTCGGGGGAAAAAGGGGGGAGAGGAACCTGCCATCTTATACTTCAAATAGTAGGGAAAGGAGAGAGAAAGTCTTTGTCGAAGAAACATTAAATTCTGACGTTAATTTTAGAAGTCATAGCTCATGTGTGTTATTTTTCTTCAGAGCAGAGCAGTACTGAAAACAAAAAATTCGTATCGGAGTTTATGCCAGTTCGAAAATGCAGCTGGCTTGAGGTATGCATGTCAAATCCAACAGGCAAATAGTTTTTTTATTTTTTATATTATTTTATTTTTTAATTCTTTTAATAAACGTGTGAGGGTCTGCTAATTGCCGCGTTATAACTTTTCACTGCAATATAGCGATAACCAGCTCGTAAATATCGATATTTCATTAAGTTCTTCCTGAATGTTGTGTGTTTACAGTTGCTTCCAACAAGTTTCAAGAAAATCTTTCATTATGAAATGCCAAGCCACGCTTTCTTAAAATACCGCCGTTTTCTCTTCATTTCCCCTTAAAACTGTTCATTTAACAATGAACATGTTCACTAGTGTGCAATAATTACGGCGTAAGTTCCAAAGATGATTTTCGATACTTTCAGAATGTTTTATAATTTTGTTTTATTAAATTAAATTAAGTACATTGATAAAAGTTTTATAAATTGGCGGGAAATATAGGAATTTCTAATTTATATGTATTGGCATAAAAATGAAAAAATTTTGTCGGCTATAATTTTATTTTAAGTTTAACGATAAAATTGAAATCCAAAATATCGCTGGCGAACAAAATTGCACATTTAGAAGAAATTTCTTCGTGGCGTTCCTAAATCTAAAAAAAAAAAATACTTTAGCTGATATCAAACATTGTGCTTGTATAACTTTTTGAACTTTGTTTGGCACAAATTTAAAGGTTAAAATGCTGCTAATTTAACTAAAAAAAAAATGTATGCGATAGTAATTTTAAACTGATTTTGCATTTTTATCAAATAGTTATTGATATAGTATTGCAAAACTGCAAAATACATTTAAAATGCAGAAAAAAACTGAGGTACTTGAACAGCATTAAGGACTCCGCCCGCCATCTGCTTCGTCTGTGTTGCGGTGCGTTTGAAACCTTGGTTTTGTGACGAAACTATAAAACGTTCGCCCAGTGTGTTTCCTACAAAATACATACCCCAAACGTGGAAGGAACGGTACTTTAAAGTTATTACGCATGCTGTAAATGATATTTATTAGGTCCTCCAATATGGTTAAAAATGGCTTTATCAGGCTGCCTTATCTTAAAACATTCTAGCCGGACACGAGCCAAACTACGATAGGAGCCTGTATAGAACTTTGCTACAGACTTCTAACAGTAAATTGATAGGGTCACCGCTGAAAGTGCCATAGGCTCGACACGCAGCACTACGAGAACACTGCACGCCAGTTCAGAGCAATGCGCGCAGCGGCGAAGGGGCACATGTAGCGCGTACCAGTGTAACACTTATGGCCATATTACACGGTACCAGATTTCGTAAAATCTTGTGCAAGGTCTGCCGTAACTGCCGTTATACCGGCCTGTACGGCACCTGTCATGGCATTTTTCACCTGGCGCTGCCAGATTTCATCACAGGTGTTGTAATTGGACCTGTCCTGTTCTCCGTGGCACGTTTCATACCGGCTCCCGTACCTGGCCAACCACATTGCAGTTTCAGAGCGTAGGGCGCTCCCCGTGGCTACTACTTGAAACGAGTTTGGCTACTACTTGAAACGAGTTGATGAAGAAACTGAAAAGGGCGCCTCCATCTTGAATTTACATTCCTGAGGTTGAAACTCTTTCAAATAGATTAAAAATACGACGAATAATATTGGTGATGACAACTTTTAATTACTGTTTTAAAACCGTTCTAAATACTTAAAAACATTACTTACTGCATGAAAAACTTAATTTAAAAAATCTACTTTATTTGCGATATATAAACTGTATCTCTTGCGTGTGAACTGGTGATATAGTGGTTAAGTTGCGGCGCTTGCGAATAGAATGTACCTTTTTGGTATGAGTTCGAAACTCCATCGGACCCAGATTTTTTGCTTTCCGATAATATTCCGGTACATATAAAAAAAACTATATTTTGCAACCGGTCAGTAATTTTCGTCAGAATTAAAAATAACACACTCGTACTCTAGTGACTGCACATTTTCAAGAAAATGAACGAAACTATAGTTGTAAGAAAATAATTTATGTAAAACGCGAACAGTAATATATCAGCATTAAGATGTGCTAGTTAGTATTTTTATAAGTCTACGCAAGTTACGAAATTGTAGTATTTCTAGGAATGGGGTTCGCCTATACTACAAACCACACATTGCGCACCCACCGAGGGTGCCAAATGCTAGTACGCGAACTGCTGTCGTGTAATATGAATCTTCCATGGCGGCTCATATAACGGCTGTTATACCGGCTCGTGCAACAGGGCTTATAGAAGTTTGTACAATAACCAAGTGCGGCAGCAGGTATCGTGTAATATCCGCTTTACAGTTCCTGCGTTTCTCGGACAAAATGAGTGAGTAAAGAGATTTGAGAGAGACGATGAGGGCGATTGAGGTGAGTATGGAGCAGCACCGGAATGCAAGGGCGGGGTAAACGGGAAATCCCCGAGAAAGCCCGCCGACCAGCGGCTTCGTCTGGCACGATTCCCACATGCGAAAATCCGGGAGAGACCCCACCGATAATCTAACCCGGTTCGCCATGTTAGGAGGCGAGTAGTCTAACCACTTCAACCGTCGCCCCCTTGAGTTTGAAAAGGAATTTACGTAAAAAAAAGCAAAACGCTAATAACCTCAAAATATAATTTGCTTCATATGGAAAATTTATTTTATTCAATTGAAACCACTATAGGAATACAATTTGAAACGAAAACCCCTTGTTTTATCCTTGTCGTTAGATTGAAGTGAATAAGGCTGCTGAGCGTTCTGGAATTGATCAGCTTACTGACGAACAAAAGAATTTTCTGTTTACAGCATGACTGTTTACGAACACCGATAAACCATGAGCGAGTAGTGAAGAATATTGCCGTGGACCACAACAATGTATACACATAGCTCGGGAAGTTTGTCACGCTGCTCCTGACTACGGTAGCACAACATTGCAAACACCACAACTACCCACTCTGCTGTGTCCAGGGAATAGCTACTAAACAATATTGGACGATTCGAGATGATATCCGGCCTTACGTTAGGAAGCATTGCGACTGCGATAACAAGCTCCGCGCGTCTTCTGTTTGTTCGGAAATTCAAGCGGCGACTGTGGCATTTTAATACAGCATTGTGTTCGGATAACTATAGTTTCAAAACAATGTTTGACACGAGACTTAATATCGCAAACAGAAGCTGGTATACTTATAACTATTTTTCTACTGACTTCGACACCTAACAATATCATATAGGCTGTTCCCGTTAAAATGAGCACGTTTGAACGCCCTGCTTATGATGTACTTGTGCGCACGTTGTGTATTCTTCCGCCTTATGTAAAATTAACATTGCCATGGGCTCAGTCACATTATTCATGCGTCGGTCAAGTGAAACTGTGAAATTGTTAAGAAAGTAAATACTTTACAAATCTTCTTATTTTTACACTTCGCTGTATTAAAACACCAGAAAGCGAAAGAAATATTTTTAACGTATCTCAGTTGGTTACCTAACACTTTTTATTCGACATTAAAATATGGAACTACTTTCCAGCCATCGTTACCAACTTTACTGCGCGAATGTTACTCAGTGCGTCCGTTAAAATAGGCTATATGCAGGAAGGCGCAGTGACTTTTTTCTAAGGTTCATTTCTAAAGTGCTCAATTTATCGTGAACAGCCTTTAATTGTGTTCGTTTCAGTAACCACATTTATGGGGCGTCAAAGTATCGACTTTTACGTCGGCCCTGAAATAATATTTACATAGAAATATTCCATAGTTTTATTTAAAAGTTAGAACAGGCTACATGCACAACAGCTTACGAGTCCCATACGGAGGTCCTTTTCACGTATGCAATGGGCTTGGCATTGCCATAAAGCATTACAATGTTGTGGATACACGCTGAATAATAGACGTTGTCTACAACCGACCCGTCGTTACGCCACGCGCTGCTACATAAAACGTTAAACGCCGCGTTTAGTTGGCAAGATTCTAAGTGTCTGCGTTGAACGTTTAACGCCTACCAATCATATTTCAAGGGGTCACAAACAAGCGAAATAAAATGCACTTTCGCCAATAGATAGACTCACCATCGTCGTACAGTAACAAATAATACGAAAGGCGTTTTAGAATAATTTAGCGTAACTACAAAGTCTGCAGAATCAGTTATGTTTTATAAAAATAATCAATAGCAAAAAACGTTAGTTGGTAAGTATGTTTATAAATTGCCAACATCATACAGCCTCTCTACAAAACCTATGTTTCTACTTGTTAACGTCAATTGTAGAGCGAGGAAGAGATGTGGACTGTTCTTAACATCGAGGTCTTGTGAGCCGATTGTGGTGAAGCGAAGTGGGTATGGAGCAGCGCCGGAATGCAAGGGCGGGGTAAACGGGAGATCCCCTAGAAAACCTGCCGGGAAAAGAACCCTGTTCGCCTCGGTGGGAGGTGAGCAGGTTAACCACCACACCGAGGCGCCCCAGCAAGGACTAGACTTGTCTGAGGCACTGAAGGCTGACCACCACACCGCGGCGCCGCGGCAAGGACTAGACTAGTCTGAGGCACTGAAGGCTGGGATGACAGCGACTTCACATGACACGTAACACGCTTTACGTCTACGTAAACCATGGTATTTTCCAAAGTACTATATGATGATGCTTCACGTAAGCTCGTCACTTTCGTGTGTGTACTGAACAAAATATAGGGGATAAGTTTTGTTGTACTCTAAAGATTGAAACTCTCTCTCTCAAGACCTTTTGTACATGAGTATTTGTGTTTTAATATAGATGTGGCTAGAACAGGTTGCGAAATTGTGACGTTCATGATTTATACAAACTTTGAAAACAACTACGACATCGTCATAACCTCAAGAACGAAATGTCTCAAGAAGAGATAGACACGTTTTTCGTGTACATAGAAAAAAATCGAATGTAACGAACTTTGGTCTGCAGAGTGCAGAGAAATTTAAAATTTGTTTAATGCAATAAGCGTACTAAAAATTACAAACTTAATTGCAAATATTCTGTAATCCATTTGTGCATTTCTACATCTCTGAGAAACGCAATTAATAAACTGCGGCAATGTAAAGTTCCCTAAATTCTTACGGATTGTAAAATAAATAATTTTAGCCTAACTTCTATTACATTTGCACCCTCATTCTTAGGAGAAAATTGCGTATGAAGCCGTGCATGGTGTAAAAACGTGAGCAGATGACTTCGCGAAAATAAAAACAAACCCATGGGAAACAAAGATAACACAACAACGTCCGTATTGCGATTTGCCATCCAGATATCACGTGGTGTAGACTGCAAAAGCTAGACATTGACAAGCTTTTCCATCACGTGAATGTTACGTGAAATGATAGCAATATGTCTCCTAGGAACACATTAGTTAAAGTGTAGCCGGCTTACGTGAACGTGTTACGCGAAGTCTACATAATCCCGACTTAAAGATGAGCTGATCTAGTCCATTCACGGCTACTTCAGCCTTTTTGAAGCCCTGCTAAAGTTCCACTTCCAGGATATTCCTCCGCCTCGTGAAAACTAAGCTCACCTAAACCTGGAGAATTACACCAGAGGGACAACGCACCACATTCGTGCGCACTAAGTGTAACAGCATTTTGTATAAGGACTATTTCTCACTAGGCGCTACCAACACACCTATTTTGTCCCTGATTTTTATTGAGATTATTTATAAATGAAGCATTGTAATTTATAGATAAAATATAAACAATATTTCAATTTAACAGAAAAATAGTATAACTTTTATGAACATAAGTATCAAACGCTTGTGATATAGGGCGTATTTAGGAAATAACTAAACACGTCATACATGGGGAGATTTTTCGCAGGTTTGATTCAAAAAGGCCGAAGAAACCGTGAATGGACTATAGCCAGATCCCCGGGGGGAAAGGTAGGCCACCGATTAGTGGCATGCGTGCTAGGTGCCGGGTCATTTCACACATTGTTGATTGTTGCAGTTTACACTACCGGTAAGCATTCTGCCACTACCCAGCTGAGATGAAGTGTCTTCAGTCACCATGCACTACAACACGATAAAGGCTGTTCATGATCAAGTCAGCACTTTTGAAATCAACCTTAGAAGATAATCACTGCTCATACCTGCATATATTTTAACGATCGCAATAAGTGACATGCGCCCAGTAAAGTTGGTAAGGATGGAGGGAAAGTAGTTCCGTATTTTAAAGTCGTATAAAAATTGTTGGGTAACCATTTGTGATAACTTAAATTATTTCTTTCGCTTTCTGTTTTTTTTTTTTAATTTGTCGAAGTGCAAAAATGAGCAGAATTGTAAAATATTTACTTTTCTAATAATTTCAAAGTTATACTTGACCGATGCATGAATAAATTGATGACGCTAATGGTAATGTTAATTTTACATAAAGCGGAAGAATATACAACGCGCATACAAGTTAATTTTTAGCAGGACTTTCAAAAGTTCTCCGTTTACCGTGAACAGTCTCTACATTACACTCTTACAATTGGTTTTGGTTTACTCATTCTGCAAAAATCTTCACAATTATAAAGAATAAGTCGTATACATTTGGATCATAAAATAGAACGTAATATACTTAATTTTAAATTTCTCCATTGCAACAGTTAGAATTCCCAATAAAAACAATTATACAGATTATAACAACTAAAATTTAAATACCTATACAATAATCATTTTTGATAATATGTACTCTTAATAAATGGTTTTTCATTATAAAATCCTGAATAATATAATGTGCATTACACAATAATAAAATTCCTACCTTATTCTTAGTTTAATACCTAATCAAAAATGACACCTCCTACTATATATAGGAAAATAAACTAATTTAATTGAATTTGCTTCTGCGCTTGATTCTATGACTTAGCGATATGATAAGTCCGTTTTGACATTATAGTCCGGTGGTTAGATTGTTGTGCCATGAATTACAGTCCGCATAAAAATTTCTACATTTTCGTGACATTTGGACCCAACTAAACAATATTAGGAGAGCTGTCGTCCTGGCACCTTAAAGCATTTGGTGTAAATCCAATTAATATGCAGATTAGCTGCACTTATTTCTAAAATTATAATTTTGCTCATATCTGCCTTGTCCGAGCACAGACATTTTGTTTATGCACCACCATGTTTTCATAGTAAAGGAGCATACTGAACAGTTTAAAAATTATTGCGTTGGATAAACTTATAGGCATGTTTATATGCAAATTGATAAAAACCAGTGAAAACATTAATGGTATTGTTACACTTTCTCTCACAAAGGCCAGTGGGCTAAGTTCGTTAAGGGATGGAGGTCTTAAATAAAAGAGTTAATTATAATTTCCTAATTTTGTTCACATTAACTACAAATAGAATTCTCTCGCCTCAACATCTCACAGTAAATTGGCAGCACTTACTGTTTACAATTAATGACTTTTAATGAATAAAATTTATAATTACCTCCAAGAAATTAATGAAATTAAATAATTAATCAGTCCCAATAGACAGTGTATCAAAACCCATTTCATTATTTTATAAACTATGTGTATACATTCGACAGTTTCAATATTTACAATAAAATCCGTATTACGTGTCCATTCAGTCCCACTTGAGTTTAGTCCATGTCCCGCCAGTCCGCAATGTTCTAGAGTTCTCCGAACGCCCTCACGCATAGTTGCCTTTACTTGTCTAGTTTCACGTCCTCTCGTTCATTCACACCACAAACATCGCATCCGCCGCCGCCTCGTAGTCTCCCATCGTCGTCCACACCGAATTTCGCTCTCGCACTCGGCTAGATGGCCTCCACCAGGCTGCTGGCTTCTGGACCGGTACGGTATTTAAAGGATCGTAGGCTATTGCCCAAAAATTTCAGTAAACCCCGAGTTGTCCCGAGTGTCCTAATTCCCGGAATATTATTTCGCCTCCTCTATGTTTGTTGGCTCCTCAGCAGGTGGAGGAGTTTGTGATTTCAGCCAGGTCTCGCCACTTGACATTCCCGGGCTACCCAGGAGGGTGCGCGACGAGGCGGTGAGCGCGCGCGTCTGTCATGGAGAGGGAAGGTTCGAGGTAGGGCACCCCGGACCATGCATAACGGGAGCTCGCAGCCAGTGCCAGCTGCAGCGCGTAACAGTACTATCTATGAAATGGAGTTTCCCCACACCCGAAGCCACCATACAACCCCATACCATCACGGACCCACCCCCATGTTTCACTATCTGCCGAAGATTGCTTTCTGCAAGCTCCGTGTTTGGCTTATGCCAGATACTGATCTTACCATCCTATGTAATTTACTTTTATAAGTAAACATTATTGTTTTCCAGTAGTCAAAAGATTTATCAGCGTGATCTGTGACAAACTGGAACCTGAGACGTTTGTTCTTCTTGCTGATGTATGGTTTATTGCGTGCTACTCGACCGTTGTAGTCCTCTCTACGATGGACTCTCCTCACTGTTTGTGGGCAGGCTTTTTTCCCCAAGGCGACTTCTGCTTTTCGTTGGCAAGTTTTGGTGCACTTAACGCAGGATTCTTCTTTATTTGACGTCGAATCCATCGGTTGTCTGATGCTGTGAATATTTTTATAGAAATACACTTCTCTTTATTGTCAATTCTACTGTACTTATGAAAGCGACGAATTATATTGTGCACAGTAGAATGATTGCGATTCACAATTTTGCCGATCTCGCGCAGAGAGTTATTCCTTTGGTAATGTAAAATGACGAGCTTTCTCACAACCACAGACGCCTGACCTCTTTCACGTTCCCTCTTGATCTACGAAATATTACTTGAATGTAATGCTTCCCTTCATACACTGATCGAAATACGCGTGTTTCAGAATGCGTGAGTCCGACATGGTACGCCTGGTAGTCCAATGGGAGACGTGTATTGGGCAATATAAAACTTTCACTGTGGCGTCAGACTGCAGTTGTTTTAGTGCTTTCATTTGATGCAGATATACTCATAGAAATTATGCATATATTTATAAGCACTAAATGCTGGATATGCAATTCATTAAAAAAGGGCGTTACCAGTAATTTTCATTTAGAGGGAATGTTCATTTCCAATCTAATGTCAGTTCATACTAAGTGAACCACATTCACCGAGAGTAATTGTATGTACGAAACAACCAAACACGTCATACATGGGCCGGGTGATTTTTCAAAGGTTAGATCCAAAAAGTGTGAAGAGACTGCGAATAGACTATATGCTCAGTTTGAGATATACTGAACGTAGTTAAATAAATAAACATAGACTAGTGTAGCTTGCACGTGCACTCTACGTCATGTCCCATCAGTGCTGCGTTGCTATAGCAACGCAGCACTGACACGAGTCCATTAAACCTGCAGTAACCGCATTGCTGACTTGACTTTTCTTACACTTCTAAAGTCTCGTATAAGGTAAAATATTTTATGTACTTATTTATTTGTCAAAATTTTTATTTTTTTATTTTTGTACATACTCTTGTTTTTATGGAAAATCTACATTTCGGTATAGGCCTACGTTGGTACTGCCCGACAATTTTGTGTGTAAGCAAAAGTTTTTATTTGATCATATTTAAAAGACATTAGAACTTTTTTTTAATATATAAATGTACGATCCTGGAAGTGGTCTGTGCGATCTTTCCGAGAAAACTGTACGATCGTGGCATTGCGAAAGGTTGGCAACGCTGCGTGAGCGGTGTGGCCCTAACCTGAGACCGTGTCTCAATTGGCACAGAGAGTACTCTCTCGTGCTCTCGCTCTCGCGACGACGTCAGAGAGAACGCTCTCTGGTCGTCTCAATTCGTCGGAAAGAGCGCGAAAGAGCGAGAGCACAGAGAGAGAGAGAGATCACGAAGTTGTATGCTTGCTGGCGCGCTCTCGCAGGCGCCATATCTGTTTACAATATTTACTTGTTTGATTAACGTTTTAGCAGCTTTCTGGGCCAAAAACCATCCTTGCATTTTAACAAATTGTAAGTAAATAATTCCAACTGTTTTAAACAGCGAAGTGATATACGCAACATGTATTTATAAAAATATAAAGTTGGATTTCTGATTACGTGTCGTTTTTTTTTTGTCATTTTGCTGTAACATGACGGTAAAATATAAAACAAAAATAATAGTATTTTGCGCTTTAATGAATATTCGGGTAGTGCTATAATTATTTGTGATTCATTTTGAACACGCATGAATTACTTTCAATAGCTATGACCGCAATTTTAGCTTAAAATGATTTACCTCCTTTTGGCACCAGTTCTTTGCCTGACGTCGGAGAGAAACGAGAGCGTGGTTGACTCAATTCCCAGAGCAAAAGCACGAGAGGGCGCAAAGCAATGCTCTCGTCAGGTTGTGCGAAAGAGTGCTCTCTGGAGAGAGTATTGTTTAAATTGAGACACGGCGTGAGAAGTGACATATCTTGCTACATACGCTCCTTGGCGAACGTCGACAGGCAGAGGCGTGACGTCTGGCTGGCACAGCTCACAGCTGGTTGTAGCAGGGAGGGGAGATTAGACGTGAGTCACTCCAGGCTACAGTTTCTCCCAGTCCCAGCCCAGGAGAAGGAAAAAACGTGTACCGCGATGCTCCTCAAGTGACAGCTGTACTTATCACAGCCACGAAAACAAGGCCTTGCTCAGCTGTTGTAACCACTATGGAACTAATACACTGGGGCATTTTTACCAAATTTGCGTCGCTACCAAATATTACCAAAGTCTCGGCTACACGTCTTTCGCAGAAATTTTGGATTCATAGTAATTACTCACAATGTAAGATTGTAGAAAATTTCCTTTTTATAGGTTGTTTAATATTTTTGTGCGTAATTTTAACTGTGTGTTATCTGCTTGTTGTGAAAGTCGAAAACTGATGTATATTTTATCAGTAAGTTCTCGCCTTTTTACATCAAGCAAATAACATAAATTACAATTACGCACAAAAATATTTAACAACTCATAAAACTTAAAATTTCTATAATCGTAGATTACTAGTAATTATTATGAATCGGAAATTATGACGCGAAAACTAAGAATTTCTGCAAAAGTGGTGAGACCGAGTCTTAACTTAAGTTTGCTGCGTGTATGACAAGTTATTATGCAGTTTTGTAAATTTCTGTCGTGTTTTTTATACTTTAAGGAAGTTATTGCTTAATATTTTTTAATATGGCGAATAATGTGAACTTTAAAAGAAAATTAATTTGGAGGGACGGTTTTATTTGATATTTATAAAAAAAATTAAGTCGGTGTTCTTTCAAACAAATGAAAATCCATAATTTTAATAACAAAAGTACAGTTGTAGTAATTTTATATTTATTATTAAGTATGTGTGTAAATGGTCCAGAGTTCTCATTCCACTAAGAATGTGTATTCGTATACTAAGAAAACTACTTGGAATATTTAAGTACCGAGCTAAAAATATCTTTAACAATTCTGTCTTGGACTTTTTTTTGAACCTTGAGAGTGATGAGTATGCATCACAAAAAATGTGCTGTCAGAGTAACGGTTAATCCGCTCATTTATAAAACCATCCAGTTTACAAACAAAACTGGATGGTTTTGTAAATGAGATTCGAGACCATTAACCGCCAAAATGAATGTGACTGTTGTATGGAAAAATTTGTAGCCCATTATTTATACTATAACCTTTGAATATAGACCTAAGAGTACTATTATAAGTTCGAACAGCCTAATGTGACAATAGGCAGAGATATTTAATTCATGCCAACAAGTCTCTATTAATATAATATCTCATTTAGCATGATGTGGCGAATATGAAAAATGGCGAACACAAAATATTTTCGTAGGATGTAATTTATTCTTCAAAAATTATTAATGACAATTTGCGATTTCTTATTTGGTAAAACCATGACCTATCACAAACAGGCTGAATATGCTACAAATTCAAAAGAATACATAATTTTACATATTTGTCAAAATTAAATGCTTCTCAAATTGAAACTATAGCACGTGTAGGAGAGGTTCGAGGACCATTTACGTACAATACAAACTTCAAGGGAAAATTCTTCATACAATACCCTGAAAATATTTTATAGTCGGTTACAGCTGTCTCAGCATATTTGGTAGCAAGTTGGGTAATATGATAGAAATGTATTTGTGTGTTTTCCATCGCCAAGTGTGTCATGTCGTGGTGTAATATTTTAATTAACTGTATGAGATGAGCTAATGTCACTTTAGACCTAATGATGACATTTTCTGCAGCATCCTTGACTTTGCTTCAAAACAGTTTTGGGCGAAAAAATTAAACTTTTCCTTTTTAGCCACCTGGTACTTGCTTTGGTGAGATTTTTTTGGCGAAAAATCTGTAATTACATATAGTGCGTAGTAGGAGCAAGTTTTAAGTACAGTTGACATTTATTGACTGTCTGTGGAGTCTTGAATTTTACACACAATCATCATCCAGCCTAGATGAGAAAGAAATACATGTTGGGCAACTGTTCCTATTAGGCCAAAATATGGAATGCCTGTCATGAGCAAGGTATTAAGGCCCGTACACAATTGAAAACTTTAACATTTAACTTTACGTTTGCTTTCCGACATGTTGTTTCTTATGGAGCTTGACACAATGGAACTGTCAAAGGTAAAGTCAAGCACTCTTGACTTAACGATTTCGAAAAGTTGACATTTAAAGTCAAAGTCAAGCAGCCAGTTTGCCGAGAATCTAACAGAGGTTATGTGGAAAGTGCGTTATTTTATTATAGGGTGATTTTAATCTTGGTATATTAAACAAAGCTGGTCTTAAATTTAATAAGTGGCAAATAAATATAATGTGAATAAGAAATATATGAATTGAAATATTTTAATAAAATAAACAAATGGGTTTTTGTTTTGAAACAAACTTTTAACACAAATTTTAAGCCTATTTTTAAAAAAGGTATGTAAAATGCTTTCCTGGATAATATATCATAATTGTTTACGTAACAAGATATACATTTTTACGATGCTCGAGGAACCGATGTTCAATTTTCAACACTCTAACTTTACAATTGTATTGTGTATTGGTGTTTTCGTCAGAGGAAAGGAAACGTAAAGTCAAATGTTAAAGTTTTCTATTGTGTAAGAAGCTTTAAGATGCGCACAATCAACACGGTACACATCCACCTGACATGCCAGCTCACCAGACAACAGACTAACAATCTGGTTACTATATGGAGATTTTTGCGATGCATTTGTCTGTCGTAGAAAAACAAGACTGAGCACGAAGCTAGTTGTTTTCCGGTTTTTGACGCGAATACGTCTTTAAATTTGCGACCATAATGGGAGGCAATCCAGAAAATCCGATGATAACAAAATCGAGGGATACAGTTTGGCATTGCAGCTACGATCTATCGTCTACATTCGAAAATTCAATTACACCGCTCGATTGCCAAAGGATCAAAGAATATTTTACGCTGAGTGAGGACTGATGAGAAGCATCGCGTGCGACGGGATGGGGGGGGGGGGGGGTGATTTTGAGTTCATTTTGCCGCGTCTCATAACTTCCGCGCAGTATAACTTTTGACTAGGAGAAGCTACGACGCTCGTTTAGGTTTTAGTCGACAGCTCTCGTCAAGATCAATTGATTGCGTGTATAAAAACATTTGTGTGTTGTGGTTATGGTGAAATTGTATGAGTTTAATGTAAAAAAAATCAAGAAAACTTAACACAATGTCGGCCTAAACTCGTCAAAAAGCCAAGTCAAATACAGAAATCGTATACAGTTGGAAAGAGCATCTCAAGAGCAATTCAATGATACCCATAAAACCCCATATGATCGAGTGAAGCGGTGCCGGGAACGTAAAGAAAACATCAAGGTGTCCGAGCGCGTCAACGTAGACGTATTCACGCAAAACAAACGGCAGTGTCCCCCAACACAGCCAAACTCAATGTTTTGAGTCTATTCCCTCTTGGAATTTTCCAGTGTTGTGTACATATTTATTTTCTCGTCCATAGGTTACATGTCTTTGTTTCGTGCTCAGTCTTGTTTTTCCATGAGAGACACGTACATCGTAATGGCGAATGTCCAAAATCTCCATATAGTCATTCATCCCCATTGCACTAGTTATTTCATGGATCCTCACACTAATATGGTGCACGCACCACAACCACTCTGGGTCCGGCCAAGGCGCTGTCCTTGACCACATTGTCTGTCCGGAGGAAGTGCAGCCACCACACACTGCATTCACCCATTGTTAGGCACTGCTCTTCCCCTGAAACCTGAAGATTTTCAGTTGCTGCCAGTACATATCCAACATCCAAGTATACGCTGTTCACGTTAAAGTGAGCGATTTTGAGTCCCATATACTTTTTTCTAATCAGCCATTTTTTATACTTCCACCAATTTTATAAATAAATATTCCCATGTAAGTAATAAACACAGTGTGTATATTTCACCGGATTCGAAAGTCAACGTCTAAGGCTAGAAGAAAAATGTTAATTAACTATTATTCCAATGTAGAGGACTTTCAAAAATGTTCACTTTACCATGAAGTCTACAATCAGTTCCCAGAGAGAACCCGTTGAGGGCCAACCAATCTTCTTGTGCTCATACTTAGATTTGTGCATTTGATATTGGTGTTTCTGACATGACCACTTTTGAATTTGTTCGCATTGAGCTTCAGGTTTTTGGGCCCCATTTACCTTAGTGCTGAGTCGTCAAATGCAACGTCTACGTGTCGAACCTAGGTACCACTTTTCAACCCAAACCAACCACGCAGATAACTTACTTCCTTCCTTGGCAGCAACAATACTTGGTGGGTGGCGCGGGATATTCGTTCCATATAATATTTTAAGTCAACGAAATTAAGAGAAAATATCTTTATTGAAGCTATTGATTTACACAGCCCATTTTAATATAATTATCTATAATTTACACACTGGTGTGCATTTTTTTCAGTTACTCATCGCATATTTTCATTGAAGTTCTAGGGAAATGGGGAAGTTCAGCATTTCGTAAAGAATTACTGCATATTTTTTTCAGTACTTAAGAAGTAAGTATGTCTCATGATGTAAGCTAATGCTTTCTGTGGGCAGGCACATGAAGGCCATTTCATGCGATCAATTTTTTCTTCAAATTTCCTTCATTTTTTATCGAATTCAGTTCATTGAATGCTATATGGCATTATAGAAACATCATATTCGCGGCCATTTTGTCTTTCAATTTCTCGAGTGTACCGTTTTTCTTCAAGATTTTCGTTCAGAACATGTTCTGTATTTTCTTGAAATCTAAAATTTCAATCGCTTATCACAGATTTTCTGTCAGTATTAATGGAAGTAATCTCGTAATAATAGAGTCGCGTGGACACATTTAAAGTTGATACAAAATTACGCATTTAAAAAAAAAGAAATTGTTCAATAAAATGAACAAAATTTGTTGTAGTTTAACCAATTATTTTCGTGTCATGCATTAGTTATAGATACTTCTAAAAATATACTTTTGCCATTTTTCTAACTTGTTTAATTAAAAACTTTGTTATAAATTTTCATGCGGAGACTTGAAAACTTATTGAATGCAGCTCATTGAAAGACATTTAAATTTATTTTTTTAGTTCAGTAAATTGTATTCAAATGATTGAATTCAATAAATATTTGATAATGTGTGATGGCCTTAAGGTGACTATATGTCCTGCGTTTTGCAGAACAGACATTTTTTAAAAAGCATTGTCCTGCAGGAGGTGAGAGGTCGAATAGTCATGAAATGTCCTTTAGTCAAGTGTCCTTTAAAAAGTCCTGCATTTTACACACAGAAAAACACCGGAATTTTATATTTTTTGCACGCGCATTGAGTTTTATGAATTAATTTGGCAAAATAACGCATTGCTGTGTGTCATTCATTCTGATGAAAAATATAGATCAATGAAATATATATGTAAACCTTGTGTGCTAATATTTGTTTTCCAATTAAATTGTAATAACGATTTTGATTTACATCCAGATATTTTCTCGGTATACTCTTGCAGAGTCTCAATTGTATTAGCTTGTATTCTCGGTACTGCCAAGTCTAGAAGTTAAACATATACATTACTAACCATATTGTTACGCGCTGTTGCCCGGCGCTGTGGCGGTGGACCCACCTCATCCCTCCCCTCACCCGGTGTGCCTCCCGACCCCCCTTTCTGGGATACCCGTGAATAATGGACAGGCAGTCGGACTGTCGCGCTGATCGGCGCCTTGCATGCGTCCGGGCCCCTCTACCCTGCAGGAGGTTTCGTTGGGTCTGGCGATGATGCAATAATGTTCTGGTGAGACTGGCTGGCGCCTCGTCCCTCCGCGATGCATCACGCGAGTTGCGGAAGATTCTAGGTGGCGGCCTAAGGCACTATATATACTACCGCAACCCATCGGCGGGCGGTCTTTGATGGAGGCCGTCTGGCCGTGTGTGCGCGAACGAAGATAAGTGTGGAAGACGACAGGAGATTATGGGACGACGGCGAGCGAGGTGTTCGTGGCGTGAATGAACGAGAGGGTGTGAAACTGACTAGTGAAGCCTACTGTGCGTTAGGGCGCTTGGAGGACTCTAGAGCATTGCGACTGGCAGGACATGGACTGAACTGAAGTGGGAGTGAATGGAAGTGTAAAACTGATTTTATTGTAAATATTCGAACTGTCAATTTGGACACGTATTTTACAGAATATCTGGATAGGTTCGTACACTGTCTATTGGGACTGATCTTTAATTATTTAATTTCATTGATTTCTTTGTAGTAATTATAAATTTTATTAATTGGTGCAAATTGTGAACAGTTAGTGATATCCATTTATTGTGATGTTTTGAGTTCAGAGAATTTTGCTGTAGTATTTGTAAATAAAATCAAGAAATCGTAATTAATTGTTTTATTTGATTAAGACCTCCATCATTTAACGAACTTGGTATAGCCACTTAATTTGTAGAGAGAGAAATTGTAACAATATTAGTTTTTTATAAATCAAATGTGGCTCGTATACTCCTGTGACTGTCACAAGCTGTCACTTGTTCACTTGCCAAGAGTGTAGGGTGGACCTCTAGCCCTCAACACAAGTTATCGGTTTATGTACTCTTTAAATTAAGGCGCACAGAAAAAAGCCTAATGTCGCTGCATCAAAAAATTGCTTTTGAGGCATTTCTTTAATCGTTTATGTTGCAGTGACATTAATAATGTTGTGATAGATTTACTTAACGTTAACCTTTAACTAAGTTTTATATTCCTGTAATGCAAACATACTGTTGAAGTGTTAATGTTAACGAAGCCTCTAAGTAATGTTGCCATAGCCAAAAGTTGTATTATGCTAAAGTTAACAGGAAGAACAAAATATATTGTGTTTCTGCAACGTTAAAAAATATCCAACCAACACAATGTTACACTGACTTGTCGGTGTTAAATGGGGGTAAGTAGTGAACAGTGATAACATCGTGAAATGAAACCACTTAATTTAAGTTTTAAAGCACAATATAAAATATAAATTTGACCAAGGTCAGGCCTTAACCACTGCAAAGCAGTTTACATGTGTCGAATATTCGCATATTTTTAGAGCATAAATTATTGAACTGCAGTTGGTTGTTGAAATTACACTATCGACCAAAAAGTAATTGGGCACCCGTGAAGATGGGTAATTCAGTACGTCAGTTGACTTGTGTGGCCGTTATAAGCTGCAGCCTGGTGTAGAACCAGTTGACAAGGAGATGGTACGAGGTACTGAACTATCGGACTTTGATAAGGGCTTGATTGTGGGCTGCCATCTCAGTGGGCTGTCTAGCCGGGCGATTGCATGGAAGATAAACAGGCCAAAATCAACGGTCGCATTCGTTCTGCGTAAGTGGAAGGTCGATGGGCACTATGCCAATGCTGCACGTTCTGGGCGACCTCCAATCTCGACCAACAGAAATCGCAGAACCTGAAACGTGAAATTGTCAAAATAGGGCACAACCCATGGCTACCATCCGACAGGAGTTTCATGCAGCAACAGGAGTATCGGTTTCCATTGGACCATTGCGTACAGAGGCCTACCGACTTGGATATTTCGGAAGAGCAGCTGCACATGGCTCCATATCACGACAAGCAATAAAGCTCGGCGACTCAGGTGGTGTTTGGACCATCGCAACTGGACACTGAAGCAGTGGAAATCGGTTCTTTGGCGTGATGACTCGAGGTTTGCATTGTTCTGGTCCGATGGATGTGTATGGGTGTGGCGTCTACTCAGGGTACGGCTTCTGCCGGAGTGTATAGTGCCAACTAGGAAATCCGGTGGTGGTGAAGTGATGATGTGAGGCTGTTTCACGGTCTTCGGCGTAGGACTGCTGGTGTTTGTCCGTTGTAGCATGAACACAGAGGCCTATTGTAACATTCTGGGTAAAGAAATACTCCCAACATTGTGGTGTTTTTATGGAATGGACCCGTGTTCTTTCCAGGATGACAATGCCAGGTGCCATGTTTCAAGGGCTACTATGCATTGGTACACCGACAACAATGTTCGCCGATTGGACTGGCCCACCCAGAGCCCCGACCTCAACCCTATAGAACATCTTTGGGACGAATTGGGTCCCTAGGTGAGGGCTCGTCAGACGCGGCTAAAATCCATTGCTCAACTCATGAAATGGTTGCAAGCGGAATGGCGACCAATCCCCGTGGATGTCCTGCAAACACTCGTAGAGAGCATGACAGACAGGGTGACTGCTATTATAGTCACAAGAGATGGCCCTACGAGATTCTAACGGGGGGACAACCACTGAGCAAACATTGTGGAGATGTGCCGAATTACTTTTTGGTCGATAGTGTATATTCAATACCTATAATATGAAACAAAAAAACATGTTATGATAGAGCAAATGTAGGGCGCTGGGTTCCGTGAAGTGTTGTGCATAAAGTTTTCCTTGCCTGCCATAATCTTTTTTAGTTAGTAATATTTCTTTATGTGACAAAATAATTGTACTTCTTTGTTTTAGTCTGCAAAATTTATTTAAAGCAAAAAAAAAACCAATACAAGGGAAATTTTAACACAAGTGTTAACATCAACACAACACACAGTTTGTTTTTACACAATACAAAATTTATTTTCCGCAACATAAACACTACATTAATGTTGCCAGTACAGTAAGGAGGTAATGTTGTCACAAAAGAACTTAATTTTACCTAGCATAACAGTATATAACATTAACAGCAACATTAGTTACTGATGGTTCACAGATAACAAAAAATGCATGTTGTAGCAGGGCCTAACATTAATACATTTGCTACAGTATTAAAATTTTATTTGTGTTGGGTAGAGAAAAACTTGTAAGATAATTGAGTGGCTGTTTGATGGTGTCTGAAGCAAACACAAGCAATTGCAGTGTCAGGAAGACAGCAAGGAAAAGCAGAGAAATTTTCTTAAGATTTGGTTAATTCTCTAGTATTCTTTATGTTCATTACATTCATGGCTGCACGGGAGAGGGTTATTTGATCCACAGCTCGAAATGTTTCTCTCTTTACTGGGTGTCATTAAGTAAGAGATCAATTTCGAATGTGCCAACAAAAAAAAACGTACTGTTTTGAATTGAATCCCAAAATATTAAAACGAACTCTCCAAACTCGCCACCGAGTTTTCCCATCTCAGATACACTTTCACACTAATAACATATTATCACAAAGTGTCGTATCACCCAAGTTTTACTTAGTGCTCTGAACAATATTACATTTTGACTCATAGTTCAGATGACCATATTATCCCACACTCTCATTCTTGATGATTTCTAAAAAAAAAATAATACGATGCCAACATCGTCTGCACTGTGGTAGAAGTGATAATAGGGTGGTCAGGACACAGAATCCAGAGCATTACAGACTCCCTCTACTCAAATTTAGTGACATGGGGGGAGATAGGTAAGGTGTAAGGGGGAGAGGGAAGGCACAAGGAACTAGGAAGAGGAACCAAGTCGGCAAAGGAAGACGACTATGGGAGGTAGTGTCTGTGGCGGTGGCAAGAACTATGCTAAAGAGCGCAGCACTGCAGCAATCCCCCTCCCAAAGAAACCCATTCCTTAAACAACACAGTTCAGTTTTTAAACCACACACTGGCAACCCTAGCTATAAACATAACACAGCGAACAAATAACAGGCTGAAGAAACAAGTCAGTAAAGTGGAAATCGCAAAGGTAGAAAGGTGGGATCAGTCTCCCCAAACAGACGAACATCACATATCGACGAACACAGTTCATCAGAAAGTAAACACCACACACTCTTCGTCTCTTATCGACAAACAGTACGAAGCTCAATTTTTTCCCCGTGGAAGATACAGTAGCAACAGGGTGGCGAACCCCAAACCATTAGCCGGGATTTCTTGTGCCATGGTGGTTGCGAAGGGGGCGACGATTCACAGGCAGCAGGAGCAGCACATGAAGCCATACCTCCCAGCACCATCCAGAGGCCACCTCAGCACAACTCGGAGGGAAGATGGGTACATGTAAAAACAAACAAGGAAATTTCAATACAGTGATATAAACTGAATATAACTAGCAATGAAGGGGAAACCGGAATCGGAGAGGAAAAACCCATGCATTGTTACAAACAATAAATACAAACACATAAACATGTCAGGAGCCAATGTTATAAGCTAGGTTCTGGGAACAAACTTTTTAAGTTTCGCAATGTGTGCTTTCCTGTACACTTTGCCTGAAGACAGGATTACAAGTTTAACGGAGTTAGGGCCCAAATATTTGCTAATTTTAAAGAGGCCCTCGAATTTCGGTAACAACTTTCCCGAAAGATCGTTCGCCAAGTCAGCAAGCCTATAGGTTTTAACGAGAACGAGATCGCCGAGAACGAAAAAAGGCTGAGAACGAATAACATCTAACCTTGCATTTACTGCCTACTTGGCTGCATCGAGGCGGCTACAGACTTCGCCCAGCAGCTTGTCTCAATCAGCCTCTGAAAAGGAAGATGGAAAAGGAGGGCTATTCCTAAGGTTTAACAGTGGTTGCATTAAGGACCGCCCAAGAAAGGGTAAAGAAGGAGGTCCACCCATAGAGCTGCGCAAAGCACTATTAAAAGCAATGCTGATAAAATCAAGATCATCATTCCACAGGGTGTGATCCTGAAAGTAAAAAATTGTTAGGCACACCTTAAGATCTTTATTGAATCTTTACACTTGATTCCCTTTGGGAAAGTAGGGACTGGAGGTAAAACTCTCGATGACACATTTGAAACACATGTCACTAAACAGATTGGAAGTAAAATACCTGGCATTATCTGTCAAAATTTCAGCCGGAGCATTAAATATCTTCAAGACTTGCTCACAGAGCACATTCACAATCGTAGAGGACTTAATGTTTCTGAGCAGTAGTAAAATTACAAACTTAGAGAATGTATTCAACAAGACCACAATACAGATGATCCTCTTACGGGTACGAATCAAAGGGCCAAAAACGTCAGTGTGGACAGTCTCCCAATACATCTTCAGCAATTTATGCACAGTTTGTCCCACATTAGTGTTCCGTGTTTGCTTACACTTCTGGCAGACTTTACAGGAACGGACAAAGGCCGAAACATCGCTTTTCAAAGCTGGCCATGAAAAGTAATTAGCTATCTTTCGATAGGCCAGCAAAGTCCGAATCATGAAAATATGCGATTACCATTGCCCTTAAGGTCTGTGGTACCACTATCTTATGTGCCCTACCCATTTTCCCGGTATAATAGAGAATATCCTTCTCTAAGACATATTTAAGCCATTTATCACTCCAGCACAGTAATCGTCCTCAGCCTGGACCTGACGTAGCTTTATTTAAAAAATCGGGAAACTCCTGTGTAATATTGATGGAAGCCTCCGGGACACCTCATTCTGTCCCACCTCAAAATCGTCCAGATCAGATAAGTAACCTGATTTTTGGTGCCACGGATGTGATGCACTTTGAAGCGGAACCTATAAAGGCCTAACACTCACCGTCCAAGTTTCCCGAGCTGCTGCGGATTATTTAAAATCCAACTTAAGGCCTGATTATCTGTAAAGAAGTCACACTCTTTGTGCTCTATGTATGATGTAAATTTTTCCAAGCCAAAAATGCAGGCCAACGTCTCCTTATAAATTACCAGGTTGCATTCACTTTCAGGTAAAATATGGTTTGCAAAGGCTACCGGCACCAATCTGTGTTCAGCTCTCTGGCTCAAGATAGCTGCCAAATCCAGGGACGATGCATCAACCTGAGCCACGAAACGCTTTGTAAACTCGGGAAGATGGAGAATGGGTTGTGACGACAAAGCCTTCTTTAAACTGAGAAAAGTGTACTCCTGCTCGGCACCCCAAACAAATGAAACATGCTTCTTCAAATAATTTAAGGGGGCTGCCAATTCTGAATAATGATCGATGAAGTGTGAGTAGTTGGCCATAATACCAAGAAATTTTTTAACTCCCTTGATGGTTTTTGGGCGCCGGAAATCCAAAATAGGGAATACTCAGTCAGGATGACCCTTACACAGCACATACTCTCGGAACTTCACCTTATTAGAACCCAGCATGACCTTATCCAGATTGACAGTAAGGTGACTTCATGCATTCTCATTAAAATGTGGTGCAGATGTACTAAATGTGGCTCCACACTATCGCTAACACAATGATGTCGATGTAATTAAACAAAATTTATACTTAAAATCTGACAGGACATGGTCAAGAACACAGGTTAATGCCTGGCTACCGAAATTTACCCAATTGGAGTCCTAGTGAATTCATATTGATTCCACGGTGTACTAAAGGCTGTGAACTTCCTGCATGGAGGCTCTAACAAACATCGATGGAAACTATTATTGTGGCCAAGGACCGAAAATACTATGTACTTCCCAAGATGTTGCGGGGCACAATCGATGGTAGGCAATGGAAACAGGTCTTTGTGGATCTTTTTATTTACCAACGAATGGTTCAATACTAGGTGATATTTATCGCTGTACGTTTTTCGCAGCTATCAGTTATCAGAAGTTGATGGCACAATTATGCCTGCTTCTAATAATTTTCTGATGATCTCATGAAAATCTTGAAGTTAGGCAGAGGGCACTTAAAGTGCCTATCATGCACAGGAATATCATCAGTTAAAGAAAACTGATAGGACAAGACGCCGTACTTCCCTATTCTTGCAGTTATAATGTCGGAAAACCCCTCCTTCAATTTTGAAGGCTAGCCCTAAAATCGACGCCTTGCCCTTCAATAGCAGCAGTGGTGAAAACATTAGCCGGATTTTGATCCATGTGTAATCCAACGTGTATATTCAGTGCAATGCCGAAAGAACGAAAACACTCATCGAAATTAACAGTACCGTCATTTTCCCTAGAAACTCGGGACCCAATTGTAAACAAAAGGTTCTACTGACACTGTTGAATTAATACGATTAAAGGATCGAAAGAAAAGCTTGTTAGTGGAGACAGGTCATTGACTCACCGGAACAACCTGACCAGGTGGGGACTGCAAAGCCACTGCATTTTCCTCTCGCAAACATTGAACAGCGATTTGCTGCAGCTGAGGTACCATCAGATTCTCGTCGGCCTCGAGTTCATGGTCTTTCAGCATAGAATCCAGGTCCTTCTTCGACAGCTCATAGATAAAGCCTACTGTGTAGCTCATTGCAGTATTTTTACATGTATCACACCAAAAAATACAAGTAGAAATACAAAATACAAAAAATACAAAAATTCGAAAGTAGAGTTACGAAGATTATTGCACCATTCTATAGGTGCAATGTAAAATACAAATGAGTTAGGCTAACCCAATTTCAGTTATAAAAATAATTTTATTATATGAAAAAAGTGTTTGCTTTCCATAACAAAATTTGATTCATTACAATGTAACTTAATAAAAATTAGTAACGTTTACCTATATCCTCAGGTACTATGAACTTGAGATCAAGATTGTTACATATAAAAACAAGAAAATGAACTATAGACTCGCCAGCTAATAATAAATTATACCTCAATAAAATACTGCGTAACCAGTTCACTTAAACACCCAAGTGGCATAAATTTTTTCGCAATATCAGATTTAATTTGTTATTTACATGCATGATGTTAAAACATGTAAAAATTAAAAAGTGAATAATTTCCTGAGCCCAAAAATCAGATGGGCAATTACAAACAAATCACTAATTTGATTTGATCCACCCGAAGCAATCCAGGTTCTTGAGTTTGTTACATTCAGAAAAATTAGAGGTCGTTCACGGTATTGAGGCTCATGTACATCCAGCAAGAATTTTCAACATTGCAATGTGAGAGGAGTGTTAATTAACCCTTTGAATATGTATGTGCAAATTATTATGTAAATTCTGGCATAGCAATGTACAAGACAGTTGGGTCTAAATGCCTAGCATAAACTTCAACTGAATAGGCCAACATATTACGAAATACAACTGAGACTTACTCTACCCTTAATGTTGTACCACATGTAGGAGTGTTGCCTAATTCCAAAATAGGCTACACAAAACGTGACAGTAAAATCTATTCCTTGTTGACTAGAACCGATCTTCCAAAATTTGTTTAGCTTTGCTTAAACTTTAACTTAAAAGACTCCATGCACATCATAAAATTACAAATTAAAATTTCAAATTAAAATTTATTACATTAAAGTGACTCATGAACTTGCACGTCGGCACCCAACATAAAGTTTAAGGAAACCAAATACCATTTAATAAAGGGCCACTTAGGGTGCAATGCAACAAAATTAACACACTATCACAATAAAAATTAAAATCATAACACTTCTCCACGTGCGGAGCTTGGACAGCCGACAGCTTAGTAACAACAGAGATCTGGGCGAAGCAAATGGGGCAGTGGCAGCCAAGCTAAATGACTCATTATGTGAGAAAATCCAATACAATACTGCGCACACATTATCTACCAATTTCGAACGTGCCAACAAAAAAATACCAATCAAGCAATGCTACAATTATAGCCACCCACCAATGTAACTAAGCACCCAAGAACTACAAACCGAGTCAAACAACCAGGGCCCAAAATATTAAAACGAACTGTCCAAACTCACCGCCGATTATTCCCATCTCAGATATACTTTCACACTAATAACAAACATATTATCACAAACGATCGTATCACCCAAGTTTTATTTAGTGCTATGAACAATATTACATTTCCAACATACTGTAGGGCATTTTGGTGCAACATAAGAGAAAGGGAACGTAAAAACCGGAACAAGAAATATGTATAATGATATGTTGTAGGCCGACAGAGATTTCTTAACTTTTGTAATTTAAATACTCATATACGCCGTAAAATGCAGATTCAATAAAAAAAAATCTTTCAGCTGTTTTTTTTAAAGAGTGTTTGGGTAGAGAAGCAAATTTATTGAAGGTGTTGTAATTTATTGAAAAGTTGGCTACCGAGGTAGGAAGGCCCTCTCTTGACTATTTTTAAGTTAACTGACGCAATGTGTAAGGTTTTTTTTTATTTTAGTGTCATGCTTCTGAAAGGACAAATTTTCTGAAATAAATTACTATTCTTGGACACGAATATGAGTACTCAATATATGTACTCACAACCAAATGAAATGACTACATGATATTAGTACATGTACATATATTATATATGTACATATATTATATGTATACATGGCAAACTTGAGGTTTTATTTTTCAAACTTCAAAGTGAAGTTATGTTTAATCTTAAATTCTAGAAACATTTTTTAATATAAAGTTGTAATGATTTGAATATAAACTGGTGATATGGAAGCATACTTATGTTGTACTAATCTTTAACTGTGTATGTTTCTTGTTATGGCTATCATCTTGCATTTTACTCACAAGTAGTAGGGCATAGTCAACTAACTCGAAAGGGCCCAGGGTCTAGATTCGGATTTGGAGCTGGCCATCTCGGGTTCTGTCATTTTGGAATTTTTCCCTTAAAATCGGCCTTTTTCTCCCAAAATCGCTTGTTTTACCTCAAAAATCAATTGTGTTTACCGAAAATCACTTCAGAAGTCGATTATATTACCCAAAAATCGCTTTTTTTTTTGGAAAATTATGTTTTCCCTGAAAAAATTATGAAAAACATAAAACATTATTAAAAATAATTGAAACATTCTGGCTTCCCTGCTGGCCCCCCTGGCTGTCATCTTGGTAGATAGTACAACATTTTGAACTTCATGCTCTATCATTCAATCTGGTAATCTGCCATCGTAGTAGTCACTACATCATTTTGTACTTCATGCTCTATCATTCTGTGTGCCATGGTTTTATCAGATTACTCCCGGCCCCTTTCTCTTGTGTTTTTTTGTTGGTCATTTGTGTCTCACCTTCGACCAATTTCTCACATTCATTCAACCTTCCCTTGCCTATACTCATTCGATCATATTGGTTTTTTCATTTGTCATTTGTTTATACATTGCTGGAGTTTCATGTTTTCATTACCTAGGTTCTGCTAATTATGTTCGTTCGACTCCCTGCAGGCAACCATCATAATTTTTTTTCTCTTTTTTTTTTAGTATAGGTGACGCTAATTAGTTGTGTTTGCTCCAACCTCTTCATATTGGTTTATGTTGTCTACACATTGGTAGCCTCGATTATGTAGACTGCTATCGACTTGCACCGATTGGCGACATTGGCCATTCCTGTAAAGTACTTAAATTGTCACATTTTTATTATTTTATTCTTAAATGTAAGTAATTCGTATAAAAATAATTTTTAAATAAAGCAGTGTGTTTCGGAATAAAACACAGCAAAATGTTTTACACAAAATTTATTCGGTAGCGTACAACATGAGGAAACATACATATACACATTGATAAAATTTATCTTGTACACATTTTTTTTTTGTATTGCAAGGCACTGTTCACCAGCGAGTCCCAATTTTCATGGGTAATTGGTATAATACTTAAAACACTGTTTGCAGACATCAACTTTATACTTATGCGAAGTAAATAAGCGATTGTTAGTCTGGAAAAGTTGTGTATGTAACAATAATGCGAACTATTCTTTGTTTCTTTCTTCACCATTAGAAGATCGATATGCTCAAGTTTCTCATTCTTAGTCACATCTGTTAGTACAACTTTTCACCTCGCATTCAGCAAATACACATTTACAGCCACACAAGATTTGTTGTTCTCAAAGACTCTTACTCTATGTTTCATGTAGGAAGCCCCATGCACCTATTCATATGCACCCTTAGAAGAACATCATTCCGTGAAGTCGACACACCATACTTCGAACACGTGTACATTATTTGGGTGGGGCTCTTTGTACAGCCAGATGTGGTTGGCCATGCAGTTGTTTCTGGAACAGATGTTGATGGTCCAGGTGGCAACGTATAGTTCCCTCAGCCTAAGAACTAGATGACACTTCTGCAGTCATCCTGTCATACCTTCGCTAAGATCCTGGAAATTCCGGTAGACACATAGGACCTCAGACATATATGCAGATGATATAACTGAAGAAGTCGATGGCACTGCTGGTTCCACTCCCCAAGAAGCCAATGGCACAGTTTGTAGATACCATTAGTTGTGGAATGTCCAAAGACATCACAGATACTGAATATAATCTCGCCTGTAGATGCTAGCCGAGACGATCCACCTTTCACCTTAGCCATGGTCAAACTAAGCCTCTCACCTGAACTCCACACTGCTTATAATATACGTATATGCATGCGCTATGACATCATATTTACATTGAACCAATAATATTACACCATTAATACATTGTTCAGTGTCCCAATCACCGAGTTTGCACATGATTGCAACTGACCAATTTCGTGAATGCACTGAGACATCATGTGCATGGACAGGTAGGGAAACTTACATTATCAAAGTAAAAATATATGTTTCCATAGGAAGAGCTGTGTGAGCATTTTCATAGGTCTGTGCACCTGCACAGTGTCGGGTAACTGCATGAATAGGTGCTTCCAAGTCGTTTTCGTGCCGCCTTGGTGTGGAATAGCATTAGTCGGCACATAGCAATGTTAGCTGGTGTGATCGTGCATGGGGTCAGGTAACTGGGGTCAGTATGTGCATGTCAAGAGCAATGTTAGCAGGTCTGCACCTGCATTGTGTCAGGTAACTGGATGCATACGTGCTTAAAAGTCATTTTTCTCTCATCTGCATACGAGCTTTCAAGTCGTTTTCGCACCTGCGCGGTTTCGAATAGCCTAAGACAGGGAAGTCTCGCATGGTGGGCCCTTCTCTGCAGGTACTATTTCCCTTGTATCCACTGACCTTACCAAAAATTTACGTACTGCTCATACACTCTGCTCTACTGGTCAACATCAGCTAAATATATACTAGTCACAATACCACCATACCAACCTTCCATGATAACCTAAGGCATATCAGACCACCTAACACCTCATCTTCTGTAACCAAAGAAAAATTCAATTCAACCACACCACCCAATACACCAAGTACAATATCCATCATAACACGAGTGTACCAAGCAATTATACAGCTGAGGCAGCCCATAAGCTAACACCAATACTATTTGTTCTACCAACCAACACTGCTTATACCTACCAACAATACCACCAACAATAACTCTAGCATACCTCAACCATTCGTCCACACAGACCATACAAAGTAAACATACAGTCCATACCAGTGACACAAGCAACTTCTCATGCCATCTGCCATTCCGCCTGACACCAGTCAAAATACATGACCACCCATACCGCTTAATATAACTCAGGCATTCCTTAACATTACAGGACTCATCGACACACGCATACTCTCCACACCATTTGACATACGCCAACAATCGCATAAAATATACTAGATATACTGAAAAAAAAACACCACACTACATACCAACCATCCCATCCATGTTAACCCAAGTGTACCAAGCAAATTTATAGTATAGACCAACCCGCAACACAAACATTCTTACCATTTGTCAAACTAACATAACTTAACCTACTAAAGGCCAAATAAACCTAACCTATCATAACATACCAAAGGCCAGAAAAAATCAGAAATAACCTACCAGAGTCCAGATAAAAATTATACTTTTCCTAAGCAGACATATGTCCTACATGTCTAACATTATTTCAGCTGACCAATTGCATGCAGGCACTGAAACATCTCATACGGGATCGATGGAGCGACAGATCTATGGATCAATGGAGCGCATCATTTATGGACCATGGGTTGAAGGTTAAGTGTTAGTCTTGTGAGTGGCTGGTCTGCCAGTAGTCAGTTGTCTGCTTTAAGTGCATTCATGAGTTCAAGCTGAGCGAAGATAAAACGAGAACGAAATATATTTTCACATAAAAAAGAACTTATTCACTGGCAGGGCAACGATGATATGTTAGTGGTTAACGAGTTGGTCAGAAGTTTATTCAACTCGTCAGGTAGGGTCTTTCCCGGGCTAACCATAATGTGCATTGTTTACGAATTAAAGCTAATATTTTCTCATGACAACTTGCATGCTACATGTTTTCCAGTAGATAACAAAATTGTCTTTGGTGTAAGGGATTAAACATTACATTTTTTTTTGCCATATGTTGTTTTTCATTTGATATGTGTGTATATAGGCGTGATCTAGATAATAAGTATTTATGCTATAATTTATGTTTCGAGACTGAAATATTCCAAGCCTTATAAGTTAGCGATGATGCAGGTCGCGGCACTTGCGGCTCCATGGTCGTTGAGGTCAAAGGCAGGCCTTCATATTCTTAACTATTCTTCATGGCACTCTGAGAAAACTCAAATACTCATTCACCCCAGAAGAAAATATGTAGATACTTTCATGACAATATGTAATTTAAATATGCTTGTAGGCCTATATATTTGTATATTAATATAGAAATATTATTCTATGTTTACATATTTATATATACATAATTATGTATAAAATAAATGGAAATAATTATATATGTTCATATTTATATACCAATAAATAATATAAAATAATTATATATTTATAAATTTATAGACCTATACATAATTTTGTATAAAATAAATTGAAAATAATTTTATATTTACAGATTGGTATACTAATACATATTTATATTACTGTACATAATTATTTATAAGATAAATTGAAAACCGTTTTTATTTACGTATTTATATGCACATAATTATGTATAAGATAAATTAAAAATGATTTTATAATTACATATTTGTGTACATATACATATCTATAAACCTATACATAATTATGTATATAAATACATGTATATAAAAATATAATATATACATTTTTATGTGTTAATCTACACATAATTATGTTTATTCCTATCTTACATTCATTTAAATATATATTCTTATCTTATAAATATTCTTATCATATATATATCTGATAGTACATGTGTGTGTTCTTCTGGGGCGAATGAGTATTTGGGTTTTCTCAAGAATGCTACCATACTGCGAAGATGAATTGCGAATACAAAGGCCTGCCTTTGACCTCGACGACAATGGAGCAGTGACCTGCATCATCGCTAACTTAACAAAGTTTGGAGTATTTCACACTTGAAACATATTCTAGCATAAATACTTATATTGTCGATCACGCCTATATACAGACATACCATATGTGAAACAACATTCAGCAAAAATTTTTTATATTAAACCCCTACACCAAAATCAATTTTATAACAATCTACGAGAAAACACGTCACATGCAAGTTACCACGGGGGAAAAAAATTTAGCTTTAATTCGAAAACAATGTACATTCATAACTGCCAACTTTTATGGTTTGCCCATAAAACGTACGGAATTTATAGTGTGTTTATGGTAAAAGGCTAAATTTGTACGTTTTTTTTCATCATAACATTTTTGTTTTGTTTGTTTACATATTTTTCATATGGTCAACATATGTAGCGGTATAGAGATGTATTACTGCAACAAATAATCTGGTAGCTATTGTGGTATGTTATTGGTTAATTGAAGTTGTAAACAGTACTAAAGTCGTATTTTCATGAAGTGTTCATAAATGGCATGTCGCCATCTTTGCATCACACAGTTTGCGTGTGTTTAATAGTCTGCCATGTTCATGCTGTAATTCCGTATTTTTACGTCATTTTGTGTAGTAATAGGCAAAACGAGTGAAAACATAAGAAAACTTATTTACTGATTTTTAGGAAAGAGTACACCAAAGAAATTCCGTCTATAAATAGCTAGCCATGTTTCCAGTTTCTAGCCCGATGAACACAGTTGTGCGTGTGCTTTTTTCTCATCGTTTTTATACGAGTATCTTGTTGGCGTGGTCGGAATATTTTATAGGTAGTTAATTATTTTTCATTTGCTTTAGTTAAGCATAGTTGCTTGTAGGTACTCTTGTAGTGTGTTTTCGTGAGCGAAATTTAATATTAATCGGCACGTGTTTACCGCTTCGTAAAATTGCTCATTCCGCCATTTCCCTTAACTGCTGTCCACAATGAAGCGACACGAATATAATTTACGTTTCTAAGTTTAAGTTTGCTGGTTTTAAGAAATGTGCGGAGTGTTTGTTTTACTGAATGATTCTGCAAATAAGTTATTTAATATTAGAAATGAGGAGACATGATTTTAGTGAAGTAAACTTGCAACGATTACCATAGAAAAACATATGTTCAAGAGGTTGCGAATTTTACAAACAGCAAGTTAGCGTGTTTTGTAAATAATGTGTCTGTAAACCATTACTATAATTATTGAAATACACATGGCTTGAAAAAGCCACACTTTGAACACTTTTGTAGTGCATGAATAATAATTTTTGTCTATATCATAAATTCAACGAGTGTAAGATTAAATTAGGCCAAAGTGTGTGTATATGGCTGTATCTGTACGAATATGAATAGTGATGCATGTATCGCGTTTTGTTTTTTCATTGGAGTTAAAATTTTAGAAATTACAATAATTTAAATGTTATTTCCATACGAGCAAATTTTTCCACTGCTCCATCAAAACAATATGGAACATAAAAATGGCACACTCTCGTTAGAACATCAAAACAATGTCATCTCACGAAAGACATTAAACTAAAGCCCCCAACCCGTGACTGTTTCCTTTTTACCCTCAAATAAAATAAACAGAACCCCAACAATGATAACGTCGCAATTACAAAAATGCAAGAGGCTGGAATGCCAATCAACCTATAATATCCTACATTAATTACTGAATAGACGTTAGCTAATGTCAGTGAAGGTAAGGCTTGTAATGTCTTAATGTGCACTGTTTTCCATTAGTTATACTAGTATTACTTCTCAGTTTACACTAAGATGCAACTTTTTTTATAATTAAAAGGAAACATATTATTCAAAATTATTTCAGTTAACAATTTGACAATAATTTTTTACTTTTTCTTTGCAAAGAAATTTTCTTTGAACTTCAGGTTGGCGTACACCCATTCTGACAGAGTTCATCTACAATTCTGAAAACTGCATTTTCTGCAAGTTTAAAGAAGTCGTGACCATAAGATTTTTATATTTCTATTTGGTATTTATGTTGTAATTTAGGGTAAAAATGTTAAATAAACATGTAAGAAAATAGGCCTGTGTGGAAGAAATTTTCTTTATATTACTTTATGATTTTGAAAAAATGATACGTCCAGTTTACATTAAAATTGACATTTTGAAAATGTTTTACTGATTGAGAATTTGAAAACTTGGCCGTTATTAACATTATGGTTATCCCATGACGACTGGAGATGTGGGGCCGAGCACACATCACCTGGGAAGAACCCCACAAGACGAGTTAAGAAAACTTCTGACCGACTCGATAGCCGCTAACTTATCGTTTCCCTGCCAGGGAATAAGTTCTTTTTAATGTGAAAATATATTTCGTTCTCGTATTATCTTCACTCAGCTTAAGTTCATGAATGAACTTAAGTCGACAACTGACCAATGACAGACCGACCACTCACAAGACTGATCCTTGACCCATGACCCATAAATGACATGACCAATCGATCCATAGATCTGTCGCTCCATCGATCCCGTACATGATGTATCAGTGCATGCATACGATTGGTCAGATGAAATAATGCTAGACATGTAGGACATATGTGTGCTTAGGATAAGCATAATTTTTATCTGGACTATAGTAGAGTATTTATGAATTTTTCTGGCCTTTGGCAGGTTAAGGTAAGATTTTTTTGGGCTTTAGTAGGTTAAGTTAAGTTAGTTTGACAAATGGTAAGAATATTTGTGTTGCAGGTTGGTCTAGACTATAAATTTGCTTGGTACACTTGGGTTAACATGTATGGCCTGGTTGGTATGTTGGGTAATATGTTTTTTCCAGTATATCTGTCTTGCGATTGTTGGCATATGTCGAATGGTGTGGACAGTATGTTTGTGTCGGTGAGTCCTGTAATGATAAGGCATGCTTGAGTTATAGTGGTTTTTATGTGTGGTCACTGTATTTTAACTGGTTTCAGTCGGAATGGTGTATGGTATGAGAAGAAGTTGATTATATCACTGGTAAGGACTGTATGTTTGCTTGGTATGTCCTGTGTGGACGAATGGTTGAGGTATGGTAGAGTCATAGTGGGTGGTATGGTTGGTAGGTATAAATGTTATTGGTTGGTAGAACAAGTAGAATGGGTGTTAGGTTATGGGCTGGCCTCAGCTAAATAGTTGCTTGTTACACTCGAGTTATGATGGATATTGTGCTTGGTGTATTGGGTGGTGTGGTTGAATTGAAGTTTTCTTTGGTTATAGAAGATGGGGTTTTGGGTGATCTGGTATGACTTGGGTTATAATGGATGGCTGGTATTGTGGTATAGTGACTAATATATATTTAGCTGGTGTCGACCAGTAGAGCAGAAAGTATGACCAGTAAGTAAATTTTTGGTAAGATCTGTGCATACAAGGGAAATAGTATCTTTAGGGAACGGCCCACCACTGTTGACTTCCCCGACTTAGGCTATTCGACACTGCGCAGGTGCGAAAACGACTGGAAAGCACATACACATGACATTACCTGACACCGTGCAAGTGCAGACTGTTAACATTGCAATGTCTCATTTATGCTATCTGACACCAAGCAGGTGCAAAAACAACTTTTAAGTTCATACATATGCAGTTACCTGACACTGTGCAGGTGCAGACGTGTGAAAATGCTAACGCAGTTCTTCCTGTGGAAGCATAGATATTTTTACTTTGACAATGTCAGCTTCCCGACCTATCCATGCACATAATGTCTCAATGCATTCGCGCGATTGGTCAGATGCAATAATATGGTAGCACAGTGATTGGCTCGCAGAACAATGCATTAGTGGTGTAATACAATTAGTTCAAAGTCAATATGACGTCATAGGGCTTGCATACGTATATATTATAAGCATTATGGAGGTCAGCTGAAATGCTTATTTTAACAAGGCTAAGGTGAAAGGTGGATCGTCTCGGCTAGCTTTTATAGGCGATATCATATTCAGTATCTGTGATGTTTTCGGACATCCCAGAGCTAATGGGATCTACAGCTGTGCCATCGACTACTTCGGGAGTGGTACCAGAAGTGCCATCGACTTCTTCTTCAGTCATATCATCTCCATGTACGGCTGAGGTACCTATGTGCCTACCGGAATTTCCAGGGTCTTCTGCAATGTTTGACACAGGGACTGCAGAAGTGCCATCTAGTTTTTCAGCTGAGGCAACTGGGTCGCTAACTGGACCATCAACATCTGTTCCACAAACAACTGTATGTCCAACCACCTCTGACTGTACAAAGAGCCCCACCTGAATAATATAAACGTGTTCAAAATGTGGTGTGTCCACTTAACAGATGGATGTTATTTTAAGGTTGCATATGAATAGGTGCACGGGGCTTCCTACATGAAACATAAAGGAAGTGCCTTCTCTGTTGTCGACATTTGTTGAACTTCCGGACTTTATCGAACACAAACATGCCATAATCCATCCCTACAATTATTATGATAACCGATGTTTTAGTGGTCGGTGTTTGCTGAATATATTAAATCATCGAATCTGCAGCATGTGCACAAGAGATGTGCTGAGGTGGAAGAAAAGTTTGATTTTAGCGGGTAGTATTTTCCGACTCCTCTACAGTAATTAAGAGTCTTATAGAACAGCAAACCTGGTGTGTCTGTAAATATGTACTCGCTGAATGCTAGGGGAAAAGTGGTACGAACACGTGTGACTAAGAATGAGAAACCTAAACATATCGATCTTGTAATGGTTAAGGACGAAACAAAGAATATTCCGCACTATTGTTACATATGCAACTATTGAAGACTGGTGCGATCGCAGATTACTTGGTATAAGTGTAAAGTTCGTGTCTGTAAACCGTGTTTTAAGCATTATGACAATTACCCACGGAAATCAGGACTCACTTGGGATCAGTGCCATGCAATACACGAAACAGAGTGTACAAGATCAATGTTTCATTGCATATATGTATGTTCCCTCATGTTGTACATTACCGAATAAATTTTGTAAAAAAATCAGCTGTGCTTTATTTCGAAACCTTCCACTTTAAATTGAAATTATTGGAAATAAAAATACTCCCATTTAAGAATACAATAATAAAAGTATGACAATTTAAGTACTTGGCAGGAATGGTCAATGTCACCATTCGGTACAGCCCAATAGAAGGCGGCATATTCGAGACTACCTATGTGTAGAAAATATAAACCAATATGGAGGGGATGGAGCGAATGCGACTAATTAGAGTCACCTGGACTACTAATTAGAGTCACCTGTACTATAAAAAAGAAACAAATATGACCATCACCTGCTGGGAGTCGAACGAAACTGAGTAATTAGCACAACCTAGGTGATGAAAACATGAAACTTCATCAATGTATTAAAAAATGACAAACGAAACAAACAATACGATAGAATGAATATAGTCCAGGGGGGGTTGAACGAAAATAAGTAATTGGTCGAACAAATATGAGAGACAAATGACAAACAAAAGAAAAACAAGAAAGAAAGGGGACCAGGAGCACTCGGAGGAAACCACCTCTGTAGGAATGATATAACATGAAAAAAACATTATGTAATGATAGAGCATGAAGTGCAAAAATACGTACTGGCTATCAATATGGCGGACGACCAGGTTGAATGATAGAGCTTGAAGTGCAATATGACATACTGTCTACAACGTAGTTGGTTGGGAAAGGGGGAGGGGGTAGCAGCAGGACCCCAGAATGTTTTAATTATATTAAATAATTTATTATGTTTTCTATAGTTTTTCAGCAAAAAATATAAATTTTAGCGATATTTGCGTAAAATAATTGATTTCTGTATACATTTTTGTGGCAAAACAAGTGATTTTGATTGGAAAATACCGATTTTTAGGGGAAATATCTAAAATGGCGGAATCCGAGATTGCCGGCTTCCAATCCGGATCCTGGACCCTTTCAACTATGCCCTACTGCTGTTACAAATTTAATAAAATACGTCCTATGTTTGTAGCTGGGGAAATAGCAACTTCATAAATTGGGTTTTTGATTATGTCATATTTTAAACATTTTTAAGTCAGTCGGGTTTCAACTGCTGCGTGCACTAAGGAAATTTTTTTAATAAGTTTCAAAACATAGATTTGATAAATGTACAAAGAGATCTGCCAAAAATTGGAGTCAGTTGTCACAGTTTGTTAGCTAATAAAAAATAATTAAAAAATTAAATAGTAAAAATAATTTATGTGTCAATTTGTAATCTAGCCTTATAGCAGAATATTTTTCCTTGTAAAATTGTACTTTAAAGTCGGAATTGTAAAGCTGTTCTTTTGTCAAGTGCATTTATACATATTTGATATTGACTATTCTGTTAGGTTAACAAAATTCGTTGATTTTTACTGTTTTTGTGTTGACATAGCGAAAATTTAATTTTGTAATTAGTGGTAGACAGGGCCCTGTACCTTAAACTTCACCACATAATAAAGATGATATTGTTAATAGTTGTTAAGTTGTTCCCTTTCTCCCCTGTCTAACCAGACCCTGCAGGGCAAGGAAGAGCGGTAGGGAAGGACCAGAGGGCCTAATGGCAAGGCACAGTTCGGAAAAGGTAGTTTTTGCTAATAAACTGATATTTTTAAGTCTGCTCCCACCATGTAAAATTGCATTTTTTTTAACTCTTAATTAATGAGCAGTGTTACTCCAGTTTACGTCAACTAACAAATACCCGCGTCAACGTAGCTTGCATCCACCTGCTAGAAATTGGCAAATGAGCATACAATATTGATAATCTAAAAGTGACCACCATGATAATCTGTACACGCATCAGTAGTATAAAATAGTTGGTTCTGACCCATCAGTGATCAGTCGGCGTACACAAGGTCTCAATCAGCATATCAAGATCCCTGCCCATAAGAGGTTTTGAAAAATTTTCCTGTCTTCGTGCGGGAAATTCCAGACCGTTTCATTCCATGTCGCGACGACCATTTTGTCAGCCAGTAAAATGATGACCAAAACAAACTGCATCCATTTTGGCATCCAGTGAAAAAACTTCCCCCGAAATCGATTTCCTACTACCCGAATGAGCACATGTCAGCGGCAGCAATTTTGGTACCCACGAAAGTCGCCCGAAGCCGACAGCGGCCATGTTGGCAGCCAGGGAAAAAATGTCCCCCCCCCACCGTTCGTCAAAACTGATTTCCTATTACTTGAATGAGCGCATACTTCGACGGCGGCCATTTTGGTAGCCAGTCGTAACGATTGTGGCAGTACTGGTGGCCAAATTGGCAGCCAGCACGGACTGAGGTTCGCTTATGCAATTATCACTGCCAAAATGGTGCTCACACACACCGATGTCCGGCTGTGACGAGGCCCCAGCCAACACTGTCCCGAGGTATTCTCACGTAGAAGCCCTGCTGCAGCGGTGGCCATCTTGGCCATGCAGGATAAAATCTCAGCCTAATTAGCATAATCCAGTGGGTGACTCGCCAAGGTGGCAAATGACTAATTTTTTTTGAGGGTGCCCATGGGAGTCCTCACCACCATCTTAGCATATTCCAGCAGCTGACTCCTCAAGGTGGAAAATGACTCGTGTGAGGGTACGAGTGTGGGTCCTCACCACCATCTTGGATCATGAGCACCTCACAGTTGGTTGTAATTTCTAAACCCTTTAAGTTATAGTTGTCAAAATAATAACAGCAATCCACCCCGAACAGGAGAAGGGTCGCTGGATCAAATATGACCTATGTCGTCTTATAAGCATAGCTGGATGTCATTTCGCAACCATTTAAGTTATAGTTGTCAAATTCAAACCATAGGCATAATACCTGACTATGAGAAGGGTCGCTATGTCAAGTATGACTTATGCCAACTTATAAGCATAGTTAGCTATAATTACCGAACCATTGGAGGTACAACTACGAAATTCATAACATATGTATCAACCCCGACTATGAGAAGCATTGCAGGATTAAGTATGACCTATGTCGACTTATAACCATAGTTGGCTGTAATTTTCGAACCAGTTAAGTTGTTGGTGTCAAATTGAAACCATAGGCATCAATCCTGGCCTCAAGAAGGGTCGGGTCACAAGCTCAAGTATGACCTATGCCAACATATAAGCATAGTTGGCTGTAATTACCGAACCGGTGGAGATACAACAACCAAAATCGTAAGATAGACACCAATCACGACTAGGAGAAGGGTCGCGAGTTCAGGTTCGCCCTACTGCTACATATAAACATAGTTTTCTGTGATTTCCGAACCATTTAAGTTATTGTTGTCAAATTCATAACGTGAACATCGCCCCAGATGATGATAAGAGACAAGTGGTTAAGTATGCCATGTCTACTTAAAACATAGTTGGCTATAATTTCCGATTCATTTGAAATATAGTCATCAAATTCATAACATTAGCATCGCCCCAGACATGGAGAAAAGATGAGGGGTCAAGTATGGTATATGTCCCCCTATAGTTATAGTCGGTTGTAATTTCGGAACCACGTGAGAGTAATTGTCAATAATGTATATTCACCAAATTCATTACATAGACATCGTCCCCGATGATGAGAAGAATTGAGTGGTCTAGTACTCCCCATGTTGACGTATAAGCATAGTTGGCTGCAATCTCAGTAGTGTGTGAGATACACCTACCAAATTCATAATGGAGATATCACCACAGACAATGAGGATACTCGCAATGACAAGTGTGTGTCCTATGACTACATATAAGAATAGTTGGCCTGAACCATCCATGATACAATAGCCAAATGCATAACATGAGCATCACCCCAGATGACCCGTAAGGCCCAGTACTTGCTATGTCTACAAATATGCATAGTTAGGTGTAATGCCTGAACAAGTTGTGAAATTCATAACATAGACACCACCCTAGAATATGTGAAGGGTCAAGTAAACCCTATGTCAGCATACAAACATAGTTGCCTGTAAGTTCCGAACCATTTAAGATATATAGTGGTAGAAATAATAACATAGGCAACCACACACCCCTCAGACACCAGACAATGAAAAAATTATCGAGGGGTACGATTGACACATGGCTATGTATAAGTCTAGTAGGTCGTAATTACCAAACCATGTGAGATACAACTACCAACACTCACTGAAAAGCATAAGGGATCTAGCATGTTCTAATCACAAATATAAGCACCACAGCTAGCAACGATCAGTTCGGTGTTCTTACATTGAATAATGATATGATAATTCATGGTTAACCACCAGCCTCTGAAATACACTTGTTGAAAAAAATTCTGCTGTCCCTAACATTACGGAAATAATGCTCTCAGCCATATTGGGAGGGAAACAATTCTTCCACCTGCTCAAAAGAAAGCATTATAAAAGTAACTGTTAAACTGGTACATGCACGCACACACATGTTATGTATTAAATACATTTTTCATTTTTATCTCCGACTCGCACCCGTGTACCGAAGTGGGTAGTAATAACTACAGACAGACATACCCGAACCTTCATTGCACGTACATACTTCCAGACAGATGGTTAGTACCACACCACTAGCAGGAGAGGGGACCGACAATGCACCCGTGTGTCGTGCACCGAGACTTTGATGAATGTATGTAATGAGATGTCACTCGGCACATCGCAATAAATATACAGCCGAGTCCCCACATATAAAACACATGCTAGAACGATAAGCTTATTAGGAAACATTTTATCCCCTACCTTAACCTGTGTAGCAGTGAATTACCCGAAGGCCGCGAGCACATCTCGCCCTCGTCGACGTGACCTTGTTGGAAGCATAGACTGCAACAAGTCCCACCCTCTGTGCACAGAGATACCGACCAAGTACTAAGTCCCCACCACCTTCCCTTGTCAATGTACCTTATGATATAGTAATGAAAGGAAACAATGCATGTACCCTGAACAATCCGTGTGGTATCTCAGGTTCGATTCCCATAGAGAGAGGCAATAAAAGTCGTCATAAAGACGACATTGGATGCTGGGTCGTCGAGGGGAAGCAAGGGGGCCAACACAAAGAGAGTTATCATTGTCTACAACAGTGTTCGTAATTACAGTCAGTCCCCGACCTGCACTCACGTACCAAGCCTATCACACACCCACACATGCAATTAGAGATAGTCATATGCATTGTTCTGTGTGCTTTCTCACATCGTCTGCTAGAGTGCATGGAAGGAAATACCTACCAACCCACACTCATATTGCACAAGCAGACAAAACCATAAATTGTATGTCATTCGACAAAAGCCATGTTATTCTATCACTAATGCACATTGTCAGGTTGGCCGAGTGGCCTAGGGTGTCTTATATAAACTCTGGTTCCAATAAAAGGGAGCATGGGTTTTTAATCTCCACACCTGACACATTAATTTTTATATTCACTATTCGAATATGTAAGGTATCGTAGTTTTGATTCCTGTTGAGAGTGTATGCTGACACACCTGCAGACATTAATCAGTCCCACTGGATATGAAGAGACTAGCTTTACAGTCAAACTTTGGTTCCGACCCATTTGCTATTACAGACAGACATACTCTGTCCGAACCTTCAATGCATGTACCAAGCATTTTGCAATTACAAGCAGTCATAATCTGCTCGAACCTTAAATGAATGTACCAAGCCTTTGCAATTACAAGCAGTCGACCCTTACCGAACCATTTATGTATGCACTTAAGACAGTTTCCGTTCAGCATTAGATGTTCAGTTGTTCCAGTGTGATAACCTCGATGATGTGTTTACCCATAGTGATACATCTGGAATGCAAGTTCCCTACAGACAGCTGCTTGCACATCCCATTTCGCCACTAGAGTGTACGAAAGGAAAAAAATACAACATGATACGCAATTAAAAACACATATGCATATTCATTCGAAATACTTGCAGCTAGAGATGCGGCTCTACAATGTGGTCTTGAGAGACAATGAAGGTGAAACAAGGTGAGTATGGAGCAGCGCTGGGGAAGTGGGAGTTCCCCGATACAAAAATATCGCTGCCTTGTGGCTGCATATGGAGGTTATTCCGCTGTGTGTTCCCTCCCTTTCCTAGCGGGTGAATATGAATGTGTTTTTTCCCCCCATGTTCGATATGTGTGTGGAGTGTGCAAAAAGCGAGGCGCACGGGCTCATTCACAGTTCTAGCTCTGACTGCCTCTTGAGCCACTTGAGAGTGCATCCTTGTGTGTAGGTCAGCAGCTACACAACACATATCACCCCAGCTGACTACTAACACATAGCAGTAGGTACATTGCTTAGCCAGTAGGAATTAAGAAAAAACGAATGTAATTTTAATGTATTTATTTACATGCATAACCAAACCACACACACATACATATATATATTATATAATTCAATAAAGCCTCTGGCTCAGTGTTCATCAATAATTTCATTTATCTGTCGGGTGACAGAAAGATAGCCAACCCTCCGCAAGGAAACAAATTGGGATGTGCACTCACCTTACCTCTACAGTGTCAACCTAATATGAGTATCAACTTGAGAGCATGTTTCTTTAAATTGTCAACATGCACATATGTTCTTCGATAACTATCATGTCAGACAGTGCAGGGTTACACATTGCAAGATGACTTCTCAAGTCAACACATCGGACAAACTGTGATGTACACATTTTGCATGTTAACATGTTACGCTCTGGAATATGATGACAACCGGCCTCGTGCCATCTGTGGCTGGTTATTTCAGAAAAGAGCATCTTACAGTAGCACCACAAATAAATGTCTTGTTCCATCATCATCACCAAGCATATATATTTTAATGCGCAGTCTTTTCCACCTCATCTGTAAGTTGATCGATGATACTCTTCATTTGCTTAAGGTATGTACAAATAACTTTTGCTATGCCCAATGCAACATACGTCTTCATTATACTACAGAAAGCAGATTCCTTCAGGATGAACCCATTCTCATTGGGTAAGCTTGCAGCAGGTGGTGTTGTAGTAGTAGCTTCTTTTTCATATGTATAATTCTTAATATGGGTGTCACCTGCCTCACACAATATTTGGTGCTGATAGTTATTAATTTTGTGTCATGCTTCGACTGGAACATTTCCTGTTCCGCTGTAACATGTGAACTCATGTGTGCACTATAACTCCGGCGAGTTAGGAGGCTCCCCTCGACTTCATCGAACAATGTCCGGGGTTCTTGTGTTGACATGCATGGGATGTTTTACTAAAGGTCCCACCACAGTAGCAACATAAATACATTATGTCTGTGCAGAATTGTACATGTCCAGGATCGGTGTTACCCATGGTGACGGTGCACGAGTATCCACTATATCAGGTGTAGCCCATACTCTCCATGGTTGTGGAGAATGATCTACAATGTCTAGGTCCAATGGTGAGCTTGCACCAGTATCCACTGTGGACCTACAGTGCTTAGCAGGCACAGGAGAGAGTCCATCACACATTGCAAGATGTCTTTTTAAATTATCACAATGTCCAAATTGAGACGTGCACTGTTCACACATTAATACAGATCACGTTGTGTTGATAGAACAGCCAGTCTCATGTCGACGAGCATGCCGGCTGCTGGAAAATGATTTATTGCAGAACCGGTACAACTGGTTGTTTGAAGTTGCTTCCTATGTCGCTCAAGCCGATGTTCACTCTTTGAATATCAACAACACACTAACATTTTCACTAATCCCACATGTTTTTTATACACATATGTACATATTCCATCAGTGGAAGTTAATCATTTAGGATATATCTATTGAGCTAGTTGTATCTCGATTACCACTGACGTGCAGCTGTAGGGTAGAAGCGAAATTTCACATAATGTCAAATACGTTAACACTGACCTCTTTCCAACACAGACACATCTCTACTAAAGAGCTTACCACAATAGCGACATTGTTTCCACCCTGAAGGAATGCTCAGGTCAGAAGTTGGTTCTGTACCACCACCACCATTCAATATGGCTGGCACCTGACTGCCACAGGTTTGTTGCATAGCAGGTGCAGGGTCCAATGGTTCGGTAATTGTAGCCAACTATGCTGATAAGTTTGCATAGGTCATATTTGATGCCGCGACCATTCTCCTGTTCGGGGTGGATAGCTATGTTAGAATTTTACAACTATATCTTAAACAGTTCGGAAATTACAACCAACTATGCGGTGCTCATGATCCAAAATGGCGATGAGGACCCACATGGGTACCCTAAATAAATTAGGCATTTGCCACCTTGAGGAGTCACCTGCTGGATTATGCTAAGATCGGGGTCCGGACCCTCATGGCTACCCTCACAAAAAATGAGACATTTGCTACCTTGATGAGTCACTTGCTGCATTATTATACTAATTAGGCTGAGGTTTTATCTTGTGTGGCCAAGATGGCGGTTGCGGCAGGGCTTTGTCATGATGACACCTTGGGGCAGTGCTGGTTGGAGCGTCGTCGCCGCTGGACGTCGGTGTGTGTGTGGGCGCTATTTTGGCAGTGGTAATCACATATGGGAACATCAGTCCATGCTGGCTACCAGTACCACCACAATCGTTCCGACTGGCTACCAAAATGGCCGCCATCGAAGTATGCGCTCATTCTAGTAATAGGAAATCGGTGTTAGCGAATGGTGGGGGAATTTTTTACCTGGCTGCCAACATGGCCGCTGTCAGTTTCGGGTGACTTTTCCTGGTTACCAAAATGGTCGCTGTCGATGTATGGGCTAATTCGGGTAATAGGAAATCATCCGAGGGATTTTTCCACTGGCTGCCAAAATGGCTGCTGTAGGCGTTGTCTACATTTTACTGGCTGACAAAATGGCCGCCGTTGACATGGAATAGTACGTTCTGGAATTTTCCGCGAGAAGAGAGGAAAATTTTTAAATTTTTTTAATGAACTGGGACCTTGATATGCTAATTGGTTCCGCATGTCCGCCGCCCGACGCCTGGTGGGTAAGAACCAACTATTTTATACTTCTTGCGTCTGTTAAACATGTCCAAAGAGCTGCTCTAAATTTCACACACACACGCACACACACGAATGAATGTCACTTTGTCGGTTTTCCACAATGTACATTCTTGGCATGTATCCTATATGGAACCATTACAAATGTATTACTCCACAGCAGCTGTTATTCCCAAGAATGGGGTCTATTTGCGTTTCAGAATGAGCACAACTCATCTAGCAAACCCACATTTATTATTGACGTATTGAATGATAAAATATTATAAATGATATCTGTTATATATATGTTCATATTTTCGTCAGTTACATATGTTTTGCATCTGCTCAACATTTACGTGTGACAGTTTGTATTATTGTGCTCAAGTGTATTTAGCAACGCCTTTCTTAAAGTTAGTTGAGAAAATGCTAAACTGCCCGAATAAGTGCTGAGACAAATATTTAAACCAAATAGTTGTGGGGCGACCTCCATTAACAAAACATCTTTGTTCTGTACTAAGTGTTCTGTGGCAACCGTCACGAACTAGGATTTTTGTACAGACATATAATGTCATATTATTAAAATTTGTGTACCATTATTCTTCAGCACTATGTACTGTACTGTGATTTGTCTCATAATGCAAACAATTTCACTTATAACTTAGGGGATGCAGTGGTAAAGTGGTCAGAATACTTGCCTCCCACCTAGGTGAACCAGGTTTCATTCCCGGCGGGAATCGTGCCGGACGATGACAGTTTCTCTCGGGGATATCCCGTTTCCTCTGCACTTGCTTTCCGACGCTGCTCCGTACTCGCCACGCGTCACGCTCATTGGTTGTCAAGACCCCGCCCGATGTTAAGAGCCGCACGTATATCTACACTTTTCTTGATTACACAATTTTCTCTACATGACAGATCAGTGGGAAAATATTTTCGTTAATAAATGTTTCACATCATGGAGATGATTATTGTGAATTTACAGCAGAGTTTTCTTTGTGGTTGTTTCAAGTACAATGCCATTGCATAGGTTTGCATTTTTGAACATAATATGCTTGACATTGTCGGACTTTCTTAGCATTCAAGAGAATACATTAGAAATTTGCAAAAACACTAAAATTAAATTTTCATAAACAAAGCGTGTTTGAAACTTCTGTTATCGCTACACACATTTGTTTATTTCAAAAGAACGTGAAGGCCTACCTAATTATGCATTTATGTAAACGTGTTGTATTTGTTTTTGTTGTAAATCTGATACTGAATTGAGTATGCGAAATGCTGTTAGTAAAAATGTATGTTATGCAAGTTCAACTTGTTTTAATGTCCCACGAAGTGTTTACACGAATACAACGACAATAAAATATTGCAACAATTATTTGTAAAAATATATATATATATTTTTTTTTAAATTACCTAAAATGCTGTAACGATGTCACTTAAAAAAAAATCTTAAAACTATCTGCTGATGTAGCAAAATACACTTACAAATATATAACGACATATAACAGCATACTATATCATGCTATTTCTTTAATGTTGTCTATCCAAGTATGATATGTACGGTAATTTATTTTTCCCCCTCAGTTTGATATTTTATAGAACACTAACCACGTATCGCTAAGTTTAGGATCAAAAATAAACTGTATTAGTAATAAGGTATCTAAGACATATAATTATTTGTTAATTTTATACCGAAACCTTGTATTCTTCGTAGCACTGTATTGTTCATATTTTGAAGCTACGTGTACCGTATATTGTCTGTTTCTTTTATTAACGTAACACGATTTATTGTATTTTATTTTTATTTACATTCCATAGATAGGCTACAAGTTGAACAGTGTATAAATATACACTATATAAATTCCGTTGTTTTAAAATTATTAATGCAGAATTTCACGAGGACCAGAAAAGAATGGGATGAAAAGGAAAACAGATTCCAGGATTGGAAATCGGAGTGTGCTGCGTAACTTGTTTTTTATTTGCGGAACGGTAGTCGTTAAATAACAAAACTTGTATCCTCGTGGAAGTATATTGTTATGTAACTTAACGGTAGCTTTATGATAGGTAATGACAGGTGGAAAATGGCCAGGAATGGGAGTCTAGCAGAAGTGAAGACGACGCGGTGCAGGGAGGCCTGGCTACGTGACAGTGCGCCGATGGCCAATGCCCGGTGTGCATGAGCGTGTAGTATGTTTTTTGCGTGTGCCGCGAGGTGGAGTGGAGGTAGAGAGAAACGGCCGGCTGGTTGGTTGGTGCGTGTGGGTGCGAGAGAGAGGGAGGGCAGGTGTTGAAGTAGAGGGGGAAGAGGAAGCTTATGGCGACGTTGTGCGCGCGCATCGCTTGCAATCGGCTTGTCGACTGGGACCTCGACGTACACTGCCAGGACGAATCCCTTCATACAGACGGGGTTTGTTTTCTCTTGTGCCAAAATCGAGTGGTGCGGAGTTTGGAACTGAAACGGGAAGCGGGGAACCCTTGTGCCGGCCTAATTTATCGTGAAACACTTTCAGGGATTATTGTGTACTTCCTAGTTGGCAAAGTCGGATAATAGTGGGAACTACTTTTCTTTTGTGTGTTTTTTAAATAACCTGTCATCGTGTACGTGAGTGTGTTCGAGCTTGTAATACAAGGCTGTGATATGTTGATGACGTTTACTTTTTAAAAATCTTCACTTTTGTGTCTCGATCACTGTTGGTCGAATATTTAACCTAGACCTTGCATTTCTTTTCAAGTGGATATAGACGTGACAGAAGGGCAAGACTGAATTCTATTATGGCGTGAGGTGTGTGTATGTGTGTGTTTCGTACGTGCAATTTTGTATACAATACTTCGTGTGTAAAGTGAATGATATTTTATTTGCATTTTTGACTGTAACATTTTCAACAGCAATTGGATAACCTGTGTGTGTTTGTAAACGCATAATGGACAATTCAGCAGTCAGGTGTACCGAAGACTTCTTGTTGGGAGACTGTCAGAGTAAGGTAGGTCCTAGCTAATGTATTATTGTTTCTTGCGAATCTTTTCCTTAAAAGAAGGCCAGTATCGTAAAAATACAAAGGTATTGCGTTACTTCATTCAGTTCATTGTTCTCTAAGCCAGGAACTAGGTGTACATTTTCTTTTGTCTTGAACCGGCAAAAATAATTTTTTGTTCGCCTACCAGCTAAACAAGATCAAGTTGTTTAAATATAACTAATTTCTAGGAATTCAAGGTAACTAGTTAGTCCCCACAAATTTTTGTAATTTAGTTATCTTCGGACACGCCCATCATTTCTTTGTAAATTTTCGCGCTTACATTTCCGTCAAATTTTGCACTCTGGAAAGGAAGGGGAGGGGATCAGTCAATGTAGACTAGTTTGTACGAAGACAATGACCTTCACTTTTTTTTTTTCGCGTTGTGTTATTTAAAGGACGCTTACTTGCCATTAAATATAGTTCTTTACAAATAGGAAGAAAATAACCGACGTGGGTCTGTTAACGTTCGTGTCATTGAAAGTGACGCAAATAGTGTCTAAATGTAACTATAGCCTATTCCAAGGTTTATGACTTCTCTTATCCTATAAGAAGTCTGCTTCGTACAGTTTGTAGTGTGTCAGATTTTGGTTACAGCCCCTCAGTGTTGCAGATATTTTGGTTTAGAAATCCACCTCTAGACGTGGCTGTGTGTGAAACAAAAGATGTGGGAATTGCAACTCGACAGGTCATGTCGAGTGACCGGTTATGTAACGATTATGGTAATTTGGAAATGAACCAGACGCCCGTCATTGCGGTAGGTTATCGTCGCATTTATTAGGTTAGTCGCCTTTCAGATGTGTTCGCAAACGGTGAAGGTTAGGGTTGTCATAAGTGTTTGCGTATTTATATCTAAACGTTACTTCACATCCGTTCCAGGGCTGTGCTATAATCTGTTCACATTGCCGAATATAATATGTGTGTTTTTAATTGCAAGTTTTATTAAATTTGACAGTTTTTATTTGGTCCCGGAGTATTTGCAGTTTGCGGATGACGACTTTCATAACCTGCAAAAAAAATGTTGAACTACGTCCTAGAAAGGGTGTAAAAATATAAAATATGAAGTTATTTATCAACGGAAAATAACTATCAGGTTATTTTATTTAGCCCACCAACAAACAAATTAAAACCATCAGGTTGTTTACTAACAAACAAGAAATAACTTATTTAGTAACAAACTTTTTATTTACGTTTACGAACCATTACCTACCGTATATATTAAGCTTTGCTTGGGCAAAGGCGTGTGTCAGATACGTGGTCATTAAGATCACCCAGGATTATTGTAGAACCTGATACCACGTTTACACACATGTTATGTGATCAAGATGGCGTTGATTACTTCATAAGCTTATTCCTATTGCTTGATCCCTTGTCTATGACAGTATAATGGTGCGTTCGTTGAAAAGTGGGGGTTTTTGGACTGGGACACCTTTAGCATTAATAGATTTTGGTATAGCAAAGTACACTAGAGCCCATCTGCGCTATTGTAGGCCTACTTACTACTTGATACCACATATGGTATCGGGAAGTACACTAGAGCACATCCTCTAGTGTAAGACCTGATTTCACATTTGGTATCAAGTAGTACATTTGAGCACATCCACCAAAGTGTACTACGTGTTCCACATCAGGATTGTAATTAATAAATTACTGTTTTTCCACCACGAATCACACTTTCCTGTACTTCATCCACACCTTGTTTATCACAGCTCGTGTGTTTGCAAATCACTAATTGATGCATATTTAGAACAAACATTCAATTAATTACTAATTTGCCACCTTAATTACTGTATATCTGTAAACGACTAATCCCATTGTTTGGTTTTTCAGTCTCACCTTATTTATCATGGGTTGTGTGTGGATGAATTACTGTACTGGCTGCATATTTCAATCACTTGAAAAGATTATTTCCAAACAATATCATTTCCTGTTTAGTTCAATATAATTTCTGCTATATTATATGCGTCACTGTATTGAATACTGTCTAAACATACTATCCCATTCCTAACAGGACCTACCTACTACGTAATTCTACACATCACTACAAACATTAAACACATTCAATTATTAATTACAAATGGTAAAGACAAGCTACCTGCTACAGAATCCTGATTTAACATTACCTACCTACAACACTGTTAAATACACCAGATACACACAGTAGGGTACTATCTTAACAGTTTCACTTACCGCTACCAAACATAGCCCTTTCCCATCAACATGTAATGCCACACTATGCTTATTATTCCACGACACTCACTTTTTTGCACAACAGTACGTATATAATTAAAAGTCGTATGCACCACCATTATTCACCAAATTTTTTTAATATCAAGTCGGAACACTTTTCTATACTGCTTCACTTTGCCTATATAAAGCATACATTTTACCAGTATATACGGCATGTGTATATTTTATGGCGCACTGATGCGTAATAAAACTTATTCTGAAGACTCTGTGAACGGAAATTTGCAGGCGGACATTGATAAGATATGGCTGTGGACCAGAAAAAATAAAATGAATATAAATGTAAGAAAAACTAAGGTAGTGAGGTTCACAAGGAAGAAGATAAGCAGGGACATGTACAGATGGGAGGGACAAGAGATAGAAGAAGCAGCAGAATATAAGTATGTAGGGATTGTACTGCAGGGAGACCTCAGGTGGAAAAAACAGGTAGAGAGGGCGGTAGCAAAGGGAAGAAGGGCTCTGGGTATGCTGGGAAGGTTGCTGAATGGAGTCAGCTGTGAGGTGAAGGAGAAGGCGTATGGCACAATGGTACGGCCACTGTTAGAATATGCTGCAGCAGTATGGGACCCGTATGTGGAGGTGCAAGAACTGGAAAAGGTGCAGAGAAAGGCAGCAAGATGGGTGAAGGGTAGGTGGAAAAGGCAAGGGCAGTATGATGAGGAAGAAGGGAACTATAAGCCATCAGTGATGATGAAAGAAATGGAGTGGAGCTCATTGAAGGACAGGAAGAAAGTTGAACGGTTAGTCAGGATGTACAGGGTGGTGAATGAAGAGGGAGGATGGGGAGGGCTACACTGCAAGCTAAGTAAGGGGGTTTAGGGGAAGAGGAAACAACAGTGAGAATCTTCAGAGGGTGTGGAGGAGAACGGAGCGGGGTAGGCAGTCCATGCTTGTGAGGGAGTGGAATGTGTTGAGGGAGAAATTGGTATCTGTGAGAGGGGTTTGTAAATTCAGGAAGGGAGTGGAAAAGGAGTTGGTTGGGTGAAGGAGAGTTGAGAGAGCTCGCCACCGGGCGGTAGCCTAATTGCGAGTGTATGTATGTATGTAACTTATAATGGGCAAGAACATTAGAAAAGACAGATATATGACCTACGAAAACTTAATTTATCAGCCATTGTAGATTACTGCTTTACTCGTTGCTACGATACCAACCTATTCTACTGTAAGGCCTATGTCCTGACTTCATTACCTACGTCACACTTATAAACAAATCTCTGGTATTGAGAAGTGCGAGAGACCTGTTCCACCCAAGTAACTTGTTTAATCGAGTAAATCTCGTTATGTTTTAACTGTAAAATGTCTCTCTTTATAGAAATTGTTTGTTGTTGGTAGCTACTGATTATCACATTTTATATGAAGTACTAAAATTGGTACTAGAAAGTTAATTTGCTTTAACTTAGTTTAATAAAATTTACACAGTTAAAAGCTAACTTTATGATTCTATATTTTGGTAATTGTAAAACTGTAGAGCACATGTTAGAACAGAGTAAAGCAACTTGTATGTATCAAGTAAGGTTACATAGAGGTTGGAAAGATTAAACAAATGAAGAGTTGCTTTAATCAAGTTTGTTTGCACCAACACTGCCTCCCAAACACAACACTCCCGATTCTTCAGGAAAGATCTACATGGCAAGCCCTTGGTGAGGATGTCTGCTAATTGTTGACCAATGGGTACATGCTCCAAGATGAATTCTCCATCAATGTATTTTTCCCTCACATAATGAAGTCTGACCACCACATGCTTGATCCGACGATGAAATTCAGGATTCATTACAAGGCGAATAGCGATATATACTGTTGTCGACGAACAGGGTCGGTGTCAACTTGATGCTCAATATCTCTAAGTAAGCGATTTTACCCACACAATATCTTTAGTGGCTTCACTAGCAGCAACATATTCTCCCTCTGGTACTAAGGGCAGTGGTAGTATGTTTACTACTTAGCCAGTTTATGGTTATTCCGTAGGAGGATACGAGAACTCCAGTTTTTTATTTGCAGAATTTCAGATCATGGGCAAAGTCAGTCAGAAAAATGACTAAAATCCGGTGGCACATCACTTCGGTATAACAGCCCATAGTCAAGAGTTCCAGTTAAATACTTGAAAATACATTTTACAGCAGTCCGGTCTGATCTTTTTGGGTGGTCCAAAACCTCAGAAACTCCACTGACGGTGTATGACAGATAAGGGTGTGTGGTCATAGCTAAATATAGCAAACTCCCGAATGCTTCTCTCTATGGAACATTGTTATCCGATGGTGGGTCATCCTCTTAATTTCCTATCTTTTTTTCAATAAGTGTCGAGACTGGGCTTGCTTCCTCTATTTGGAATTGAGAGCATGATCCTTGTGTAGGACTCTTGGTGCACAAAATTCGAATTGTTCTCAATTTTGATGACCTGCATGCCAAGGAAGGTTTCCAAAGGTCAAGTGGTTATTTTGAATACCTTATTCAGCCTGGATAAGAAACGCTTGGATTTTATCCTTTTCTCCAATGATGATGCCATCCATGAACGTAGATTGCTAACATCAAATTGCACCCATCAGAACATTGTCTGATAAAAACACAGTGGTCTGAATCACTGGACTTCAGTTGTTCAAAGTGCATAAACTCCACAAAATGCTAGTTCCAACAGTGTGAAGACTGCTTCAACCCATGAAGGATGCAATTAAGTTAGCATACTCTACCCCTACCATCGTCAAAGCTCGCAGGCTGTGGCATGTAAACCTCCTTCGTTAGCTTGTCATAAAGAACGGCTGTTTGAACGTTGAACTGATCAAGGTCATACTTTTCGTTAGCTATGACACTAAGAAGGGCTCTTATTGTATGAAACCTGGTTTGGTCAAAGTCCACACCTTGCTCTTGAGTAAAGTCCCTCACAACAAGATGGGCTTTGTAGCGCTCTATATAGGTTGGGCTTCCTTTTGATTTTCAGCACCCAACAATTGTACATAGTTTTCTTATTCTGGGGCATAGTAACCAAATCCCAAGTATCATTTGTTGCCAGTGCACTCTACTACTGTTGCATACCTTGCCACCTTTGCTCAGCCTCATCAGAACCAATAGCTTCAGCATGTGATGCGGGTTCATCGCCACAGTATGTTGACAAGACATAATCTCCCATCCTTGTATGTGCTCTGGGTCCAGTTCTATCTCTAAGTATAACCATAACATTCTTGTATGGGAGAATGTTCACGTTGGACTTCTTTCTTTTCATTGCCCCTTTGTTTCTTAAGAAGATAAAATTTCAAAAAGGTAGCAAACAACCTTTTTTCCTCCTTGAAAACAATATCCCTAGACTGCATAACCTGAGTCCTCTGGTATCCATATTCGGTATCCATCTTTATCTCCACAGTGTATCCCACCAGATATTACTTCCTAGCCTTTTTTTTTGTAAAATTTTGTGTCCCTTTCTTTTGGAACGTGGACAAAGTGCTCAGTCTTAAACACTTTTAAGATGACCAATTAATACTTTCCATCCAAACCACAATTCAGATTTCACATCAACTGAAGAAGGACCCATTCTATTAATGACATGGGATGCTGTCATTACTGCCTCTGCTCACATCTTCTCCAGCAGCTCTGCGGCATGCAGCATTGTTCTTGCTGGCTCTACGAGGGTACAATTTTCTTTCTCTGAAGCTCCATTCTGCTTGGGGGGGTATAAGGGATACAAGAATGATAAAGCCCAAAGTCCTCTGTAATCTTCTGGATATTTTTATTTACAAATTCCTCTCTATTTACAGCAGCCAAAAATGGTTTTAGCTTATCCTTAACTTCAGATTTTTGTTTTAGGAAAAATACTGTTCTGTATTTTGAGAATTCATCCTTAGTCTACAAAATACATAATGCCACTAACTGAGCTTGTTGGCATTGGATCACACATCAGCATTTATTTGAAATCTGGGGGCTGATTCAGTATTGCCTTTTCCAAGGGCTTTCATTGGTTTTCCATTCCCAACTTGTACAAAATAGACTTGAGAAAAGGGTTCATAAGTCTAGAACCAATAATTTTTCATTGTAATATGCTGAGTGGCACCTGAGTTTGCTATCCAAAGTATTTGTGGATTTAGCTTCCTCAAATTACTGCCAAATGTTCCAGCGTATCTACTGCAGCCACAAGGTGCTGATAATCCTTAATTTTAAAGTCTGCAGATTTTTCTGGATAAGTACTTCCATCTTCAACTACTTTCGTAACTCCTCAGTTGAATCCTTACCTGGAATTTCCACTCCATCCTGTTGGATTGACCCTCACAACTTATCTATAACCACCCTGGAAACTTCCATATGGCAAAAAGAACATTACACGAGTTATGAGACAGTTAAAAACTTTGTCAAACTAGACTAATATTATTTGCAACACTAGCGTCATTAACACTAAGTTGTATGTCTGGCACCCATAATCTGTTGAGTTTAATAAGAGTTAATGATACAATTAAAAGCTAACTTTATGAGACTATACTTCAGTAATAGTAAACAACACCATAGAGCACATGTTAGAACAAAGAGAAGCAAAAGTATGTATTAAGTAAGGTTACATAGAGGTAGGAAAGGTGAAACAAATTGAGTTGCTTTATTTATGTTTGTTTGCACCAACAAAAACTGTAGATATTTTTGTGTTACTTATTACAGCCCTGAATATAGCTGTTATGTTTACATAATATGTTTGATACATAAATGTAAAACCATTTGGGCAGCACAAAAGTGAACATTCCTTCAAAGGGCAGCAATGCAGAAATGATGATGCTGTTAACTGTGAACATTGCCCTCTGCGTGGTGGTCGGAGTAATATAAACAGGATGTTTGTACAGGATGAGGAAGGGACAACCTTGCCTGGCAAATAGTTTTAATGCTGCCGGGGTGGCTATTAATTTTTATTGCTTCCTCAACTGCTGCAAACTCCCTTATAGGTGACTGTGTGCTAACCCAGGCAGGTCATTTGAAGTGTTTAACGACCTGTTTCACCAGTGAAAATGGAGTGATAACTGATGTTACAATATACTTGACTATATAGTCAATTTTTTCCCTACCATTATTCCTGTCTTAATAGTGGGGTATTGGCTAAACTTTGTATCAGTTACAGTAATTGTGAAGAATAGGGGCTTTTTAGAAAATCGGGAAAATAATACCTGTATATGTTGGATATGATTGTTAGTTATCATGATAGTAAAAATTTTAGCAGGGCTTCAATTAGTTTGCTCTAAGAGAAAATGAAATATAACAGTGTCGAGGGTTATCAAGATTGCTGTGTTCATACAATAAAACATGTAGAATGTATTTATATTGGTTCACATAATTCTATTAAATGTGAGAGCACAGTTTGAAGCGAATTGTTAATGTTTAAAATGTCATTTACAAGGTATAGTTATGCTGCAGCGATAGGGTTATTAAAGTATAAACAACACAGGTATAAAGCAGAGTCGGACAAATGTTTTTGACCAACAAAAAAAACTATATGGGTTGTGTATGGCTTAACTAGTCTATATTTACGGGGGCTTGATGATACATTTAGTACAATGTTGAATATAAATAATAAAATTACCTAGGAGTTCAGTCGCTTTGTGTACATGGGGCAACGTGTTTAGACATACAATTTTAATGGAACTTGTATTATTAATTAGCCTTGTGTACCATGATAAAGTAGTAATGGTAAGAAATGTACCATAATTTTGCTTCAGTGTACCTTTTATTTGAATATCCCATAGTATGATAATTTGTCAATTGTTTACATCACAGTTGCATTGTGGGAAGTTGCTGAATGGGTGTCTGAAGTTTTTACAGATTTTAGGTTTACAAAAGAGTGCTTCAGAGTGTGGTTTATTGCAATTAATTTAGTTAGATGGTTAAATCAAATAATTGTGCGAAAATAGTGTTTTTCTGTGGTAATATGCAGAAAGTGAAATTATAATATTTGTATGGTGATTTGAGTGTACAAAGAGTTAAATGGAATGTTAAGTCATGTGGATGGCAATGTAATTGGTGAGTTCGTAACTAAATTAAGTTGAACTTTCTTATATTGTGGAGGGTTATGAAATTTGCGGGGTAAAACTAGTGGAAAATATGTATGTTTTCGTTACGGTATAAAATTGTACTCTGCAATGAACTTTTTAATAGCCCTCCCTAGTATCGTATTTGTAACTTGTATTGGTAATATTCTCAATTTATGTTTGGTTTGGGTCAATATTTTTTAAATTGTGTTTTTTTTCGTGATAAAATATTATGATTTTATCACAAATATATTTAATTGCAAAATGACCTAACCAAACAATAACCAACCCTTATGCACCGAGCCAGAGTCCCAGGCCAGCAGGGAGTAAATCCCCAAAACAGAGATCCAACCTCGCCAGCTTTTAGGTAGCGATGTGAAGTTGCCCATCAGCGAAGCTTGGAGTTTCCCTAGAAATGATTAAGCGTTGTTCCCTCGCACTTAAAAATACTGTACAAGCGTAGCCAAACATTACACATCAAGTCAGTCACAGGAGCTGCAGCATCAGCAGGGGAGTAAATCCCCAAAACAGTGATTCAACCTCGCAAGGCTTCTTTAGGTAGTGATGCAAAGATTCATGAATCAGCAAAGCTGCAGTTTGTCCAGAAATTATTTTCATTCATAGTCCATTTGCACTGAGGAATAAGGAATATTGTAATTCAGATATTGATTGGTTAGGTCGTTTTGCAATTTAATATATTTTTGTGATATCGTTATATTTTATCACGAAAACACTCACAATTGCAAACAGATGTAATCAAACAATACAGTGATGCCCCTAGTAAAATTGCGTATGACATGCCCTACTAATCACAATTAGTGGTACGTAATTAATTTTACTTTAGCTGAGACCACATCAGCATGAATAAGTTTCCTCTACATACAATTGAGAAAGTAACTGAAACAGTTAGTTTATTGGAATGTTTTCTTGAAGGCAGATAAAAGTTAACAGTAAAGTAGTTTAAAACAATATTACATCTTACTAAGGAATAGCAAATGTAGGACTATGCCATGAACTAAAAATTATAATAGAACCTATTTATTTTGGTTGACAAATATTTCTTCAGTCTTATATTTTGATTAGGTAAAAGTTTCGAGCATAGAACTGTTTAAAGTTACTGACCAGTTTGTCATAAGATGGCTAAAATCCAGTACTGGACATCTTCTCACTGAAGACACCAAGCAAAAAAACAACAGTACAGAGAGAACGCAACACAAATCACATGCACAACAATGGCTGACAATTGAATGGATGTTGGGGTGAAAATGGCTGTGTGGTCATTTTCAACCCAAAATTCTATGGAAATTACAGTTTTAATAAAGTTAGTTTCAATTAAAATATATATATTTTTTATGGTGTAACTGCTGTACTAGAACATGCATTTAATAAACTCAGCAATGGTCTTTGCTATGTTCTTTTTATTATAGTCGACAGTAATAAAGTTTTGACAACACTGATGATTATTTGTAAGAAATTGTCTATTGTATTCCCCCCCTCCTTTGTAAACCAAAATTTGTGATTTTAAGTCTTGCAAAAATTTGTTTAAAGGAAACTATCTCAGATTTTTAGCCATAAAATTTTTCTTTCTATTTGTGGAAATTTTTGACACATTAAATTTATTTAATAAAAATGGTCACCTTCACCCCAACCGACTACTGCAACATATGATACATATAAACATATAAATTGTTTTAACATAATATACCAATAATTTTTTTTTTTCTAACTCCCATGCAACAGACTGTATTGGGAGCATGGTTGCCACAGTGGCTAGAGCTCTTGCTTCTCACCAAGACAAGCCAGGTTTGATTGCTGGTGTTGCCGCTCTTAAGTTTTCAGCACATAGAAATCATGCCAGGCAATACTGTTGGTTCAAAGGTTTTCCCAGGGATCTCTTATTTTCTGCATCCTTGCATTCTGGCTCTGCTCCATGTACACCTTACCTAACCCTCATCAGCCCTCAAGATGTCAATGTTAACTTCCCAGACCTTTCTGCTCAAATTTATATATTGCAAAATACACACACTAATATTCTAGAAGTGTACTATTGGATACCCATCGTATAGTACACTTGTACCCAGCTGTGAAAGTTTGTGAGATACAAATTTAATATTCACGGAGATAAGTTGCACACAAATTTGTAAAAATAACACCTGCAGTATTGGGAAGCACACTTGAGTGGTTTGGGGTAAGTTGTACTGCCAGATTCCTCATTTGGTCTGGAAATACACTAGGGCCCATCTGTTCTAGTACAATACGCAATACTTAAGAAACTCACCCTGATTACACTTGACTGAAATTGTAATTTTTTATACAGAAACTTAGGTCTATGTGCAAAATCTTCATAAAATTTTTTATTACTCATATGTTTCTTGGATACATCAGTTTGATTCCATGCAATTTCCTTGTGATTATGCTACTTTGTTTCACACATAAAAATTATAAATGCGTGGTCATATTAACTGCATACAACACTTTCAATGTGGCCTTCATCCACAGTTCATGCATGTGTTGTCGCAGACTGTTTACACGTTCACGCGACATTTTGCAACATAGCATCTTACTCGCTATGCTATAATGCAGGTTACAGATATTCATCACTTGTGATGGGTTCGGCTAGCTTCAGTCATGTAGAGAACAAAAATGGTTCACCTGGTTTTGTAGAAATAATAACAGGAAATATCCATGTTGGAAATATACTCGATTTATTGTTGAAGGTCGAAAAGTTACATTTTATGTCAGTATGACATCACACAATGCATCTTCCTTCTCATTAAACACTCGCAGGTACAGTCACATTAGCATTTACCGCAAGCTCAATTTACATCTTGATTCACAGGATTACATGTTATCACACAAGGTGGTTACCTCTATGATGGTTGTACAAATATACTGGATGAAAACGTCACACAGACGCGACCGACATGACTCCACTTCAAACTACAAATCTAAAAATACACAATTGGCCGGGATTCACGACCTCCTTTTGGCAGAACATTACATCACTGCGCGCCTTGAAACTACAAAACTTCTGATGGCACGGAAAGGTGGGAAAAAACCTAATCTCAAAGTTGCGTCACCTCTGTCTGAAGACTGAGAATTCAAAAGAGCCACATAGTACAGCTAATGCTTGAAATACAGCCTCACATTTAAACTGATAAAGCCCTTTCTTCTATCATATGGCATGAAAGGAGAAATTTGGACAATTACACTCGCTAACAAATGAAACTGGGGATTTTAACTAAAAGTGAAACTGAAAAATAATTAAAACTATAAAAAAATGTGTGTAAACTGCAATTTTACACAGTCTAAGGGTCTAGACAAAACTTAATTTCACGCATCATTGTCTTAACATTTCAATAAAATTCTTTTAATTTGTAATATTTGCCTAATCTTGATTTTCCATGCTTTAATTCATTGTCAACCAAATTAACTAATTTACATTTGGTTTATGCCCTTTTACACAATAATATATTTCTTCTTTCCCCAACCTACCACTGCTTCAGTGTATTGCTTGAAATTAGAGCTTTAATGAAATAATACCTAAAAAGTAAGCTATTTTGCAACACAACTCTTGAAATAATAAGATAAACACAAATAAGCCTGAAAAATAGATGCATGCTATGGAGTAAACTCTGGGAAAAGTGAGGGCTTTTTGAATGGAGATGTAAAAATTACCTATGGTAACTTTGGAAGATGTGTTTCAGTGCCAGCCCAGGATTCCACCAATTATTAAATTTCTGCATTTTCTCAGTGAATTGCTGTGCCTTTTTGTTTACAAGTACAAAGTTCAGGTTGGAGTCTTATTTATTCTATTTTAGACTATTCACTGTAAACTGAGCACTTTTGAAATCTCTGCTTAAGAGTATTATCCATTCATGATGAGCAATTTGGTAAACCCTGTTGGACAATGTACTTTGCTTACTTCCAGTCACATATGGCATATTGGTTTGGGTAACTTGGTTTGCCTAAAACAGGAATATCCTGGTTTCAGAAAAGTTGAAAGCAACATCAATGGATTGTAAGGGAAATATTTCATCAGTGGACCATGTTCACAATTTTTTTTCGAAAGAAGTTGTGCTATAATATGCTGTTGGAAACTGTCAATATATTGTTACAATGTCTCTCTAGTCAGTGGGCTTAACCAAGTTTAAGAGATGGGGGTCTTAATTAAGAGTTACATATAATTTCCTGATTTTATTTAAAACTACTACGGACAAAATTCTTTCGACTCAGCATTTCACAATAAATCAATATCACTTACGGTTTACAATTAGTGACTACAATTAATACAATTTATAATTAATTGCCTCACTGAAACAAATTAGTTTAAATAACTAAATAATTAAAAATCAGTCCCAATGGACAGTGTATCAAATCATATTAAATTATTTTATAAATTGTTTCCATATTTGACAGATCCAATATTTACAAAAAAAAATCAGCATTGCATGTCCATTCAGTCTCTCCTCAAGTCAGTCCACATCCCGTCAGTCCGCAATGTTCTATAGTTCTCAGAGCACGCTCACGTACAGTAGGCTCCACTTGTCAGGTTTCACGCCTTTTCGTCCATTCACACCATGAACACCTTGTCCAAAGTCATACCACACTAGACTTGGTGCCTGCACCCAGCTAGATGGCCTTAGTCAAGGACTGCTGACTGCTGTACCATGGCTGTATTTATAATGTCGTAAGAAGTAATCCAGAAATTTTGCTAATTTCTTAATTGTGCCAAGTGTCCTAATTCTCAGGATATTCTTGCGCCTCCCGTCTGCTTCTTCTGCGGGGGGAGGAGAATGGCCTGTGATGTCAGCCAGTCTCGCTGCTGTCAATCATTCATCGGTTTCCCAGAAGTGGGAGGATGGGTGGAAACAAGGCTGCGAGCATGTCCGTCTGGGTGATGGGAGAGACAAGGTGGGTCATACAGGGCAGCACATAACTGTAGCTGGCGGAAGGTGCCAGCTGCAGCCCGTAACAATACGATGTTGAAATGAGTGATTCAGGTTAACTCCTGTGGTCTTATCAATTCTCATACCACCATAGTGGGTAAAAGTATCCTCTATCATAATTGTTAGTACAATCTTTCAAAGTCAACGTGGCTGCTTTATCTCCACTGTGGAAAGCTCATTTGGTAGGCCTAAATATGGCAGCTTGTCAGTTCCCTTTGTTACCCCACAAGTGTAAGACTCCTAGCTTGAAGAGCCTGTTTTGTGTGTACCTACTGCTGAACTAAAAGTTAAGTGCATGAAGTGAAGAAGGGCATACTGATCTGGTACACTTGAAATTTTTATGAAAGTTGGAGCAAATGTTCACCTACTATTACAGTACATGGAGTTTACAATACATTTAAATACCTTTAATTGATACAAATGTAAGTTGTATTTGGTGTATCGTTAATTGTTGTTGCACTGTTCAAAACAAAATTTTGAAATAGGGGCAACATTGACCAGTACAGTGAAACTGTGTAATAACTTTATTTGTTCTATTATCTTCTACAGTCTGTGTAAATTGTAATATGCCTAGTGTATGAAGCAGAGGGTTGCTTGTAGTTAGCCCACGCAGGTGCCAGCAGTTACGTAGCTCTGTATAAGAGTGTTTGACTTTGGTTGCCTATGATCAACTCAGACTGTGTTCACGATAAAGTGAACACTTTTTATATCAACCTTAGAAAAAAGTCACTGCCTCTGCCTGCATATATTTTAATGGGCACACTGAGTGATATGCACCCAGTAAAGTTGATAACGGTGGATGGGAAGTAGTTCCATATCTTAACGTAGAGTAAAAAGTGTTAGGTAACCATTTTTAATAACTTAAGATTTCTTTCGCTCAGTGTCTTTTAATGCTTCGAAGTTTAAAAATGAGCAGAGTAAGGCAGATAATACACTATGTGCATACAAGTAGATAATAAGCTGGGCTTTCAAAAGTGCTCATTTTACTTGGAATAGCCCATAAAATGGTTGTGTTCCTATACTTTTGTCAAGTTATTTACATTTGAAGTAAGGATAAAACATTTTATTTTCGTACTTAAGCTTTCAGTAACATTTTGTTTTCTTAAGATTCAACTGGACACCAGCAACCATTCAATTGTTTTCGTTTTCTGTCAAAATTGTGTATTTCCCCTTGTGTAGCCCATTTGCACAGAGAATTAATGTGTGTGTGTTTCGAAATTTAAAATATTTTCGTGCTATTTGTAATATTATTGTAATGATGTATCACGAAAACATGTTTAATTGAATAAAGATTGAACTGAACATGACCTAAATTGACAATGTTACCAATAAAATTTAGAAATACAATAGTGGGGAGGGCTATTAACTGGAGGGAAATTGAAGCATGCATACACACACACATACACACACACACACACACACACACACACACACACACACATATATATATATATATATATATATATATATATATATATATATATATATATATATATATATATATATATATATATATATATATATATAAATATAAAACACACCCACACCCACAATTTCCATGATCTTCATAGCCCTCCCCACTATCGTATTTGTAGCTTGTATTGGTAATGTGTATTGTCAATTTAGATAATGTTTGGTTAAGTATTTTGCAACTAAACATATTTTCATGAATGAATATTACATTACATATTCGCTTGTTTTACCCCACAATTTCCCTGATCTTGATAGCCCTTTCACTATCATTTTTGGGGTTTCTATCGATCAATTATTGATGCCCCTAGTAGTGTTCTGTGTAATTGGTAGAGTGGAATTATACCACTTTGAGATATTTTTAAAAATTTTATCAAAAAAAGCCCTTATTCTGGAATTTACCGAACATTTTTGTACAAATACTGGACTGTGTGTATTGACTACTATTGCATTTAAAGATTGAATACTGTTAAATGGACAATATAACAAGCACCATCAAAATATAGGTACAGTAGGTAAAATTCACATCTGTATTTAATACTACTGTAATCTTCACATAGCTGCTAGGCTTTTCTATAGCCATAAAGAGCAATGAAATACAAAGTTTATTTTAAGTGATGTGGCAGTGTTAATGTTGAATGGCCACAGGACACGAACAAGCCTGCTCTAAGCAAACAATTGTGCCTTCACACAGGTGCATTATCTTAGTATGCTTTGTACACTTCTGATTACTAAAGTCAACTTACTTATCTCCTGTATACCAGTGAATTCTAATGCCACACAAAACCACAGGTAAGATTTCTGATATTCAGAAGGTATGTTATTTTGCCTTCTTGTGCAGCATCATTGTTGAGTGGTAGATGGCGGCCGAGTGTAGGCAAGAGTGCGCTATACCCTTTGGGTGGGAACTCGCTAATACAAAATGCAGCATATGATTATGTTGCAAAATATAAGGTGAAAATACCTTCAGGTGAAATTGCATTTTAGGCATAGTTTGAGGAAACAGACAATATATCTGGAACGAGTATGAGCAAGTGTGTGTTAATGGGATAAGTGTGAAGGTGGGGAATGCTGTAATGTGGGTGACGAAGCAGTGTTAAGGTGGAAGAAAGCAGTAGGGCTCAGTATTGGCAAACTGGTGATAGTTCACACACGCGGAGTATTGGGACATGGCAATAGCCATGGGTGCAGCAGGTACTCAGCTGGATGTGCGGCACGCGTGTACCATGTCACCGGGTACATGCATAGCCAGGACCCAGTGGGAGGATTCTCCACACACTGACATTTAATTCTTTGGGAGCCAAAATATTTTCCTAGGTTTTTATGTTTTGTGACATACGAAAAGTACCTTTGTAATAATACTTTTTTTATCATTTAGAAAATAACCTTAAACATGTTTTTAGTGTAAACATGAGAATTTAAACTGAAAATTTGAATTTGTGGAAATTCCAAACAGTTATTCTAACTCAGAATTATGGTTTCAAATATATTTTTATTGAAGTTGTAGAATTGGCATCTAGCAACTTATTTGAAATAACATTTGCCCACCTGCTGTAACAATTCAAATGACTCGACTTAAAATTTTATTCCTCCAACTTGTTTAATTCTTGTTTAAGATAACTTTTATTCCATTGTTATATTTTTAAGACTATTATTTGGTATCAAACGGATATCTTATGTCAAAAATGTAGACAATTTTAACCCGCACGAAAGCCCATAACTTTGGTGTTGTGGTGTAGGGTGAGCTGCAGCTATCTGACTGTAAAAAATGGTTCAGGATATGCCACCAACCATATTTGGGTGACTTTCTGGCCATAGCCTTAGCCAATTTTGGTAATTAGTCAATGCTTGAAGTGTGTGTTTGCATTAGTATTCATTCTACTCTGTGCTGAAGTAGAGGGAAGTGCAGTACCTAATGATTCATATTGGACTGTTGCATAGCTCTGGCAGTTGCCACTGTCAGATGATACATGTGGTTGTTGAACTTTCCTCTTGTTTGTTTCAGGGCAGTGAAAGCCTTCCGGCAGGTGCTGTATGTAGACCCTGGTTTCTCCAGAGCCAATGAAGTTCACCTGAGACTAGGGTTGATATTCAAAGTGAACAGTGACTGGGAGTCTGCGTTGAAGCACTTCCAGCTTGCACTTATCGACTCTAGTCCCTCCACATTCACTAAGTTAGAAAGTGAGTACCTCCAACATTCATGCCCTTGTCATTATCTTTTTAAAGCCTGTTTTCAGTGTGTTGATGGGACCAAACCCTTGCCTGTATGTAGGGATCATAATTGTGGTAAGCTCAGTTAGGGTAATTGTGAACATGGGGTTGTCAATGTATTGCTTTGTAAATACGCAACTCATTTTATAATAATTTATTGGAATTTAGTGATTCATCTTTTAGGCCAGCTAAGTATTGTCACTATTTCTGTCAGTGGGCTTAGCCATGTTTTTTAAGGGATAGTGGTCTTAATTAAACACAAGTTAATGTCCCAATTTACTTACAACCACTACAAAGAAAATACTACAGAAGTAGAATCTCAAATGATCTATTTTGCTATAAATTTAATCAATTGAATTCACAATCACCTAAAAGAAAAAAATGCAATTAAATTACTACAATTAGTCCCAATAAACAGTTTACGAAATCTATTGAATTATTTAACAAATTATATGTCCATGTTTGACTGTTCCAATATTTACGGTAAAGTCCATATCACACATTCATACAGTCAAATCTTAATTCAGTCCAGATTCTACCAATCCAGAGCATCTCCATGCACAATAGCACTCTACTTGTCAGGTACCACACACATGCACAGTAGCGTTCTACTTGTCTGGTACCTCAGACATGCGCGTTAGTGCTTTACTTGTCGGGTACCACACACACATGTACAATAGCGTTCTACTTGTCGGGTACCACAGACATGCACAGTAGCTCTCCACTTGTGGGGTACCTCACATATGCACAGTAGCTCTCTACTTGTCAGGTACCACCACCTCTCATCCACCCATATTGCACACATTTGTCTGCAGTTTCGCACCCTCTGTCATCGTCCATCATATTACCGCATTTAACCAGATTGCTAACACAGACTGTCCTCCAGCTGCAGGGGTATTTATAGTGTCGTCAACCTTAGCCCAGAGACTTCTCAACCGTTTGGGTTCTGCTTAGGAAATAGATTATCAGAAGTTTCATGTTCATATCTCAAGTCCTAGACTTGTCCGTCAGGGGGTAGGAGGGGCTGTGGCGCTAGCCAGGTCGGCTGTGAAATCATTCCCCTGGCCACTGAGCGACGTAGCGGTGAGCAGGTCTGCCTGGGGATGAGAGGATCGAGGTTGGTCACCCCCCTCAGTGCCAGGTCCAGGTAAAATTGTGCCTGCAGCCAGTACAGGATACAACACTATATTACCAGTTCAAAATTTAAAGATTCCAATGCCATACTTAATTTTTACAAAATATTTAAAATTGTACTAACCAAATTTTTTTTACAGGACTAGTTGTTAATCTAGGAATTTTCCATTACATTGGTTAATTTACAGTGTTATGTTTTTCACTCATCTCCTTCTTTTAAAGCAACCCATTTCTCTTTCTGCTTGTTTTAGTTAACTGTGAAAACCAACGTCCACACAATTAGTGTATTTTTTATTATGGGTGATTGTGAATAGAAAAATGGTGGAATTGTGAATACACAATATTCTGAAAGTATATAAGCTCTTATTTTTACTTACCACAGAACTATTCTAAACACTTATAAAAAAATTTATATTTTACGGGGTTTTTGTGTACACAAAAATATATACATTTTTGAACAGTTTTGCCTAAATTCTGTTAAAAATAGCACAAACGTTGCACTCTTTTTCTAAAGATCTTTAAGAAAATTTTAAAGATTAAACAAACTTCAATTCATATTTAAAATTACCTGAAAATCATACCCTTTTACTTGTCATCAGGGTAATTATGATCATAAATTATTATAGCATTAGTATGTTTTATATTAAAATATGGTCTTAACTGGCAAAGGAGTTTGTAATATTTTGTACATTTGATTCACTTTAAAAGTTTTTTATATATGTACTTGCAGTGCTGTCTTGACTTAAAAAGAGATTCACAATTACCTTATCCACCTACCCAGTGTTGTCCTGTAAAAAGGCTTATGCCCCGTCTGCGATCGACGTGGTGCATATAACATGTATAGCATGAAGAAGTAAAAACCTGTATGTGAGATAGTAATTTCCACAACTAGTATTTGGCGTGACTTGGTGTTAGTTTGTGAGTTGGTGTTAGTTGTGTCACTTGGTGTTACTTGCGTGACATGGCATTAAGATGGTCATCTCAGAGTATCTTACACAGTTTTAACACCTCCCAGTGGTGAAACATAGTAATAACAGCTGTAGCTAACTTAGGCATGTAAAAATTCTTGAGCTGGAAAAATTATTTCCTATTATCTGCTCTTTCACTCTAGGTATGGCCTTTTAATAGGTATTGGCCATGTAGAGGGGTGGATGGAGAGGCCAGCGCCGGTTTCATCGGGAACTTTATCTGTGCTTTCTAATTATTTATAAAAGAGGTTTTTCTTTCCCATTAACGACAATTGTAGACAGACGGTTTCACTTGTTATGATTTGTAAGTGATATTATTTAACTCGAGTCGACCGTGGACAGGACCTTAGAGCGGTATAGCAGACACAGCAACAATGTCCCACCTGCCTAATCTTATTTAAGTCTAGTATCTTAGGTTTTGTGTAAACTGCAGTGACCATTTAAAAGCAAGGAATTTTATATTGCAGAGGGCTCTAAAGCATTTGTATTTAATAAAAGTAAGGTATGTGTTACCTCCAACCCTCAGCAGATACAAAATTAGATTAAATATTGTCACTTGGTTCAACATATGGCTGGTATTTGTTACATCCATGCTAATGCTATCACATGTGGCATGGAAGGATACCCAGAACACACAAGAGAAGCTATACATAGGCTTTTAGAAATTGCTCCGCAAGTGTACAGCAGCTATTGCAAAAATGATTGTACATTTTATTTGGTAACAAATAGCAGGGATGAATGATTCAAAATCGTTATAAACTTACAGAAACATACTGAACACCAAAAAAATTATTTAGTTTTGGTTCAACTTGAGGCATGTCTTGTAAATATTCTTTTCCTTGCATATCAAAACCACAGTTTTACCGGTTTTGGGATGTAGTAATAAATATATAACAAAATTAAGGAAAATTTTACAATGTTTGTCTCCTAATTAATTTTAAGGCATACATGGCAAAATTTAGTTTCCAAAAATCATTGTCTGCTACAAATCAAAAATATGTGAACAATGCCCTAAATTAGGTCAATTTTTCAATTTGTGGAAACATTTTACTGCGATTTTAAATATTTCTTCAACATAGCTCGTAACTCCAGATTTTGACACTGTTAAAGTATTGTCAATATGTACTTTTAGTTTAAGTATCTTTTTGTCATCAGCTGGTGGGTCAAGAAGCAGTAGTATATTTTGTTTACATGTGGTCAGCTAATCTACTTGCTGTTGTACTGCTAAACAAATTTTAGGGTGTTTGTCTCAATACTTGTTGGTAAAAATAGACAACCTTGCATAAAATAAAATATTTCTCAGCACAGTTCAAATTTATTACAAATGGCAAATTTGAGTTAACATTTGCGAGATAGTAATTGTAGTTCATGTAGTAGGCCTAGCAGTTTAAACGTTGCAGCAAATATGCTAAGTCTGACTTGTTCATTATTCTTTCTAAATAAACATTCGTTTACATGTGTGTCAGCTGACTCTGTGATTGGGCGCATGAATACTTGGTCCTGGAGTTAGTGCGTGCCACCTCCTGGAGATCAGTGGAACTCAACATGGCATGAGGGTAAGTTTTCCTAGTGACGATCTATCTATTGGTGATTGTCCAGAAAAGTTTGTATATGGATGTGAGAACATTTTTGGTCCTCCAGGCCGGATAGTTTCACTTGTGATACCGATCAACGATGGTGTTATTTTGTCACACGATTGTGTGTGCTACACAATTGTAATATCCCGCGCCCGTGAATCTAGTACCGATGCTGCTGCAGAAAATCATTTGCTGTTCAGACACCCTGTGAAGAAACAAGATACCGGCCCTCATCTCACCATTTACGAGTGATTCAACATATTGTTGATCTTATGTGCAATATTGATTGCACTTTATTAAGTTGATTGTGATGTTATACTCGTTCGCAAATTATTTCATTATGTGGGTGAGTAATTTACCCATTTTCTCTTCTCAGTTGTATTTGTTGCTTTGTATGCCTTTGAATTATCCAGGGTATCCAACTTTTTTCCGCGAGACCAGATGTACGTAACCTCACTTGTGCTATGACACGATAGGTTACTGCTTTGTCTTCTCTGTACTGTTTTCCCCTTGTTTCATTTAGTAATATTTTGATGTGGGTTTCAAGGCATTTTTACTGAAACTGAAACTTCAGAAAACTAAATTATGGCACACCAGCAGGCATATACAGGCATTTAAAAGTGCTCCACTTGCTATGGAAATTGTATGCGAGGTTAACGTGCTTGGCGTACAACTTGAGGCAATTGATAGCAATGTAAATTCAGTATGCGACAACTTACTGCAGTCGGACTGGTCCCTCTTCCTGATAACTTAGATGAAAATATTTGGACCTCTAAATATGAGTTGTTTAGTTTACTGTCGGACACTTGTGGCTTCGGGCTTCGTTTTTGGGTAAGCGTGTTGTTCAGAGTGAATCAACTCTACCTGTTGGTCCATCTGCAAATGTAAGGCTTTCCAAGATCAATTTGTCTACTTTTTCTGGTCAGTGGGAAGACTGGCCTATGTTTTTGCAGTTGTATCAGGCCACCATTCATGACAATTATTGCTTGACTAATGTTGAAAAGCTTCAATATTTAATGGGTTGCCCCACAGGAGAAGCTTTACAGTTGGTAAAAATTCTGCCAATTTTTTCTGAGAACTATCATGTGGCATTGGAACTTCTTACATCTCAGTACCAAAATCTGATAAAGCTGACAACATTTTACATAAACAGAATCCTCAATTTCCATTCTGTCAACAACACGTATTAAAAATTCTTTGGGCATTTAGTAAGCACATTCAATGAAAATACACGAGCCCTTGATGGATTAGGCTGTAATGTAACTGAGGAAAATATTATTCTTGTCACAGTCTGAGAAAGTTGGATGAGAAACTGCACATTCAGTTTGAAAGCTCATGTGTAGGATGGACATTCCCAAGGTTTCAGAACTTGTAGAGTTTCTGCTTGCAAAGATCTCTATTATGGACTGTGCAGTTGATATAGGGGTAAAAACAAGCTCTAGTTATGTAACCCAGTAGGCCAACTCAAAAAATAAGTTGTGTAACACAACCATCCATATTAGTAATTGTAATTAATTCTGAGCCCAATCAGTTAAAGCCCTGTATTGTATGTCAGCAGACCACTCATTCTGTGTGTAAATGTTCAGAATTTGTTAATGCCTCCCCATCAGAAAGACAATCAATGGCTCACAATAAGAAACTCTGCTTAAACTGCCTGAGAACAGCCCGTACTGTAGTGTCATGTTCTTCAGCTCATATGTGTTTTGAGTGCAAAGAGGCATCATACTGTTACTTCATGTTGTCAATCTAGGCTTAATCCAGTAACTCACGTTGAAAATGATACTTAAAGTGCTGATGTTGAGACTGAACAATTTGTGGGTCTCTCTTCAGCTCGTGGTCATACTTCAGTGTTATCTACTGCCCTGGTAACTGTGTATGATGCTGACAGTAAACCACACGTGCTTTGATGCTTACTGGACAGTGCAGCTCAGGCATCCTTCATGACAGAGGCAACTGCAAAAGTTCTGTCTTTACCTTTTCAAAAGGTCAGGGAAAGGGTCTGATGTTGTGCATGGTACAGTCAAATTAAAGGGAGCTGTTGGTTGTAAAATCCAATCCTCTTGTTATCGTTTCTTAATTTTCCTTCACTCTTTTCGTGGTGTCTAAGCTCAGCAGCAGCAATCTACCACGAGCAACTGTGAAACCATGCGTTTGTACCCAATTGGGGTCTTTTCCATTTGCTGATTCTCAGTTTGACAAACCTTGTCCCTTTGACATGTTGCTGGGTGCTGACATCTATGCAAGAGTTTGTAAAAGTGGGCGACTTGATCTTGGTCAGCACATGCCTGTTGTGCTGGAGTCAAAATTTGGATGGATGCTCCTTGGAAAATACCCTGAACTGAATGCAAACTCTGATCAATAGCAGATTCCCATGTTTGTGGGATCTGTAGACTTAATTCTCAAACAGTTTTGGGAAACTGAGGAACTCCCTTACGTAGTTGCAAAACAAATGGATGCTGACTTCTGAGACCCACTTCATGGCCACTCACTCTCGAGATCAATCTGGTCGATACAAGGTTCGCCTCCCCTTCAAGTATGAGTGACAGAAAGTATCGAAAATTCATATTTAAATGCTGAAAACTGATTTTATGCTCTGGAGTGCAAACTCACATCTCAACCTGGCATGAAAACAATGTATGGCGACTTCATGGCTCATTATGCTACTTCAGGTCATATTGAACTCTACGTCAGATCCACCCAACAGGTAGAAAGTCGAGAAACCTCTGAATGTTTTAACCCTCACCATAGTGTGTACAAAATGGCTAGGTCAACCATTAATTTGAGGGTGGTTTTTGATGGTAGTGCCAGGACTTAAAATGGTATATCCCTCAACGATACTCTTCTCTTTGGACTCAAGCTTCAAAATGAGATATGCTATGTCATCTTAGGGTTCGGGCTCTATAGTTTGGTTTCCTCTTGCGACATGAAGCAAATGTATCAGCAGATTCTGATCCATGCGGATGCTCGACCATATAAACTTATTCTGTGGCATGAAGACTGCTCTCTCCCACTTGGTGTGTTCCAACTTAACACTGTAACCTGTGGACGTGCACAATTTCCGTTTCGGGCTATTCGTGCCTTCCAACAGTTGGCCATTGATGAGGGTCTCCATGGCACAAAATGCTCTTTGGAATCATATTTTTTAGATGATATTGTAACTGGTGCATCATCGGGGAGGAAGTTGGTTTCTTATTTGAGCCTGTAGTGAATATTCTGGGTCTTCAGTAGAGTCCAGAGACTGATGTTTTCTTTTACCATTGAAATATTTGCAGTGGTGTCCCAAACAAATGTTTTGTCATAGATAGCTTGCATTTAAGATCCCATGGGCTGGCTGTCTCCAGTGGTAGTTTGGGCAAAAGTTTTGCTACAGTGGTTGTGGACGCAAGGATTGGGTTGGGACGTCCCCTTACTGTCAACACGAGAGAATTATAATTAATATATTGAGGGACTTGTCCACCTTGAAACCCTTAGTTTGCCATGTTTCGTTTGTCCTGATGCAGCTTGTGTAGAGCTACATGGCTTTGCAGATGCATCAGAATGATCCTATACATCTGTCGTTTACTCGAAGTAGTAATTCTCATGGGAATGTGAACATTCATGTCATACTGGCTAAATCTCAAGGAGCTCAACTAAAACAAGTTTCACTTCCACGACTTGAGCTGTGTGGTGTTCATTTGATGGCAAAATTGCACTATTGTCATGCCAACAGTCGCTGCCTGTCGTGCATGGACTGACTCTAATGTAGCGCTCGCCTGGACCAAGACTCAGCCCGATCTGTTAAAAACCCTTGTTGCAAATAGTTGCTCAAATGCTGGAATGGGGTCCACCTCATTGTTGGAAGCATGTTTCTGGAGATAATCCTGCAGATTGTGCTTCTCGTGGTCTGCTTCCCCATGAACTAAGTTATACCTTATGGTGGCATGGTACTCAATGGTTAATGGCCTATGTTATCTGTTTTGTGAGACACTGCCAGAGGCATTCTCCCAGCAGCAAAATCCTATTATCTGTCGAATTAGAGCAAGCAACTTCTGTAGTGTGTAGTTGTATCCAAAGGTCATGTTTTGAAGATAACTTGAAATAATGCCAAATGGGAAAACCTTGTTCTATGCGATTGCAGCATTTGGCACCGTTTTTGCGTCAGCAGGGTGTGCTCAGGGCGGGTGGGCATTTTTCAAATGCAAATGTTGAGTATGTCACAAAACACCCTATCATGTTTCCAAAAGACCGTATTGCTGTTGAAGCTTTGGTAGACTATCACTAAAGTACCTACATGTTCCACTACAATTACTGCAGTCTCTTTTTCTCAACAATTTTGGATTTTGTCTGCTTTATCCTTGATTCGGTGTAGGGTCTTAGTCTGCACATTGCTTCTGGTGCCGGCCTGTCAATAGTCCTCCACATGATTGCTGATTTACCCACTGAATGAGTCACAAATGTGGGAGCTCTTGTGCAGACTGGAGTGAACTATGCTTGACCAATCTCCATCAGAGATAATAAACTTTGTCGTCATGCTACCCATAAGGCATACCTATTTATCTTCATTGGTTTTGCCTCGAAAGCTATCCACATTGAAGTGGTAACGGGTTTGACTGCAGATAACTTCGTTGTTGCTTCTGCGCGATTAGTATCAAGACAAGGTTTAAGACTAGTTTGTATTAAAATTGTGGCACTAACTCTTGAAAAACTTTTCTCTGGCTCATGAAGTCAGTTTTCATTTCCTGCCTCCTGTAGCTCCTGATCAGAGAGGATTGTGGGAAGCTGCAGTTTAGTGAGCCAAATACCATCTCAGGCGTACAATCAGCAATCAAGTTCTGACATTCTAGGAACTGATGACTCACCACCCAAGTTGAGACTGTCCTAAATTCACTGTCCCTAACGCTTCTCTCTTCTGATCCATGTGACATGGTAGCACTCACACCTGGGCACTTCCTCATTGGTAGACCTCTTGTTGCTGGTGAGCAAGTTTTGGCACTCTGAATTTTGTTGAAAATAGGGGTTCGAACTTGTTGTAAATATATTTTTATTTTTCAAGCGAAACTGTAACATTTATTTGATCAATAGTTTGAACTATAAACTGTACGGGAGAAGTTGTTTTTGTTCCTTTCGTAGCTTCTAACACAAGTGCAGTATGCCATGCTTAGACTCTAATTCATCTTTTTGAACTTGCCTGTAACACTCTTGTCGGAATTTGAGGGTTATATTTTGAAAACTATAATGCTATGTCAACAACTGCATTAAGTGGGGAGGTTTTGAAACCTTTCTCGGAGAACCAAATTCAGAAAAATTAGAAACATGACCTTAACCAGAATATACTAAAATTAATATATATTTGAAACAGACTGTATATTTATAACTACAGCCTTGTAATATATGTGATTTTTATTCCTAACTATTTCATTGATGTGATATCTTGCAATTAGACAAATATATGAATTGCATTGAAATCAAAAAATATGTACCTCATTTTTATTCCTCTGCTGGTGTCTTCTCGTGCTTAAAGAATATATACGACACTATTAAAACACACACTCTGCACTACAATATCTCGTCGTTCCAATCTCATTGTATTACACTGACTGCACTAAAGAAATTTTGTACTAGTGCCTGCCAGACTAATGGTACTACTTGGAGATGAGGGTTGGTTTATGATTTTATGACCCCTTTGTACAGGGTTCAACATAACATAATGGAGACCTTTTCCAAGTACTAGCTTGCCATAGAGTTTTTCCAGGATGGCTTGGTATTATGAAGTCGGTCAGTGAGCACTGATGTACTTATACATGTGCATAATGTTTGATCACAATGCTAGGTTATAATTTCTACCTCGTGGGCCCTTCACAAAATGGGTCCTGGGGCAGAGTGCATGCACCTGCTCCCCATATGGGTGGGCATGGAAATTCCATATATTTGTGCTTGTCAGGTCAAAGTTGATTTGGTGTAGTAGTAGACTACTAGCCTTTATATGTGAATAGGGTTCAGTTCTTAATGGGTTCACCCATATTTTCATATATGGGAAATTTTGCGTATGTTGCCCATTGGCCAGTGGATGTTCTCTGGGTAATGCAATTTCCCTCACCAGTGCATTCTGTGGCTGCTTCTTCAGCTCCTTTTATCCTCACTGGGTGCGCAGTACCTCATGGTTGAGTACGTGCCAAAATGAAAGAAAAGGATTTAATTTTGCTGCTTGTTACATAGACTATTCTGTTATAGTGTTAGGATCTGGATATGGAATAAATATTCATTCTTAAACAAATGTTTGCAGAGAACTTAATTCTGAAACATTCCAAGAAGATTATAAATCCTCTGAAATTTCTGTAAATCAATGTAAAGTTCAGTTTTAACTACAGCATAATTATTGAAAGGTCAGTTTCTTAAAAATAAAAGGTTCTCTCAATTTACTAAGATTCATGGATAATGTTTTGCCTGAACTGAAAATTTCTGAAAACAGTACCAGGAATTTTTCCAATGTGAAGTGGTAAAGAAATATTAACTGTTTATTAAATTACATATAAGTGAAATCTGGTTTCTTGAAAGAAGCTTAATGGACTAACTATTCAGCCACTACAAATAGTCATCTGCATGTAAGTGTATGTCAAACTGTTACATAATATAAACTACTGTACTACCAAAATGTGGTCTACATTCAACATTTCAGATTAAGCAGTAGTGCTGAAGATAATATTATACTTGTTTTTAAGCAAAAATCCTTGCACAGTATTTTTGGATAAGACATACGTGGCCTTACAAATCAGGAATTGAGCAGGTTAACACACACACACACATTATTTTTTTCTCCACGACTACATGTGAATTGAGTTTTTTTACAGTCTGTGCCATATCAAATTGACACTTAATTGAAATATTATTGATCTTGATTTTCAGTAAAATATTAGTCTATAAAAAAAAATAGATACTGTAAAGTAGTGTATATAGTGACATGTTCTGCAAGATACATGTGTGAAAAGTTTTACTTCAGAATTTTTTACAGTGAAAATTGTTTTACTGGACTGGGCACTTCAAAATTTGAATGTCCCGCTCTACTCGCTCAGTAGCATCCACTATTTCATTTACAAAGGCTGTTTTTCGACAGTTCTAAGAAAGTAGTGCCAGTGGTGTTTTGTTAATATAGCCCTCCACTTCAGTTCTTACACATGTGGACACAATACTGTTAGTAAGCTGTTGTTACGAGGGACTGAGGTGTTATATGTACAGCCAACTTTGTTTCAGAAAGTATGAAATTTTCTGAAGCAGCAGAATCTGCAAAATCCAAAATGTGCATTTGCAGAACAATTTTTAAATTTTGATAGTAAATTAAAATGTTTGAAAGTAAAATTTATTTAGTGCTGTGTTTTACACATGTGCTGAATAATTCCAGTTAATATTTTTGAACAAGAATAATCTGCCACATACCTACATATTGGTTAAAAGGTATAAAGCATAGCGATCTTAAATTTTTTATTCAACAGATTGACTACAATGAGAGTGAGTGCGTATTACTTAGGTACAATATTTTATGATTTTCACAAGTAGAAAATTAAATATATATATATATATATTTTTTTTTCTATTGTTGGTAAATGTATGAAGCAGTGGAAACACTGGAAACTGGGTTGGAGGTGGGTTTATTCATTATCATTTTTCATATTTTTTTTTCTTCAGCCATATCATGCTTTCCTATTAACTTACAAATTTCAGCTTACACAGTTGCCAGTTACATCAACTTTGTTTTACTTTTTCAGTACTGCCATTTTCATTATTTTTTTAAAAAATTTATTGTTACGAGCGTATTCATCCTGAATCATCCATAAAAATGTTTGTATCCTGAAAGAAGCAAATGGTACCCTACCTGCATTATTCTGCAATAAAAATAAGTTACAATAACTAAGCAGCAATGCTAAATTTGGCCTCTTAACTGTCATTGTGCAAAAAGTTCATAGCTAGTTTATGTTTGTGCAAATAGTTCATAGCTAGTTTATACTTGTTAAACTTAATAATCATTATGAATGTGTACACTAGACTGAAATTAAACAACTCTTAGACTAATGCCTGAATGCACCTTGTATTTTTAAAAGTAGTTTTTCACATTTTCACACCGGAAAGTAAAACATAACTACTAGTAAAAAGTGATTACAAATAACTTATTTATACTATAAGTGACAATTCACATGAACATGAAGAAGGTTTAGGTACTGTATATAAATACGTTAATATTTAATGTAAGGATAGTGGAGAAAGTCAGTGTTTTATAATAAAATCTTAAAAAGCAGCTTTTCTGGTGCTTACATGGTTTACGTTGACTGAACCATAAGAGCTACGCCAAATGTTTTAAAGAATTGTAGATTGTAGATCTCAAACATATGCTGTTGTGGACGTTTTTGTAGAACTTATCTCTTAAGGATGATGCACAGTAACCATTTTTATGTTTTAAAATTTGATTATAAATAGGGGTTCACTTCCGAATACAACACAGTATTAATCCTATATTAGTTACCTTAAGCATTTAGTGTATATACTTGCTGTAAACTTAAACAATGCCATATTTGCCAATCAAACCCAAGCGAGGCTGGGGTGGGTCACTACTAATAAATACATGCCTACGAATTGATTTTCAAAACATGGATGATATACACAATAAAACGTAGAAGTGGAAGAGGATAAAACATTATACCCAGTGAGCTAATAAGATATAATTTTGTAGCGAGTCGAGTGTAAAAGGGCAAGCATAATGAGCCACCCCTTTTGGCTTAAGACCGGAACCCAAACAGGTATAGATTTCCCCATAAACGATATTGCCCACCCAAAAGGCTCCCAATCGGTACCAAGGTACCCCAGAGGAGAACTAGGATAGAAATCCACCACAAATGTGATCCTTCAGGCTAAAGAGAGAGGTTAAAGCGCAGGGCTGAGCCTAAGTCATCTTACCTCTTACATACACAGAGGCATTCGCCACATCGATGCACATTACAAATGAGAAGAAATATCTTTTAAATATTGAAATCATTTGAATTTCTAGTGTAACTGTTCATTAATTTGACCATTTTTATTTAATTATTTAATAATTAAGTATGTATAAAAACATAAAAAAATTTGCTTTTGATAATTTATGTTCAGATGTGGACACCAAAGTGGCCATAATAGGTGGGCAAAACAAAAAACAAAGAACATTTTTTCAAGTTATAGCCACACAATTAACACAATGAGTATTACTGATCACAATTACCTGGTGGCACCCACGAAAATTAATTATGACAAAATTAATTGACACAAATTTACAATTTGTAACAATCTGGCAAAACAAAATTAGGCAGTAAATACAACTGAAAATGTTTTTGTTTTCTCCTTTTAAATAGGTTGATTTTGGTAAGTTCAAGTTTTCAAGGAGGCGAGAAAAGGGGCTGCCATGACTGTTGGTCAGTAGATTTAAATTTTCTTGCAGGAAAAAAAAAAACTAAAGAATCTTAGCTGACAATTTTGCCAGGCACAGGTCCGGACTCGGCGTACCGGCAGGAGAAAACTCTGCTCATAGACCCGTCAGACAGCTAGGCCATGGTACAAAGCAGAAAAGAGAATACTATCTCGTGGTCAGCTACAGAAGTCCAGGGCAAAACTGAACTGTTTTGAAGAGTTACAAAAAGAAAGGTTAAAGCTAACATTAAACAAACGAAAGCTGTCTATGAACAAATTATTATATAATGTTATAATTAAAAATGTAGCAGCAAAATTTCTAAAGTCTTTTATTATGAAGGATGTTTCATGTCTATAAATTTAACGGAAAATTATGAAATGCATTATTAAGGTCCATAGGGCGCCTGCTTATCTATTCACAGATGACCATGTGGACTCTTATTCTCAAGGCAGTAGCAGGTCGACAGCCACGTGGCGGTCTCCCACAAGCGTCCATTAAAGTAAGAAAAGATTTCAGATTGAATAGTTACACAGAGTTCATATAGTTGAGCACGTGGTTCCTGGAGTGGGCCAGGCCCCGAAGGTACGAAATGTACAAAACAAATAATCAAGTCTCGGATACTCTGAAGATGTATATTGACCGAATGAAATTACATTCAAAGTACAATATTCACTGACCCTCGTCTGAAGTGGGCATTGCATTCGGACATGCCATATGCTGAAGCGATCAAAAGTACTGTCACGCATGTGGTAACTTAAAAGCAATAAATTCTCCGGGGCCACGAGTCTGACTGAGAGAAGGATATTTACGTTGGAGGAGCAAAAACACAAAGGTCCAGGTACACTAAAACATATTGCAGCTAAGATGGGTAGAAAATGCAGATGAATGCTCCTATGATACCACACATGTATATCTTCTAGGCCCGCCAAGGACACCCTGCTACCTCGCCGAGATCTCCTGCCAGAACAGAGAGGGAATGTATTTTAAATATACATTTGATCAAACATACTCAATAAAACACTAGGAAGAATACAATTAGCACTGGAGGAATTAATGCATAGTCCCAGAGTTCGTATATCGGAGCTGTTATTAAATTATGAACATAATTTAATATTACTTGAAAGAATTTTGTTTTGGGCACATGACATGGTGTACCGCCAGAACTGCCAATATATTTTACATTACAAATTAACACGATTTTAGAAAATGAAATATGCCCTTTGAAATTAAATGAAACATGATGCAAACACTAGAGAATTATATTATTAATTATGAGCATCTAAAGTTCATGTTTAGTATTCAAATGTAACCCATGCGGCTTTGCACTCTTAAACTAATTACGCCTTGCTTGAGGGGAACAGGAGTAAGATGATGCTTTCTCTTATAAGATTTGGATTCTGCTCTGCTTTCAGGGGCACAGATTTAATTAACACTGTAAACACACTGGGCTGAGTTTCACAGGTCAAACGGGTCATGACTCGATTCAAAGACCCATTCCTGCATGAGTGGCAGTGGTGACCCATACAGGACATGCACGGAATGCTTGCCTGGTGCACAAGCAGAGCATCAGTGGGCTGTGTCCCGAATGGGAAAGTGAGGGCCATGTCAAATGCCCCCCTCCTCCAGGAGGCCAATGGTGCGACGCGACGACCTCCAGTAGTGTTGGCTACGCTGAATTGCAGCAGGATGTGGGGGTGGCGTAAGAGGGGGGGAGGGCGCTGCCTCAACCTGTAAGTAAGGAATGGCCTGTTTTTACCTCGTAGGATGTCTCGGGTGGTTGCCGACTGCGTTGAGGATGTGGGGCATCCGGACATGCTGCAGGTGTCCTTGTCGCAGGACTTGTAGGTGGGCACATGCCGGCAGTGTGGTTAACATGTCTGAGCCCTGGCAGACACGTTCTTGGTACCTGAAGCAGGATGATCGCCTGCGGCGTTGCTGTGAGCAGGCAATGTGGTGGTACTCTGACAAACGGGTAGAGGCAGCAGAAGAGCTGCTCCCATCTCCCTGTACTGTCAGTTGCCGCTCGTTGGTGTTGGGGGTGGTACCGTCTCCCCTCACATTGATGATGGGCTCTGTCACTGACCATTGTGTTGTGGTGGGCGCAGCAGTAGGTGGCATGTCAGCTGGGAAGCCACAAAATTCGACTGGTGACTGCCCCCTCGTGATATCAGATTTCTGCCTCTGCAACACTACCTAGTTTCGGTCAAAGTTAGTCCCATCCGTCAGTCTGACTGCATTGAGTGGTTGACCGATCGTTGTTCCTACCATTGAAAATCCATGTCGTGTTGGTATTTACAGGTGCAGTTTCGTCTGGTGCTGTAGGGTCGGCGTTATGTTTTGCTTTTAACGTCCTCTTGATTGTCAGGTAGAAGTGGTTCGTCAACGTCGTCGGGTTTGGAAACTGCATGAATATTATCCCAGTGGGCCTTTCACCTCTTCCTCAGCCCGATCTGTACTAGGTACAACGCGAGACTGATTTTCTCCAGGATTCTGTGTGACCTGGTCCATTTGGGGGCGAGTTCCACACAAAAATTCTGTTTGGCTGTTAACAGGTGCTGTGCACGAATGTAAACAGTCGCCTGGTAACAAGGGCTTGGGTGGTAGTTTGGTTTCTGGTAGACATTTTTGAGCATAGGGTTTTTGGTTTTTGTGTGCTTCGCGATGACTGCCTTCTTTCCCCTTCCTTTACCTCAGTCTGCAGCATCTGGGTTTGAGTCCAGTGCATGGCAGGCAAACTCCCCTGGGCGTGCCAGGCCTGCACCATTCACCAACCCAGCAGGAGATTTCTCGGTGGCTTCGATGGTGCAGTTACGTAAACAAAAAGCTGTGTCTGGTATGTGCTGCACCCATGTTGTGTGATCTTGACAGACTCTTAGGCGTAGTTGTGCCTTTACTTCTTTGGTCAGGTTTGCACGTACATGGTAAATGTTGGTAGTGTGGTGCTCGGTGTGCAACTCTGTCACTTAGGAATGTTTGGTGGGTGGGGGGGGGGGGGGGCTCCTTTTTCAAATTGTGGCAATATCTTGTATGCGTGCGCTCGGCAATGCATACAATTTGCACCATCGTGTAATCAAATTGGTTACCGCAAGTAAGGATCATATTTAGTCTTGAGCATGGATATGGGCCCATGAGATATAGGGAATATCTTCAAAAAGAAGTTGCAGTAGCCTCTGCTGCTGTTGGATATTCCCATCTTATCTCAGTGTTTTGTAAACAATACATGCATGGAACTTGCACATATACTCTGACCTACTTTGTAAGGCCGGACCACAAATATGATGTAATGTTAGGCACGGTTTGTGCTGTGCCAGGTGTCCTAACAGGCAGTTGCTGTGGGTGATATGAATGACAGTAGTGCGTGCCCCTGGCGGCACGTAGAGGCACCACCAACCTCCTGATCGGCTGTTATTACGTGTCTCGGCAGTTGTCAATCACCCGCCACCCGTCTATCACTTCATGTTCCCACTCGGCTTTTATCTCCTTTACCTACGCAGACATTTGGTGTTGGTTTAACATAAACACGTAAAGATCGTTTGCGTATGTTTCTGATAGCGGGCTTTGTTGTGGTTGTTTTGCTGCGATTTGTTGTAACATTACTGGAGTGGCGACTTTTTTCCTGAGGCAGGACGATCTCCCACTCTTCCTCGTCTACAGCTGTTTCCTTCTTGTTCAGCAAAAGCGACAAGTCATTGGCTAATTGGTTGTCTTTGTCAGGCACATGTTCAAAATCGAAGTCAAAATTTTGTAGCAGCATTGACTAGAGTAAGGTTGCTACGGACCTCACACATCACATTTTGTGCAGTCACAACAAGAAACGGTTATCTGTCTTCAACGTGAAACGTCTGTATTCCAGATGTAAGCGGTACTGTTTTACGGGCCAGATGATCGCCAAGCATTCACGTTTCTTAACTTAACTTTTTCAGTGTTGCCAAGTTTAGCGCTGGAATAATTGTCTAATCATTCCTGGCTGTCACTGAAACATTACTGCACTGATGCTTTCTGACTGGCGTCAGTCTGCAAGTACAGGTGACATGAAATGTCAATACGAGCAGGTTTGGAGCACTGTGAGAAACAGTACTTGACTTCTTTGAACGCATTTTGCATGTTTACATCCCACTTTTACGTCTTTGTGGGCAAAAGTATTTCGGTGAGCGGCGCTGTAATCACTGCGAAATCCTCCACATAATGTCCGAGGTATCTCTGGTGGCCTTCCCAGGTTTCTGACCACACGACTACATCTAAATATACCATGGTAAAATCCCCAATTATGCCATCAAGGACTTTGACCATCATGCCCTGGAAAGTTGATGGATCACATTTAAGCCAAAAGGGCATTACGCAGAACTTGTATCGATGGCCTTCAGGTGTCACGAACGCTATTTTGCCTATCTTCAGTTAATTTGGAAATCTGCCAGAATCCACTTTTCAGATCAAAATATGACAGAAATTTTGCTTTACCCAGGATGGTGAGTGCAGTGTTTATAAATGGGACGGGGCGCTCTGATTTATGGACCTAAAATCGATGCAAAACTGCCACCTTCCATCTTTTTTCGGTGATAGGTGAATTTTACCTGCTTTCTGAGGACTTGATTACTCAATTAAGTTTCATTTCCGCAATCAATCTGTTTATGGCATCCCGGTGATATACATTGTATTCTGTTAGAGACGTCCAGAGCAGATCATCATGTATTGTTTTGATTTCATGCTCGGCAACAGTGGTTTGATTAAGCGGGTCAGATGGTGTAAGAAAGTCTTTTCTCTTGTTCAATATGTTTTTAAAGGCTGCGTGATATTTGGCAGTCATGCCATTATCAAACTCTAGGGTTATGGCCTGGAAGTTAAGGGTGAGCAGTACATAAAATGTGAGCCATAAGAAGCAATATCAATTTTAACTGTATTTTTTCAGGATTTATAAATATACAAATTTAATGAGAGTTACATTATTTTGTCGCCTTTGATGCAGAGAGAACTATTTTGTCTATATATAAATTTTAATGTTACGTTATTTTATAATAAATTAACAATTTTGGGGATTACTTTGACATGTTATAAGAAATCGTGCTCACCTGCTTCTTGTAGTAAGTGTATTAGCAATTTTTTTTAAAACTGTTGACAAGAATACACTCGGTGTATTTTTTTGTGATGTATCACAAATTGGTACTATAAACAGTTTCTGCGAAATTATCTAATTATTAATATTAGCTATTTCAATAGCTTCTGGAGATAGTGTGTTTTCGAACCAAGCTGGGGCATTTTACTTGCAGATGTTATCTATTGTTCCCATTACTCGCGACCACAACAAGCCTGGATGGGGAGATAGTGAAGGGGTGACAATACTCTCAAGGGGAAACTTACTGTCCAGAAATCTCTCTCATACCTGTTTACTAACACTTGTTCGTTTCTTTCTGAAAACTGCAATTATTAAACTCTTCTGTATTTGTTTCGTGATAAAATTTTACAACATTAGCAACCCAATGACTCAATTGTGGAGGGGAAAAAAATTCATAATTAAGGAAATATGTTCCAAATAGTTCCCAGAATTTTTTTCAGGAGGTATTTATATGTTGTCACCTTTTTTAACCATAAATTTAGACATTCCCTTAGGAATGATAGTTTCTTTAATGCTATAATAATCCTTACTTGTCCATGTTTAATTGTTTTTTTTTTTACAACTTTGTACTGCCAAAACGTCCTTACCGTTTCGTCAGGGTGGTCCCAATTACTGCCTGACTTTGTATCAGGCAACTTTCATGCATTGCCTTGGGAATGCCCGGCATTGGTATTCCCATTATTATGTACTGCCATGTCCCTGGGCAACAGCAATTTATTTGGCCTGTGGCTTTCTTTCATGTGTATATCTATTATTTTTAAAACATTTTCTACCTTTTTTCATTATGCAGGGGAAAAATGATATACTATTTCATGTTTACAGTGTGTCAATCTTTTTGTTTTCTATAACTGCATCACAGCTATAGGAACAATTAATGAAAGGAAAGTTTATAGCTGAGGTATGCAACAAATTTGGCTTTAGACAGTAAAACAATTTTTTTCACAACAAAAATAAAAATTTCTGAATGAATTTATTTTTGTAATACATTTTTGACATAGTAATTTATTACAATACCAAACAAGCAAATAAATTTTTACCATTAAAAATACAATAAAAGAATATTTATTGCAAAAGAAATATAAAATAAGAAATATAGACATTTTCAATTTGAACATTTTGTTCCAACAATGTGTTAAAAAAAACCAACCCATTTTGCTATATTTCAACACACACAAAAGTTGTTAATGATGTCCTTGATCGAAGTATAATAAACAATAAAACGTTTCTCCTGGACATACGGGACAGTGAGTGACTTTTTTTTTTGCTTACTGTTCCACCGATTTTCTTTAGTTTGCAGCACTCGTGTCCTCTGCGAACTTACCTGTATCCTCTTCTTTTCTTTGCAGAGAATGATGACTGTCATTTTTGTGGTGCCATTTCCATAACATTCGGTTGATTTTGATGAAAATATTCAACAAGATGTCCCTGGAATTGTGTGATGTATATATGTATGTTTTTTGTTGCATGTATGTATATGATGTGGCCATTGACTAATGTTTTGCCAAACATTGTGCAACTGTTTTGTACAATCGGAGACATTTCTGCAGTGATGTAGGCCTTATTGTAGGTACTCATTTGGTCGGACAAATCTATCGGAACTTTTACTTCATTGTAAGCAGCAATGGCATTTCGGTTATGTTAAAGTTCCGCTTTTAGTTTTGACTTGTTCTATTTCGTCCCCATGTTTTGTTCACAAAACAAATACTTCAAGTTCGTCTTTCCATTTTAGGACTAATATACAATCGTTATTTTCCTTCGCTATCACTTCACCTCTTTTAGAGAGTTCAGCATTTGCCACTTCCTTAGGTAAATCTTTCCTATTTTTTCTAACAGTTCCCAGCAAATGAGATTGTCTTGCAAGGAGGGATTTTGCTAAATCAATGCTGGTATAGTAGTCTGAGACTATTGTCCCTTCCTTCATCTAACAGATTCTCTGATAACTCCATTACACTGTTGGTTGGCACAGACCAACCCCCCCCCCCTCTTCCTCTCCCCCCTCTCCCTCTCTCCCCTCTCCCCCCTTCCCCCCTCCCCCCTTTCTCCCCCCTCCCCCCTCTCCCCTCTCTCCCCCTCTCCCCCTCTCCCCCTCTCCACCCTCTCCCCCTCTCCACCCTTTCTCCCCCTCTCCCCCCTCTCCTCTCTCTCTTCCCCCCTCTCTATCTCTCTCTTCCCCCCTCTCTATCTCTCTCTTCCCCCCTCTCTCTCTCTCTCTCCCTGTGTGTACCCTTTGTTGCAGCACAGCTTGAAAACATTTATGCCATATTTATGATCCTTGTTAGGGAGGTACTGCCTGAAAACTAAGCATCCACGGAAAGGCATCATTGATTCATCGGCACGTACTATTTCTCCAGGTGTGTACATAGAACAATTTTTTTCCCTGCAGTCTTTGCAATAATGGCCATAATTTGTGAAGAATCATTTTCCTTTCATTTGTCATTGTTTGAGAAATGCCACATTATCATCAGCAGCTTAAATCGGTTACATGGCATTGCAGTGTTGCATACATCATTTTTGTAAAGATAGTTAGAACTCCAGTAGTTTTGTTACTTAGGATACTTCACAAGTCCCTTGCATACAATAATGTATAGGAATTTCATAATATCCCCTATGTTGGAGTCCAGTTATGTAGCCTGCTTGATGGTCCAATGGTTTCTGCGGTGATACCTGCAGTTATTACCTGCTCAGCATTTCTGTTAGTTTCACGGACCATAATGTGTATTATTTCTTCTGTTTGGCTTATGTACAAACTGAAAAATATCTTGGTCTCGAATTGATTACATTTTCAGTCGGGTTAAGATTTGTGTGCTCAAGATGAAATTTTAATTTCTATCTTCAGGTGTACTCCATGCACTACAATACTGCGGATTTCTCTTACTGGAAATACTTGGCAAAACATTTTCCACAACACCTAGCACGTCCTCAGCATTTGCTTGAACTGAAAATGTGTTCTCATTTATCACTTCCACGGATAAGTATGGTTTCTTACATGGCTGAGGTTCATTAGTATCTGTTGATGCACTGTCATCAGATGGCGAATAAACTGGGTCATCGGATGAAGTCTGAAACCGGGGAAACGTGCTTGTGATTCTAAAAACAAACTATAAAATTTAAAAAAAATGTAACCATTTATAATGCAAAATTGTGTATATAATTATGGCATGCCAGAAACAATATCAGGGGTCTTTTTACACAATAAATGTAACTACTGTGTATATGTCATACATAACTAAGCCTGGCCCAATAATCAAACTCAGAACCTTCTCCAAAATAAGCCAGAACACAGCAGAATGTTATTTGAGGTACAAATAACTGTTTAGAATAAAATAAACCTAAAAAAAAGTGTGAAAATGACTATCAGTTCTAGAGCTAATTGAACCAAGCATTTAGCTCTGGATAACATCTCTATGGCACCTAGGACACTGTAAGATATCCACAGGCACTTTGTGTAGTTACTTTTCAACCATTACTAATGGCCCAACCATTACCGACATGGAAAATTCACACATTCCTGGACAGCTTGTCATCCATTCTCCTAGGAACAGGTTTTCTCATCTCTATGTGCAAATTGCTGGGGAGATCTTTCCCCACAGGCAGGGCAGTACATTGTACCGCCCACAACAAATATATTTTAAGTGGAACTTAATAATTCCATGTATGCAAAATGTACATAAAACAATGTTTCAAGTAATAAAAAACATAAAAATCAGGAACTGATTTACTAGCCAAAATCTAAAGTATCCATATTTCTTTCAGAAGTACCATGGTGCTTAGGTGATAAAAAGTGTATTGAACATTTTTTCTTTGCTTTTCATGTATGTTAGAAAAAAAAACATACATGAAAAGCAAAGAAAAAATGTTCAATACACTTTTTATCACCTAAGCACCATGGTACTTCTGAAGGAAATATGGATACTTTAGATTTTGGCTAGTAAATCAGTTTCTGATTTTTATGTTTTTTATTACTTGAAACATTATGCATACTATCTGAGCAAGTAAGCTAATTTTCTGTTACAACCAGCATGGCCAGTCCATCTGTTTTTAGTCTGTTGAACTTGCTTCTGACATTATTGTGAAAGTGTGGTGTGTGCCATCCATGCTTTAGTGTGTCTAGGTGCTGAAGGGCATGATATTCGTGTAATATGAAATGCAGATAACTTCCAGTAGAATTCTTGGTTGTACTTGACAGCCAGGCTTTGCTTCTGTTGATAGTTCTACGCTTGACCCACCACATGGTTGTCAGAAGTAAATGTTGATCTCTGTTAAACATGTTGGTCTGTGTATAAATTTACAAGTGCGCTTTTCTTTTTTCTAGTTCGCTTTCACATAGCCCACTTGTATGAAGTTCAAGGTAAATACAAAAGTGCAAAAGAGAATTATGAGCTGTTACTCCGAGAGAAGGAATTGCCAACACACCTGAAGGCTGACATCTGCCGCCAGCTGGGTAAGTTTGCTTTATTCACGCTTGTAGGCTTGTTATGGTCATTGCTTAGTGCTTGTATTCAATAGACGTGTATACCTAGGGCAGTGGTGTTAATGGCTACTCTGTGGCCAATCGGTGATGGATTGCCATCTGCAATCAACAAGGAGTGTTGGTACTATACCATCCCCCTTCTGAGGCACAGTGGTCTTAGTTGTTAAATTTTCCCTTCATCAGGCACTATGCTGATTATTTTATGTAACTGTGAGACAACTTGTCACTACTCTTAGTTGTGGCTGATGCATGTTGCTTTGTCATAGAAAAAAACTAATGGAAAATTGTATAAAATTTTATAAAACGAAAAAGTTAGTGTGCTGTTAGTAAGATGAGACATTTTCCTTTTGGTTTCATACTACACTTATTCAGAGCATATGTCTAATGACTCGTGTATCATTGGTCTTATTGCTGTTCAGAGTTTTGATGTATGATCCATGTTAAATATACCTACAAGGCATATTCAAGAATTATTTCTGGTTTGTGGTAATGTTTTTATGTATGTGTGCATGCAAAGATTCTTTATCCATTGGCAAGCCACAGATGACAGTTTGTGATTGCTTAAATGTTTAGCGACAAAACTGTTTAAAGCAGGGTGTGTAAGGTGGCTTGTGTTTCTTGAATGCGGATAATGTAAAAGTGGAAGAGATTAATCAACTGGCAAGATGATATGGAGAAGGTGCCAAGAGTGATTTGGAACCAAAATGAACCTGAAATTGTTCATGAGCCAATTTAAAATTGCTTTTAACACACTTTGTATTTTATTAAAACTTTAATCTTTAAATCTTTCACTGTTCTATTTCAGTTAAATTTCAAAATGTAGCATACTGTAAAGAGATAAAGAGATAACCTAACAGAGATAAAACAGTATTATTGAGAGAATTGATAGCCTCCTCAAAACAGTACCTCTGCAACAGAGGGGTGATTTTCATAAGCACTTCTATGTACATAATAGGAGAGATTTTTGTATGAATCTGTAAAAGTTTCTTAGCTCCTTCTGGTTTTAATGTGGAATTGTTTTGCGTAACCTGAAACACTAAATATAATGTTCTTAATGCTGCAGACACTAATAAACTATTCTACATTGACTTCACATGCAAGCAGAACATACTCCGCAATATTTTATATATGAACAGTTCATTGCAAATTTTTGCCTTGTTACTTATTTTTGTAAGTCATATTCAGACCTTGTTAATTTTGCATGTCTTATTAGGCATAGTTTTATTTTGCTGCAGTTTTGTTCTGTAAATATTGTGTAATTTGTTTTTAGTTTCTCTTCCTGTTTGACGTGCAAAAAACAAATGACATTAATTTCTACATAATTTTAGACATGTCATTGGTTCAATAATGTGAACTGTTGGTTGGCATCTAAAAAAATAATGCAATGTGTATTTGAATGATCAAAATTTTGACTTTACTTGTGAAACATTGCGTAAGGTTAGGGTCATATGTTATATTGTAAAATTTAAGGTTTTTAGCATTGAACAACAGGAATTTGGTTGCTGTCGAAGTATATTTGAGTGGTTGGAGATTTAAATATTGCAGAAGGACGATGGCAACATTCCACTTCCATTTGTGTTGGTCTAACTCTTCAGGCACTGAGTGTGGTTGTTGTTTGTGCACCAGTTTGCATCAACTCCGAAGACGTTTTCATGATGACTGGACTTGAGCACACACTCTTCATTCTAAACATCAGTTCTTGTGTGGATTCTTTTAATGTAATATTTATTATTTATTTGGTAACAGACTGTGGAGTATCTTGTTCTCCATCCAGGTTGAAGTATTTGCCTTCATTTTTGGTAACCTGTATGTGCTGATGTAATGATTAAAAGTAGATACATTTTGCTTTTATTTGTGTTGCTTTTTGAGCGGTTTTGTTGTAGTTTGTTGTAAAGCATATAACTACTCTGCTTAAGTATA